>QNGE01000994.1:0-178460 GCA_008508345.1 Paragonimus westermani
AGCAGCGTAAGATTTTGTGTTAGGGAAGCTTTTATATTTCAAAAAGTGGGATAGCGTGGTGTTTTTGAAATGCCGGTGAGCAATTCTGTCAGAGGCGCAAATAATGGTCAAGATTAATCACATGTAAGACGTAAGTAGCACTACACTTAATGTAAGTGGATAACAATGTGTGAACTTATCAAAATCTTGCGAGCACTGTAGAAGTGATTTCGCTTGCTGTGAGTCACCGACTGCACCATAGCAAGCTTTCGGGGTACGGCAGAATAACCGGTTGTTTGCTGAATGAAATTGTACAAATGTGGGAGTTAAAAAATTCTCTCGATAGAACTGGGTGCTATTCAGTTCGCGTGACGAATAAGATATACGTGTTTTCTACTTCTCGTTTCGCCTGAGACGTCTGGTAGTGTGGATATACGTCAGAAGCGGACAATCTTTATTTGGTCGTGTTAAGTCGTAGCGCCAAACAGTGAACATGATAATGTGTGGGTGGGTGGGCGAGAGAGAATGACATCAACGCCAGCGCTGTAGGTTGTGCTGGGCATACCATCCGTGTCGAGCGCGTAAGGGCTAATCACAGTCATTTATCTGGGCCACTTCGTCGTTTGGATTGTGGCGTAAAAGGTTTTTGACGCTGAACCACGTTGCGACGCCCACAACGACCTTTCAACGCAGTTACGAAAATGAGCATACACATGGTCGGATTAACAGGATGATTTTCAGACGTGTCAACCGCAAGCGTCAGGTCGGATGAACACCCATAACAACACCAACACCAGTATATTACAGAGTCCAGTATCGGACATTTGATTCCATCCGGTTGTCAGTTTTGAATGTTATCTGAATTGACTTAATTTCGGGAAGGAGACGATCTTGAGAGGAATTTGTGTGTCTGAAAGGTATGAGAGGCAAAGTACTATTAGCTGACAGACAAGAAAAGCTGTGGATGACTAAACTTTTTGTATATTGCGTTAGTTGTTGGGATTGGAAAATGTGAACTTATGAAACCGGATAAGAACCTAGACGCCGTGCTGCTCTTGTGCGTGAGGTGCGGCACAGAAAAGATGGTATGCTTAAGAGCAAGCAAATATACCTTTTCAGAAGCCGTCCATGTCGCATGGTACATGGTCTTACTACCTTGTGTAAACCAACGTAATTATAGTATGGACCTCGAGATGGTGTAGGCTATCATGATGGTTAGTGACTGGGTGTTCCCACCATTGGAGGAAAATTATGTGGTCAATCCTTTCAGGCGAACGTCATGTATACAGTTGTTTTCAGATCCATTTAGAACAGACAGTATCGCCGGCGGATTTAAACACTTTGTATACCAACCAGTTAGTGCTTACTATTTTTCCCATGCATTGCTTTTTCAAATTCGTTATTCGGTATCTGAATCTCGAAACATTTTCATAATTTATCGGACTTTTTCCAGCATGGAGTCTATTACACTAATTTAATCAGTGGTACCATGCCCTACAGACTGAATAGCCAGCTGGGACAGAAACATAAACAAAAAATCAAATCACGATCCACATAATGAGTAAAATAACTATCTATCTTTTCTGTCAGTACAGACCTCCCGGTACCTCTAAATAAAAATCATTTCGAAAGTATAAGGAATTCTTTTCAAAGCTAGTACAATTATAGTTGTTACACTCTCACTTGGTGTGACTGTCATTAAAGAACGTATGACAATGATCAACCGTCTCATGGGTTTACGAGAAATCAATGTAGACCTTGAAAGTTTTGAATACTTTCAGAATGTTTAGTTGCGTTACTGGTTGATGAATAGATTAACCAGCTGGAGGATATGCAAAGGACTATTTTCCTATATTTATGTTCTAGCTCCGTTTCTTCATCCTCTATGCACATCTCATATCTGCTTTCGCTGTTTCCGTAAACTGTTGATCTGTATGCTGAGCTCTGGTTCGGTGCTTACCACACCTCATTTGGTTTTCCTTGACATGTAGATTCAATCGAACATCCTAAATCCACGCTCTGGGAAGTAGGACTTGACCCAACCGAATCCGTCAAAATCAATGAAAGCGATGTTAAGGTGAAGAAACTCACTTCAGCAAGAGGATGCCACATGATCATACCGGAACCGAGACTAGAGATCCGTCGTCAAGTGGATGTAGGAAAAATCTATTCGAAACCCTCCCCATAATATGCGAAAAACTGAATTATATGTCCACTCTATCCTGTTTCCTCGGTTTCGATCTGGCACATTTTGGTGGCACGCTTGTAATTCTTATGCGAACGAACAAATTATAACGTGGTAACGCGGTGCTGTTCTAACCGTGCGTTCAAGCACACATCTGTCTTATCATTTGCTATGGCAACATAATCCAAAAACTAATGACGAAGTTTATTGTGTGAAGCTTGAAAGGTTTACAGTGCAGAAAGGGATAAGTCCACTTCGGATGTTCTGAACACAGGGACATGTAATAAAATTCCTGGAGTCATCTAAATTGAGAACGACACTGAAATGCCGTTAAGATCCTCTCATGCAGTCGAAATGTCCATATCATGCACACACGCCGCGTTAAAACCCTCTTCCAATCTCACTCATCTCAATTAAGTGCTTCGAATTTTGCCTGGTTCCAGCAGCTAGTGATTTGAACATAATCTCTACCCAAAGTTGTGAATAAAACACAAAGACTAAAACATCTGAAAAGATAAGAGGCAATTTTACCAAGGTTTGACTGTAATGAGGCACCGTTTTTTGACCGGTTAGCGGCATCCGTTTTCGAATTAATCAGTCACAGTTACCGGAGCCCAAGGAATCTGAGAGCAGGCCTAGTCACACTTGGGTTTCGCTGTATCGTTTGCAGTTCCATCCACACGTCTCGTATTCAGTGTAAGGCTGAGGTCATCAGGTCAAGGAGCCAGTGAAAGGAAACGTTGTCAGTTCAGTTAGGCAATGCATGTTAACCAGATGATAGACTAGTAGGATAGTAAAACACTTAGTTCTCGTAAGAGCGACTCCAACGTTAAGATGTATGCAAGAAAAATAGGTCAAAAACACAAGGCACGAGGGATTTTCGTGCAGTGTTTTCTGTAAGCGGTAGAAAAGAAAAACCGAAATGTGCCTTGGACTGTAAAATCAAACAAAACTGTCACTGACAATCGGGCAAGCTGATCATTGCTCACAAGCGAGAGTGGTTGAGTGTTCAAATTGAATAATTCGGCTGTGCCTAGTGTGAGGTCAATGGCAAAATGGTCAACGCGGTTGCCTCAAGATTGGAATGGCCGGAGTTCAAATCGCGGTCGTGGCAAGCATATGCACTACTGACGAGCTCTAATGAGAGCGAAACTCGAGTCTAGTGCTTCTTTTCGAAAGAGGCTGACTGGAAAGTCTATCTGAATGCGAACGCTGCGATCCAATATGAGTGATGTTCAACTATATAATTTTGTTCAGTTGCCAATAACTTAGCGAAAATAATTGTCCCCTACGATTGTTTTCTTTGATTCAACAAGAATTTTCTGAAGAAAGCAAAATAATTATTTGTCAGAGGGTTGCCTTTGAATGAGGAGCCCCCAATTTACTGTCAAGTTGACGGAGATTTGGCTACTGGAAAAGCAAACGACGTATATAGTCGGTTGCAATCTTCTCATGTGAACAGACTGTTCGACTAACCCTTCTCGAACAGGTGTATTAGACAGGGCTTTTAACTTTGTTTGACTACTTCATTATTATCATATCATATCAACACGCCTATTGTACTACTGGAGGTTGACCTCCGGTTCATCTTCCTGGGATCCGACCACGGTGACCAGTTTGCATCTAATCACAAATAGATCTATTTTCAGTTTTTACACGTGACTATTTCGATTCAGATAGACGTTGCTTCTGACAGCAGACCATAAAATAGCGCACTAATAAACAGATACAAATCTACAAATGAGTGAATAAAAAGTAAGCACAACGGACAGTAATAAGAAAGACTGGGCCACTGATTACGACGCACTTCAACAGTCTGATAAGCCTCTCATATGTATGGTCGGGGGGCACTCAGCACACCACGTGAAAATTTTTAGACATTTTTCGGCTGGGTTATCACGACTTTCATTGCTCGTAACCACACGACCGCTTTTCCACCTCGCTGTTTCTTCCACCTGTGAACCATGCTCAGTGTGGCAAACTCCCCGGTGGTATTCAAAGTAGATGATACAGCCAGCGTAGATTTTGGACCTTATAGAAGCATGCACTTTTCTTGGAAATGTCAAAATGAAATGTTGGAATGCTCACATATTCAGCCCGTGGAATAGAGGCTAACTGCTGAAGACAACATTGACCGAATTTTGATAAATTATTTGCATCATCCGCGCAAATAGACTCGACCTCTGATCCGTAGGACAAGTTTGATGGCACGCGTAAGTGGACTTTTCGCCAGGTCACGAATGACGAAGACTGAAAAGTATACAGTGTGCCTCCGGTATCATCATAGACACCTAATCAGGAATACTAGAAACTGACGACACATTACCAAGGTTTGTACACCTTCTACTTCGAGAGCCTCTGAACCTCCGTGTATTTCATTCAGAATATCATCTCTTAAGTAGTTCAACATAAAGAGGAATATCGGACACGCCTGTCGAATACTGCTTTTAGTGGAAGACGTCGGAAATAGCAGCTCTTCGCTCAGGATGAGTGCATACGAAGCCCAAACAAAACCCGCAAGTGCCGTCGACGCACCTGTACAGTGATGAATGCCGTAGAAGACAAACCGATGAACAGAATCAAATGACGCTTTTGATCAACGGATACGACTACCTGCCTCATGGTGAACATATATGATCGAAACATCTGTGACCAAATCGGAAACCCACCTTTTATGTTCGTGTTAAGTTTTTACTTACAAAGTCATTTCATTATGGAACCCGTAAGTCAGTCGAATGAGATGCAGACAAGTAAATACAGTAATGGCTGCCAAATGTACTGGCACTCCGTTTGAAAATCTCTGTGACTGTCGGTGGAGGTCAAACACAAGGCACTTCGTCAGTCTCTCATATGAAGTAAAGGAGTAAAATCAGGTCGACTTCCGTTCAACCATTCCCCAAGATGGCATCGCAAACCGTAATACTTCACCCCTTAGTTAACTGAGTTGCTTCAGGTCGATGTCTTTGCTTCCCAAAGTATTCCATCCATCCGCACCATTGCATCACTAGGGTGAAAGTTGTGGATCGTATGCTTCCTGTGTAGTATCTTGAATTTCCGCCGTATTTGCAGCGCCTGCGTGAAAGAATCTTCTTTGCAGCGGGTTTGACCAACCTTTGAGAATTGTGTAAAACGGTAGTTCAGGTCACGCTACTACTGCGACCTGAGTATTTTGATAACACCTCACATACAAGCGGAGTACGGCACGCAAATTCTTAGCCGCTTTTTCATCGTTGCTCACGTTGTTTGATCGCTTTGAGAAGGGATGCTGCAATGTTCCGTCACTTTCGTTTGTTAGCTCTCTATTAAGCACACCACTTAAGTCGTAGTTTTTGATTTCAGTCAATCTACTCGGCGATATTTTTGGTAACGAAGTGATAGTAGGGAATTTAGTCAACACTAAGTGGGCGCCACCCACATATTACGACAGCGCTCACAGACTGAAGCAGTTAACAGCACACGAGAGTTGTAACCATAAGTAAGCAGTGTTCGACAGGTATTCTACAAGTTCACGTTAAAATAATTACTACTCATTCGTGTGGTTATTTGCAGCCAGTGGATCCCACTCGGAACGTTGAAATTTAAGTAACCCATGTGCAGTTCTTACCCACCCCTTGTGGCTCTTGAATCAGAACGTAACCCACAGCTTACTAATCGAACAACATCGTTGTGCTCGTATTTAGCACATCAGGACAAGTTCGTATGACCTAGAGTCGGAGAGATCGATTGACTCGCAATACAACGGTTACACAAACTTGATGTGAGATCGATGAGCAAAGTTGACAACACACACAGATGACGTTACGTGGTAAAGAACGAAGGTGGTCCTTATCGACCAGTTCATAAGATGTGTTGGCACTCGATTGAAGATGGAATGAAAATAGGTTACATCAGTTCTAGCGTGGTGTACAAGTCTAAAGAGCTAGACCTGGGGAGTAACCGTAGTGACCCCTTGAATAGTAGCTGATAGGACCGACCAACAATGGTTCAATCGGAGATGCAAACATTCTTGGGCACAGGACATTCTGGACCAGCAAACAAAGATGGTTCAAAAAACAGTGTAAAGGAGGTGAGCTAGCCACTTTGAAAAAAACGTTTTTACTAAAAGTTTGAACATTGTTTCTCTCTTCGAATATCGCCTGGCTGGCGTAGCATTTTGTGCACCGAAATGGGTAAGAAAAAAGAGATCAGAAACACCGTGTACATTTAGGCTATGGGTAATTTACTAGGAAGCAAGTCAAGCTACGTACATAGCGCATTACCGATATGTGGGTTAACTTTTAACATTGTGGAATAGGTTCGAGTAACATCGATGAGATAATTTCAACAAACGTGAAGGAGAACTTGGGCTAGCTGCGGAATGAGCAAGGAAGCTGCTTTGTATTTATTTGATGAAAGGATTCATGAGGTGAAAACGTGATCCCTCCATAGGGTAATCAACCCAAATTATGGTCAGGAATGCAGTCCGGGATCATAGTTAATGGGCGGTCTCTCTGGGGTCCAATTATAATGGGAATGGACTAAAGCGGTTTTCTGTCTCGAGAACGTTAAACCAATCAGAGCTGAAGCAGATATTGGTACAAGGGGAACTTTGGCCAGATGGCACCACCGAAACAAAAGCGACAGTCAGTTACTGCATCGGATCTGCTCTTAAGACTGAGTGATTCGAACGGGATGGTTGAACGCGTGTCGGATTTAATTAACCGAATCATTTAAGTCAATGTCAATACGCGTAATGGCGAACAGATCGATCAAACCGTGACTCCTTTGTCGTTCATTAACAGTCCATAATATAAGCACAGTTATTTCTTCATAGAAGGGTAATTTTTCCAATAAACCGAGGTTGTGTAATGTCACCCACATCATCCTTTTGACCCGAAAAACGTACTGGACTCTGATCTTCTACAGATGCTTTACAAGTCCTTTTAGAGAAGTGTTCCTAATTGAGGGGACTTGTGCCAGACTGAAGCCTATCTAGTTAAATGAAGAGATGAGCCGTCTAAACTGCAAGCGCGCAGCAACATAATGCATGTAAAACACGATGTTTATAAATTGTAGACTGTATCGCCATCGATTGGTCTGATAGAGTATTCTGAGACAAAACCAGCTCCAGTCACTCCTTGGCCATGTAGCGCTTTTCCAGTTCCTCATACGGCGGTAAAAGATGCGGTCAGCTTAGATAGCGTTTATAAAAATGATTAAAAACAACGTCCAGACTCTCGTATTTCATAGGTTTTCAGCAGTGTAAACTGCTTAATAAACTCCAGTTTCGAAAGCCGGTGATCTCGAACGTCATAAGTAAACACAACATTTTGTTCGTCTGCATGACAGCCTAGGTAATTTAGAGAGAATCGACCACAAGTAGTAAATTTGTGGTTTTCCTAAGCTGTAGTTTCACCAATCTCTACTAACAGCCAACATAACCAGCACGAAGATATTAATCCCTAGTAAAAAACACTTTGACCCATCTAGTTCGCTCTCCCAGACAACCCACAAAGCAATAATGCAAACTTGCGAGCTTGTGTAGCGGTTGGTAATTACCATTCTCGTCTTTGAAATCGAAAGGACCAGATGGTGTTCAAATTGTCACTACTGAAAGGGTTGTATTAGTAGTAATAGCAGCAGTTGGTGAAGTTTTTCTGGAAACTCGACAGTTGCCTACAAGACGAATCGCGGTCACGCAAGCAACTCCAACGAGTCCTGGTCCGAACTATTATCGGCTCATCCACACAATGATGAATCCTTATCTTGCACGATTCCGTTTTCTGACTAGTTCATGGTGGACTCTACCAGTGACGTAGAAGCAGCTCACATCTTGAAGTGTATGGAAAACTACGCTCCAGGCTTGGACAAGTTAAAGCCCACACAATTGTAACGCATGAAAGCTGATGCCCTGGCTGAACATTTCTACCCGATCTTGTTGGCTGATGGTTGCCCAGTTCACCTGTACCGCTTTAGAGTGAATAACCCGTTTTCTGGCAGAAATCTGAGACTTATTACCGTCGGTACGTTGTGTCCACAAAACATAGGGTGATTACTGAAACGTGCACTTGGAAACGCCTACCATCAAGTTTGAAGTTCTACACGACGATGGGTGCATTACTATGACTTCACTACTTCATGCGCTGCTTTGAAACTCAAGCTTAACATATTCTAGCCTATCAGCAGCTCTTACTGACGTATCCGAGGTGATTGATTGTATTCCTCGTAACCTGATTATCAAATCAGAGATGGAGCTTGGTTATCAGTTCCAGGACACGATGATCAGCGATGTCCCCTACGCCGATGGTCTGATCTTTTTAGTAGACAAACTGACACAGCCAA
Organism: Paragonimus westermani; assembly: GCA_008508345.1. Classification (NCBI taxonomy): domain Eukaryota; kingdom Metazoa; phylum Platyhelminthes; class Trematoda; order Plagiorchiida; family Troglotrematidae; genus Paragonimus; species Paragonimus westermani. Next base: position 8,486 of record QNGE01000994.1, read on the forward strand.
CGTTCTGAAGGTATCTGAAACTTGGACCAGCACTCAGAAGACCAAGCTCACGGCTGTTTGCCATGACCATAGGCACAGCGCGACAGTTATCGATGACAAATCTGTTCATTTCTGCTGGCCACGGTTCACTCACTGATAAGTTGACTCATTTGGAAAAGTAAAGCTTTCATCACTCACCGACTGCAGCTTTGCACAATACTGGATTAAATTATTAAATCACCTCTGGGTCTACATCAGCACGTATACCTACTGAAACGGCATCTGATTTCAGAAAGCAATCACTCGCCATTTCTGAACCCAGTCCACTGCAACACGCTGAACGATATAGATTGTGCAAGCCATCAATTTATTCGGCAGAGGTTCCGCCTTCCAAAAGACACGCCAGCCAGTTATATCTCTAAGCTGATTTACCTAGGCGATCTGGAACTTCTGAGTTCATCTACCACCTTTCCCACGCAGCGCAAATCACGAGAGAACAGTCTACACTCCAATCGATGTCCAACCCCGAGGAACGTGGACAAAGACTAATAATTCGGCCCCATCATAATGTCCACTAACCTCCCGGTTAGTGTTCCAGGTGCTCTGATGATTACCAAGAAAGAGGCTGGATTAGAGAGATGTAGGCAAACCCCTGGCCCATCACATCTGGACTGTTTCGAGACTTTGAGCGTCGGATTATTCGTGATTTACTTATGCTGATTCACGATCAGTTGAACGGTGAATACAAAACTCTTGATTGGGGAGAAAATACAGATATGCACGAAAAAATCAGCACATGTTGTGCAAATGTCAGTAGCCATATCTATGGATGAATCCTGGAAACCAACTCAAAATTCCATATCGAGCAGGACTGTTATTACGAAATAGTTTGAAAACGGATCGAATTGAAATAGATGTCACTCAAGAGTGGAGCAAATTATCAACGAGGTAATCGTAATTGTTTTTCAGTGGCTCGTGCGAATGCGTGAAACAAATGGCAAACTACTTGGTATTGTGAATGTTAGTTGTGTAAAAGCAACTAACCTTTTCAGTGTGCTAAACTCGCAAGAGTTTAAAACACCTGATGGTTGGTTTGGTTGCTGAAGGCTCTATGTGAGTTGAATCGGTATAAAGTGATCCTAATCATTCATATTAATTTCATGTGAATCTGTAGAGACATGAGAAACATTCTGCAGGATTTGTTGTTGACAGTTAATTATGGTGGGTGATTAGGTGAGAGATCAGGTTGTCCAAACAATCGGTGGAATATCTTAACCCGGCTGGGATATGTTCGAAGCCCACTTTGAATAGATCACGCACTGCACTAGAGAGATTGGATTAGGCAACACCAAACAAAATCGACCCATCGGGCGAAAGAGACAGAAAAAGTCAACTAAGTGCACGAAGCTAGGTAGAAGTGGACAGGACGTTCAAATAAAAACCCTGTATTGTTTATTGGAATTCCGGTCCATAAAAGTGAGCCCACGAATGATATGGGAACATGAAAAGTGGATAACAAGAATCTTTCTTTATTGAGTGACTTTCGCGGCATTATGCGTAGCATGCAGCTTGGATTAAAACGAACGGTGATGAAATCACACTATACTTTGAAGTTTGCCGGATATATCATTGGAAAAGAACCTTTCACAAACATTGGGATCAAGAGGTAATAATAGTGATGTTTTGTAACATGACCGGAGGGAAGTTCCGACCTCCGTTGCGAGGATGTACCAAAATCCATGTTGGTTTCATGATCCCGATATTAACCATACTTCGTGCTTGCATAACCATTCCCAGGATGTTTTGATAACTCATCCAATAAATGCTATTTGATGATCATTGTTAATCGATAAACTGGAGTTACAGTGTCATCCAACCGTGCTAGTTTTGGGTTTTACATCACTTCCCGCCTCTCAACAGTAGGCAAATGTTTTCTCCCCAATTCCCACCTCTGTTCTACCACTTACTAACCAAGGCCCTTTTTCTATGCTTAATAATTAAACAGCATGGCCCAGAGCTAAAACACGTGGCAGAATTGAAGATTAGTTTTCATACTTAACTGGCTCTCATGACAACCCTGGTTGACGACAAATGGTCTGGCTTAACAGTCAGGATCGTCCGATGTAGAATAGCTGGAAACAGACTGTTCACCAAACTACGTTTTGCTCCTAAGCATGAAATTAACAACGAGGATGAATAAGAAAATCAGGCAATGAAGGTTGCCGACTGTGGGTTTTCTAATCTTAACACAATCACTGTTGAAAGTTCTGAGTTTTGGTTGATTCTGGCTCATGGGAGGTTGCGTCCGCACTAACTTTTGTGAATGAAGGGGTCAGCGTTGGGTAATCGGGTGCTAGTGGCTCAGGTAACGATAAGCATTCAGAATCATCATTTTAGACCGTTGTCTTACTATTCGATAGGCAATCCAAAAACATCGGTCCAGGTGACAAAATGGTTCGAACAAAAATATATGTGCACATGAAACCGCATTACTCACACTATTGGTAACCAGAAGTTATGGATATCTGTGGTCTTCTCGGGCAAACCTCGCACTTATCGATTATCGGTAACTTGTCTATGGTTCATCTAGTTATCCAATTATTTGGGTAACCATAAAGTCAGAATGAGCTGTTTGTAAACACACAGGGGTAGGCAAGTTTACTTACTTGATAGCGCCTTGAGGAACAACAGAAATTATTCCCCAGTATCGTTGGATAACAACCTGCATATGAAGGTTGCAACACATGAGGAATCAGAGTGCAGGTGGACAAGCATTCCACGCCATACGTCGTACGCACTGGCTCTTTAGACAGCTCTAACCAATTCTGGTTTGAGAATGGACCCTTTCCCAAACACCTGGATAGCACCCGACCCTAGAGTAGAGCAGTTTTTCAATTTTTTTTAAGGGCGCGACGGTTCATGAACTTCATCGAAATTAGTTTGTGTAGCTGCATAGGACAACATAGACACAATGATGACAGTTGTAAGTTAGACAGAGGACCGACAGTTTGGTGATAAATTTCGCCCCCTTCTTCCATAGTTCGAAGACAGCAAAGCTTAAAGTGTTCAGAAATTAGTTCTGATTTATGCTTACAAAAACCGCTTTCACTACCTGATTGTTCTTAAACAATTTTTAATGCGACGAACCATAGAATACAATTAATTATGTTCCTTTTAGTTACTCTTTCAAGGTCTGCCTAAAATGGTCAGACATGAGGAGGAAATTGCTCATCGATCAACACAGTTAGCTGGTCTCAGCGCAGTGTCGGGGTGACAAAATAGACCAGTACTAATTTACCCCGACAATCCCTGTTCATTGTCGAAAGGACCAAAAACATTCGCATAGAACAAAGCATGCAACGCTGGTTGTTCGGGTTCATACCCCATTCAAATGAAATGAGAAACCTCTACGTTTCATATGCAGTTGAACACATAAGGAGAATGAGATAAGCCATGCGTAAACGTTTGATGGCAGACGCAATCAGTAAACGTCTATCGATCAAGTAAAATGCGTGCCACAACGAACAAAATTTACTTTTAATAGCTAAATCTATTGCATAAACCGAGAAGTACACAGAAACCCAGGGATCTGAACTAGCCACCGTATTTTTGTCCTTAGTTCACTTTGACACCGTGAACACGGTCTGCAGCTTCAGTCACACTCCGTGTCCAAAATCTGCAACGGAATAACACAGAATTCATGACGAAAATATGGACATGGCAGATTTTTGGTATTCGCACTGGATAGATTCTATCTATCGCTCTTTGAACTAACTCAGAGAAAGTACTGTATGTGTATGGAGCGTTGACTGTTTTGAAGCTGTCCACTGCAATCAATCACCACGTGTAACAGTAGTTTTTTTCTCAGACGATATTTCGTCATTACCTGTTTCTCGTTCTGCTTTACGTATGTTCCACATGAAGACAGCGAAACATTCATCGTTTTACTAGAGTCCAGAAAAGTCTTCAAGCCCAGTCGCTCCAGTATGCTTATTTGTTCACTCGAGCAATCCGTTAGCCTCCTATTTTCAAACCGTGGGGAACCTCGTTGGTCTACAGTAGGTGAGGTTTGAAACCACAGCTCAGTTAGGTCAGTACACACCGCATACACTATGTGTAATCCGCATAACAAACTGCGGTTTAAATCAACCTCGAATTATTATGGTGAAGCGCGCTGAGACCGCTCAGTATAAAACAATATGTGTCTTAAAGTAACCACTTTGGAAGAATTACCTGCCGTCTGCCATGACTGTGTAGACCGAAGTACTCTGATGGGTGTTAGTGAATTTTGATCGTGTCAGTCCCATAAAATTTTCCTGTAACTTGTTGCATTAGTGTGGTGGATTAGTAAGCTATCAGCCGGGAAGGATATACACAATTTTATGACAGATTTAGCACAGAACCATTAACATGGGACTCTTCCAACTAGAGATTTTGACGAAAACGGCAGTGATAGCAGTCATAATAATATTAATCAGGCATATACACTTTTCAATCCCTCCACTGTTCAGGAGAATGCACTGCATTCACTAGGGTACATACTGAAACTAGGCTTGGTGAGTCTTGCAGAGCATATGAGGTCAGATGAATAGCCTCAACCATTGTCATTTTTCTAAATTTAAAACAAACTGATCACAGACCACTTTCAACTTGCACTGATAACACACGCGCGCTGCTACCACTCAGACATGATTAACTTTTCCAAGAGTTCTTTCATAAAGTTGCCATTCTTCCATTGGAACTTGGTTTGTGACCTTGTCACGTAAAACTAGTTTATCCATCTCCAAAGCTGTAGGAGTACTACCTTTTACAGGCGTATCCTTTTGTGTACATTTGTGAAGTATCACTGGAACATTGGTAGTTTTCGTAGGACATCATTACACATCTATACATAGTTTTGGACCTCCTCTGCTGCTGGTGATGACCTGCATGGTTTAGAGGATGAGGCGGGTGATAACTAGACTATTTATAACAAACTATACGCTGTCTTTAACAAAATGGGTAAACAGGATCAGGCAGAAATTTTCAGGCAACGCGGATCATATGTAGAAAATGCGCATTTCTCCAACTCGATTAGCCTCGTTTCTGCGTAGTCACACCTACTTAATAGCATCTGCGGCAATTTTGTTGGTGTCTGTAGTCAGCATGCAAAGCTGAACGATTATTGTGCCAAGTCGGATAACCTCATGAGGTTCCTAGACATTATAGACCAATAAATAACGAATAAGTGAATTACAGATGCTCGGAAAACTTTGGTTGCTGCCACGTTAACAGCACCAACAGTTTGCCTCGTTCACGTTCATCCCTCATCTTATCTGTTACTGGTTACTGCAACCTGTAAAATAGGCTACAGTTTGCAGCTTCTACCTTGATGATCTTACCAACCTGAGAAACGCTCTCAGCTTACTCCTCCTTAAACATAAGTACGTGGACCATAAATGCCATGTGTTTGAGAACACACTTAAAAGGCCTAAGATTTATTCATAAAGTACAGACTGTATATTTTATGTTTTTGTTCACTCTTTCTGCGTAGAATATGCCGTGTCCTTGGTGACCGTGCCCAATTGTTCGCGACGCATACGCATACAGATAACTTTCAAGACGTGAACGGTTCCATACACTGTTCGAAGTACGTGCGAACATATAATCCGTGAGTACACTAAGATTGCATGGTCAAAGATCAGAGTGAGAGCTACCCAGTGATCTATGATAAGCTACTGCTGAACTCATACCTTACTTTATCTTCGCAAAACTTTGGGTAGCCACCTCTTACTTCTGACTTTTATTTACTAGATTTTGAATAGTTGTTTTTCAAGGTTAATCCACATAGTACGATGGATCCGGGTATGAATCTTTCCAAGATCCTCAGGAAAGCAAATCATAGAACGACAGAACCTTTTCATAAGCTACTTAAGCAGACAGACTAAAGTAGAATCTTCCCTAATTTATTGGAAAAAGTCACGGTCACCTCTGTCTATAAGATCAGGAGTTTTGTATTCCCCTGCCAGATATAGGCCAGTCAGCCTTATCGACGCCAAATGAAGGATAATGGAATGGTTAGTAAAACATCTCAGGGTTTGATCTTCCTTCCCATATGCGCCACGGCTTCCCTCTTAGTCGGCAGTGTGTAATACACATCTTTGAGAACAACACAAAGGGGGTCAAAAGCAATCGCTTCAACACAGGCGTTATCTTTTTCGACTTCTTCAATGGCTTTCGCAAGTGTCACACATGATCTCATCACCAACAAACCGGAAGTCTTTGATATTCAGAGAGAGATTTTTTGCGGGGTTAACTCTTTTCTTGGTAATCAACTTTTAGGGTTCAAACCGCATTTACGTTTTTGATTTCCACCGGATTTCCTCAAGAGTCACTACTCACGCTGATGGCCTAACAATCTGGAGCGGCAAAGAATACAAATTTCTACAGATTGATCTTAGCTTGATTACTTGCTGGTCAAATGCTTTCAATTTGCCTGCAATTGATTGCAGGGGTGCACACATCTGTCACTCGATGCGGACCATGACAAAGCATTTAGCACACCAGATATCACAACAACCGACCCGAAAAATACCCAGCTTTTTAGATGCAGTCTAACTTTTCTTTCATCTATCGTTACTGGATGGCCCTACAAGACAAGCTGGCTGTCCTTAGTATGACTGAACTCCTCTTTTATCATTAATGGACGAGAAGACATTTCAAACACTATAGCAGATTCATGTAATACTGTCACTTAACTGAACCGGAAGAGTCAAATGCAACTACGTGGATAAAGATATACTCGCTGTCCTCAGAGCTTGACTGATCACCACTTTAAAAATATCACCTACGAGACTCAACATGGAAATCTTGTTTGGTATTCTTTTGTAGTCTGAGGGCTCGGTAGTTATTTAGTGTAGGTGCTTTGGAATAGTATTCCGTGGAATTCTGTAATAGGTGTCGACGAGTACATAGGAAGCTGTACGAGTTGCATCCTCGGAAACTTCACAGGGAAAATCCTTCTGTTATAAGATTAGCATCTAATGGATCATTAGCTAAGTGACCATTAGGCAGATGTCTAGGAATCAATTTGAAACATTGCTAGCCTCGATTCATTTGGGATAATTAAATTTGCCAGTCCACCGAGCCCTTGGCACTTACTGTAAACCCTAATAGAGGTACCACATTCTTTTTCAGTTACTGCCTCCCAGACCACTAGGTGCTCGATTTGGACTCAGTAAGACAAACTGATTGAAATTTTACACACGAGAGGGCCATCTCCTCAAGAACTCCCGACTGGTCAATCTAGTCCTCTAGCAAGTATCCCGTCGTCATCAGCAACTGAAAAGGCAAAATTGTTAGTGATAACGTTGACGAACATTCAGTAGGACATCACCACATTTCTTATAAGTTCAAAGTCAAGTCGTGAAGTTGAATAATACAATTAGGACTCTTCAAGCAACACGCTCCACCAATATCTATATGCCCAAGTAATAAATGTAATATGCGATACTCCTTCACTGTCGTGCCTCCCAGTATATTATCTGGATTTTGACTTATTGTGTAAACTTGGGATAGCGTGTGGCGCTAGACCCAACCACTGCACTCGACTTTCAAAGGAGTTAAAAGTACTGCAACTAAACTGTGATTGTTCTAAATAAAACAGTTGTCAAGTCTCATATTGAAAACAGGCCAGCTAGAAGATCAGCGCGGTACCTCAATCCCGAAAATTGGTTGAATCTGCTCTATTTTGAGCCATATTTATAAGCACAATTCACGTGTTACCAATGTTATCAAAAAGGGATGACTTTTTTCTGCTGGGTTTGTCTGTATATCTAGCATGGAAAAAAATTGTGAATTAGTCTACCTTAGAGGGCTGGAGACGTATCCAGTATCTTACTGTGTAGACACGCCATTCTCACAATTGAGGGGGACCCAGGAGATGTGGTAGGTAACTATACCAAGTGAGCGTTGTCGGACAAATGACAGTGGTAACTATAATCATTTGAGACGGTTTTCCTCTAAAACAGCTATAAAAAATTGGGCTCACGGGATTTAAACAGCAAGCCTGCTTAATGCACTACAGTTTTACGAGTGCAGATGGAATTCCAGGCATAGTCCATTTTCCGGCAAAACAGACAAAAGTCCTTATGCCCCCACCAAAGGTTTCATCACACCGAAGTTGTACGGAGGTGTGTCACTGTTATGACTACAATTATTACCGTCCTTATCATCATCGACGATAACACGAACTGGTGGACACTGGTAACCAACACTTTTACAGCCATGCACACGCAGCCTCAGTCCATAAATTAGAGTATGGGGATCACACTCGAATAGCTGACAACGAGTTATCTAAGCGTTACCAAACCAAGCAGCCTAATCGTAAATGGTAACAAAATAGTATGTGAAGACTCTCTGTTTTCCTGTTTTTATTGCCCTACTTCACTAATTACTGTAAAATGAAGTCAGCTAAGGCTCTGTCAGTCAGTCAGATAGCAGGCGGGCCTCATTACCTTACCAGCCATCGGGTTATTTGATTATTGTTTAGTCTTCATAGTATACTTCGTGGTGGAAGTTTTGCGTGAGTAACGTAGATCAGCAGGTACATCTATGTGGTTATGGACCACAACGTACACTGCTACTGGACCCAATATACTCATCTCATCCAGTTATACCTTCGAACACAACCACACAAAGCCACAGTATGCTCGTTGTATGGTTGTACTGATACGGAGTAACTTTTTGTCCTAGTTGAAGAACGATGATTACAAGACTGAATTCTTTTATGTCGACTACGATTACAGTGTGTGAATGACGTTCAGGCTTGATGACAACCCGTGATATGGACAGTAACAGTAGAGCCGGTTGTATGGCGAAGCCATTGTGTGCTGCATCGTGATGATCTGGCTGAAAGGAAAGTCATCTTTATTTTGGTCATGAAATGGATTATGAGAATACCTTCGTTTGCCTTTTAATAAACACAACAGTCACTGAACATCTCATGAACTGGGGATTTATGGAAGCATGTTTCCTGGTCACTAACTCTGAAGTTTTTGCTTGACTGGTTGTGGTGAATTCTCGGCAAACCGTTTTGGATAGCCGTTCTTTATGAAGACTTTTGAAATTCCCGGTTGATTTGCAAAGTGCCAGGGACGTAGGTAGTCAATGCCTCTTCGGACAATCGCCTTTTACTGGTTAGAATAATGTTTTATTATTATGATAACAACAACTAGACAATCCCTGTTTCTATTGTTTCTTGAAATTTTGTGAACTTCTTATTGTACTGGGTAATAACAAACCCTTCGAATTGACCCAGCCACTTTTGCTTAAAAACAGGCTCTCTGTGTACCGTCTATACCGAGCAAATTCTCAAATGAACAAGTTCCAGTGGACAGCCACTAGGTCATCTGGGTTTATGGTACATTGTAATCAGTCCGATGACGAAACATCGAGAACAGGACATGCCCATATTCTTGTTGTTCTCAAACGGTTCGTTGCAGTGTCTTGTGGATATAAACTGCCTAGCAAGGCAAATAGGGGTTACACAACGACAGCATAGACTGTATAATTAGTTTCGTTTGACTTTAGACTCGGTTATTGTCTTTTGGTTCGAGAGGAGTAACATGCAAAACGTGGCTTTCGTCATTACTAACCCGCGTGAACCTTGAACAATTTCGAAACCAAAAACCTTGCGCACAAAGATGACACGATGTGGAAGAGAGCTGATTCGTAACTTCCTAACGAGACTCCAGAATTAACTCCTGCTAATATACGGAAGCGCAACACTTTATGTCACAAAACAAAAGGACATACTTTTCTTGTCGTGTGATATATCGATCAGTTTTATTTTGAACAATTGTGTAAAACCTATTAGGAAAAACAACAGAGAGGCAGAGAGAACAAGATTTGTTGGAACAAGTTTGTATCAAATATTCCGAACAGAAATAAAAGAATATGTGAACAACAGCGCAATTACTGTGACGGAATCAGTAGGAGAATTACAGACATAGAATAAAGTTGCAGTTTGCCTTGCGCCATCAGATTTGTCTACATTTCTTAGATTGAAGTGTAACGTCATACAACGATTAACCACCATAGACAAGATTCAAACAGCTCATTTTTTCCAGATCTCAACTGAGCACCCACATCCGGGAATCGTTACTTTTTAACCCGTTCTTAATCAGAAGATCAAGGTCCCCATGCCATGGGGCAATTACCCACGATTAGGAAAAGACTGTTGACAAAGTGATTTGGGATTGTACAGAGATACCCCATCCCCTCAAATCGGCTAGGAGAAAAGCAGCGAGGCGAACACAACAACGAAGAGGAATACACGCCAACTCAAGCCAGTCCGATTGGTGGGCATAGGTACTGGTATACGTCAAATTGGGCTACTGGGCGCCAGATTTACTGCTCAAATTCTTCCAAGAGAAAGACAGTTTTTATGATTTTGAACATTCCTCTTGGATAAGTCAACCAGTTAACGCAAACCGTAGACTAAACCCTGCCCTACAGCCGAGTTTGCAGATGAATCAAATTAATTTTTCTCCTTCAGTCCATGAAGTGGGTTAAAATAGATTACAAGCCGCTTACGTATTACCGATACGCTAGTATGATAGCAGTAATTAACAAGCGTGCTTACTGAGGTACTACTTAAGTACGGATACAATGAGGCTTTCAGGTGCATTGTTTGCCCCCAAGATCATTTTATTTAGTGGATATAAACGTTATAAATAGTAAGTCATACAACTTAAGGATCGGGGTGAAGAATGAGACGAGGGAATTAGAGGAAAGTGACCTAATGTAGTATGGAAAAGTGCGCAGATTTGGAGTTCAAACACACTATGTAAGAATATTTCCGATGGATTTAATTTGTCTTAAACTTCCAAAAGGATTTCCAGCCTACAGCGGAGGTAACAACCTGTACAGATAGTTTCAAAAATACGGTTAAGTTAATATCTGCACATCTCACCAATACAGTGTTAGTTGGGATAGGATGTGTTTGAAAAGAAGATGAAAGACATCACTGTGTGTAGTATGCAAATCAAACGGAGAGGTTGTGAGTCCTTCTATAATGTGTTGAGGTAATGAAAATGAAAGAACTGCACACCATCAGCATTTGTAATAAACTTGCAAACGTCTAGCACAGTTTGTAAATTGAGTTTTTTGAAGGCACAGATGGAGAAAGAGCAGTTAGATCAGACGGGCCTTTAAAGGTGATAATCAAACACTCGATGCTGATCAACCCAAGAACGCTATCCGGATCAACAGTAGAATATTTCTAATAAGTATCGTGGCAAATTTTATTAATCACTGAAGATCCGATTGCAAAAGATAGAATGTCCGCCACCATATGTAAGTGCCCTAAACGGGCCGTTCTAGGGTGGTTTCAGGAAGTTCCTCTGTGCAGCAACCTTGATTAACATGAAAGGACATGTAGGTGGAACTTTGGGAAACGAGCCTCGCTTCCTAGTGATCCTCGTGGTTGTTGGTCTTAGCTATAGCATTTGCAGCTTTAAACATGCAGCGTAGGATACTGGGTCCAACTCAATAGTGATCTTGATATTCATGGGCATTTGGCCTAGCAAACCTGGGGAGCCACCTTTGTTCAGCTCAGTAGCTCATTGCAGCTGGGACATATTTTAACTATTTCGGATCTCAAGTGGAATGAGCGGGAGGTTCTCCAGTCTGTTTACTTCAAACATTTTATTAAGGATGGCGACTTTTAACCAAAAGTGAAAGCGTTCCACTAATCAATTGACGTTGGGTAACGAAGGCTGTTCGGAAGTGTTCACTGAATAAATTTCGCTGATTGCGGAAGAGCGTGAATATGAACTGATAATCACGACCAGTAGTAGTAGCGGACGCGTTGAGTAAGAATGCCCCGGGTTTCATGAACGTTCGTGTGACGCCCTCAGCTGTAATATCCCTTAAGAATGTTGTATAAAACTAATGTGTATAATAGTCAATGCAAGTCAGTAGGTGAGTAAAACCATTCGAGGCTGAAAGTTAGCCTACTATGTATACGTGTATGTGTTTGAAGCGGGTGCCGATACAATGAAACTTCCCCGTGTTATGGTAATATGGCGATGGACAAGACTGACAAAGTAAGTCCTCATATACGTTTGGCCACACGAAACAGACAGTGACGAATATGACGGAGGAACAGACGTTAGGAATGCGAGGTCGAGTTAGAATGACTAAAAACACTGTACACTTAATTGGGGGGAAGTTGTGGATTTTCGCTGGCCCAGTTATCACACTGGAGTTCCCACTCACAGAGAAGAAGCAATCGAGGGACAAACGTAAGGAACAGATGAGAAGTTGTATTGATTCAAAATCGTTTTATTGGGCGTCACAGCTGCCACTAGATCAGCGAGTGATGCGGATAAATACGGGATGAGACATCCGCGATAAGCTACTTTGGTAATCGATGTAAATGTCAGTAGTGAACTGGGACGTGTTTCTGACCACAAACGTCTGTCGGGAAGGGTGTTATAAGTACCTGATTACTGTATAAGAGTAGTAATTGTAGCAAACCAGCATCCCTGCAAAGGATACTGGAAGTGGTTTACGGGGAGATGAACGGCAAGTGATTATCTGCCAGATGTTATGTGGTGCGTTTGAGGCGTTCGTTAACTCTGCGAAAGGAACGATAATGGATGATTTACCGTGTACAACCTGCTGAAGCACGGTTTCATCAGCTTCGTTCACAAGAATCAAACGTACAGATGGGTCCGTGGATACATGTTCTCACAGATTTGATTTGGGCAACACAGTTTTCTATGAACATCGAACTACACTTTTACGCGAAAACTCGGTAGGTGGTTGGATGAGTTTGGCGCAGTCAGGAATGAAACAACAGTGGCTGCGTAAATGAAAACAAACACGCTGTCCATAACCTATATTGACCGCTTTCATGACTCAGCCTAGTTAATAGTGTCATATTTTCATATTTCTCGTGAAAATTCCCAGTGCAGTCATGACAAACAATGTGTAGCGAACAAGCTCGTTTTCAGTGATTCATCATCAGGCTAAATACATCACATTTATATAACATATTTCACGGGAGAATCATTAGGGGAGTAAACGGGGGGACATGTGGTTAATGAGGTCAATCAGTTCAATGTCACACTGCAATCATGTACCCACTTGAACAATGGGTCTTGACAGGCTAACCGGGTGGGGGGTTGGCCAGGGCAAATCCAGAGCCTGAACAAAACGTTTTTGGGCGCACAGGGGTGGGTTATACATTCGGATCCCAATAGCCTCTGCTGTAGACAGAATCCTACTCCTCACCGCTCTCGACCGGATGGCCTTAACTCGGTAGATTGGACGAAATGCGTCCTTTACGTTGACAGCGTGATTTGAATCCACCAGGTGTGATAGTATGGCGCTGCAGACAGACTTTGTTATACCACTGTTGAGCCAAGCTGGATGATGTTCCCGGATCCGTTCCGATAAGCGTCTAGTCGTGCGGCCAACATAACTGGTCCCACAGGAACAAGTAAATGAATATACACAAAACGAGGCTGCAGAAATAGGCACTTTATCTTTTAGGCGTGGGCACAAAACCGGATTGGACGTGAAGTGGACTCGTAATTTAGCGGCGTAGAATGTTCGGTTGACTGCGCTTGTGAGCCTACGTGTAATAGTTTCGGCTAAAGTATCGCCTTTGAATGGTAATCCGATATGCACAGCTTTCTTTTCTACAGAGTGCAGCCGGTCTTTTACCCCCCGCTGTTGCATGGCCCTATCTATGAACCTTTCCGGGTATCCATTCTGTATGAATATTGCGCGTATGAATGCTAATTCTTGCGCAATTGTGTCCTCCGTGCAAATCCTTAGGGCTCTTCCCGTCAAACAGTTGATCAGATTTCTTTTCGAGGCAAGTGGTACGAAACTATTGAAATGAATATACTGATCAGTCCAAGTATCCTTTCTATGTATCGCCCGCTGAATTGAGCCATCAGCACGGTGACGTAAACGTACATCCAGAAAGCCTAATTGGCTATTCATTTCGGTCTCCAACGAAAATTGTAAATTTTGGTGCGCGGAGTTGAATGTTGCCAATATGTCAGTTGGGTCAACGTTATTATCGAGTACGCAAAGGATGTCGTCAACATACCTCTTATAAAAATTGCATTGGCGAATTGCTGGACTCAACTGTTCATTTTCTAATTTCGCCATGAAAATGTCCGCAAACAGTGGTCCCAGCGGCGATCCCATTGCGACACCGTCCTTTTGTCGATAAATTCCTTCATTGAACTTAAACTGTACGTTGTAAGTGCACAGATAAAGTAATTGTTTGAGTTCGACCGACGGTATCTGAATATCCATGTCACTGTTCTCAATATAATCACACAGATAATCTATGGTTTCCTTTAATGGGACGTTGGTAAACAAGGATGTGACGTCGAGAGAAAACATTGATTGCCCAGTTAGATTGGCATCCTTAATCGCATTCACGAGATCATATGAGTCGCGTAAGCTGTGTGTTGAGAGTTTCCGCCTGACGGGATCTAATATTTGTGACAACCACTTAGCTAGAGGGTGATATGGAGAGTTCCACATGTCCAAAATTGGTCTGAGTGGTACCCCGATTTTGTGAATTTTGGGTAACCCGTACAGTCTCGGAATCGTGGTTCCGATGGGGCGAATTCTTTCAAATGTAGTTGAATCTATAATTCCCCTCTGTTTTAAACATCGTAAGGATTTTGATATGGCTTTCTCGATTTGTGGGGTTTTATCCTTTTCATTCTCCATTTTTCGAAACTTGGTCTGATCATCTAATATGGTGCGTATTTTGTTGATATAATCTGCTTTATTAAGCAACACGATACCCGCACCTTTATCAGGCTTAGAAATTAAAATGTTCTCATTTCTCTTCAAGTTTTCAACCGCTACGAGATGTTCTTTCCTGAGAAATTGTTTAGAGGCTGGACTCGAGCGTAAGTACTGATAACACGAATTCACTAGTGTAGATTTGAGTTGCTCAGCATCTAGAGTCGATGTAGGATCGAGAACCGACAACTGTGCGTACAAATTCTCAAACTGCACCTCTAAATCCAATTGCCTAGTTTTACGCTGTGGACAACAAAACTTAGGGCCTAACGATAGCACTTCGAGTAATACTTTGTCCAGATTCAAAGAAGAAAAATTGTGGACGTACCGTTCTGGATTAGTTGGAAACTGCGAAGAGGGCTTCGTTGGATTGATCTGCTTGAGTAATTTGTCCAGCCTCTTTTCACCTTGTTTGGTTGCAATCTGTGCGGCATAAGCTTCAAAATTAGACCGTTCCTCAGGTGTCAATCGATCGTGCCGTAATTAGCCTGATGATCAAACATAGAGAACAACTCTTGTTCGCAAATCTGTCGTTCTCGTAACAACAAAAACTAAAGAGACCGAGAATTTGACGGAGTGGACTTCGTCGCAGGTAGTTTTTGGCAACCCACACAATCTACCACAGTGATTTGATTTTTGGATCAACCGATTGTGTGATCTAGAAGCTGAGGTGAAGAAACTTCGTTGTAACACTTGATTATAGGGATGACCAAGTTCTGCTGCTTCAAACTTTTATAAGTTTCGCTTAAGTGCACAATATGTTTTCCTTTGATTTTAATAGCGACGGATATGCCTTCAGTATAAGTGACTGCAAAGAGCAAGCCACAACCAGAAAGGCTTTGTCTCGCTGTCTACTTCAAGGTTCATTCACAAAATTCACGAAGACCAAGCAATGTTGATATGGTAGATTTTGGGATATCTTCCTCAATTACAGATATCTGGTAGTGTACGCGGACAAGAACGACTTAGGGGATATGAGTTTCTCTTGAAGTCTGGTGCAAAAATTATGGTCATATAGAGTCGGATATCTGTCATCCACTACGATTCTTTTTAGAGTTAAAAATCACTACAAAGTCTCCACCCTTCTGTGATCTTCCTGGGGGTCACCTGTAAAGTAAATGGCTGAAGACTGTTCTGAAAGCGAACGGTGCCCAGGCACATCATCTTGGATAATTTTGTCTCAGAAAGCTTAAGTTTTTGGGAGAAGATAAGCGTGAAAAGCTCATAGTTAGGCGCGTCTACAGTGATATTGTAGTGAGCAACGTTGCGTTTTGGCGCAGGGACATTCAAAGTCGCTCAGCAGATTTCTTGGGACAGTTTCAACAGTGTGACATGCTGATTAGCCCTCTCTAAAGCCGCCGTTAGTCCAACCGAGTTGTTTGCGGTGACTTTATATTGAACAGCTAAGGTAGTGGTACTGTTTAGGAGGTTGCGATGACTGGAGATGAACGTCATAACTATCAACATCATCAAAAGCAAATATACAACAGTGGCTCTCACTGGTGCATAACTGCCATGGAGAAGAACAATAAACTTTGGCTGAGAAGAGAAATAAATAGATAGGGATGGACCTAATTACTACATTCAGCCATTCAGCATCACGTTGCTCATACCTGGTAAACAAATAACCGAGTTATAATTGAACGTAAGGCGCCATTCTTACAACTGCCACCGCCCTGTGTCATTAAGTGCACTTGTCCCACAGACAACTGGGCATCCTCCACTCCACCGAGTCAGAATTCTTTGGTCACCGGCTATGTAAGTCGCTTGATCTCCACCTCAGGAGACGAACGTAATTTACAACAATCAACGCTTTGGTAACAGACTTCATTTCCTTACGTCAGGCCAATATCTGCCCACCCCGCACTTCACGCCAATTGGCCGCATGGTCGGCAAAGAGTGTTTGGTGTGGCAAACGATTGCCTGCAATCATTAACACACGCCCTAGAGATGTACGTCTATGAAAACGTAACGATTAAATAAATCAACTTATCTGACAATCACGACTAAATATTAGTTTCCTAACCTCTCCGTTGCTAACTTGCTGGTGCCCTCCGATGTAAGTGATCGAATATAGATATCGGTGATCAAACAGCCAGAGGTGCTTAACTTCTACCCTGAGTGACCAGGTTTTGCTATCGTAAAGTAATACATTCCCCATTGTCGCATTACAAACACGATCCTTAGGCTTCATAGGGGCGTCCCTTCGTCACCGAAGGTGTCCTAAATTAGCCAAAACTACCACAGTATTAGAGGTGCACGCTCTCATTTCATCCCCGTACACCTCCGTCGTCAATGATGCATCTTCTCAGATAAAAGCACCCGTCAACACCCTCCACAACTATATTATTTAACGTTAAATCTACGTAATCACAGTAATCATGCAAAATCACTTGGCATTTTGAGGCTACTGATCGCTCTCCAAAATGTACGACAGAGTACGAAATAGTTTCTAGCATTTTCTGTGCTGCTTGAAAAATGTCAAACAACACCTTTGTGAGTGTGAGCTATTGTCAACTGACTTTAACTCGGAGGGATTTCCTTCGTTGTCCCCAGATGTTGAAACAGCTGCAACCAGGTCTTTGTTAACGCCTCTCAATCTTCTTTGGAAAGTGCCAGTGCCAGACCATCCGGGCAAGCAGTTCTTTTTTTGTTTAACAGCAGAAATACAGTTGCGGGCTTCTTTTTTGTGGATGGTGCCAAATCTACCGACCACGATACCATATTACAAGTTTGTGGCTGGAACACAAAAGCCGATTCCAGTTCCTTACATTTTCCCATTAGTCAAGCCACAGGGAAAGCGATTGGACTGCGCTTCAGTTTCCCACGGATCTCTCTTAGACTAGTATGAACTGCCAGAGGAGTGCTCCGTCTGGCGTCTTGCAACTCCTGAGATTTCTTCGAGATCTAATGTTTGCCCAACTCACGAACTATCGTGCCGTGTGCCACAGTACCTGTTTCTTAAATGGCCTGCGAGGGTGGGATCAAACAACTACAAGGATCTTTCGGGTGGAAGCTGTTAAGCTTCCATTCTAAGCTAGTTTGGTAATTGTCTTACCGACGGCATAACAACCTTCTCAACAACCAGCGGTTGCCGTCGGTAGGGTCGTTGTCCAGCAAAGGTAGGAACAAAACGGCAATGACGCACATGACGTCTAAAATTAGTGTTGCTCAAAGCTGGCCTGGGTATCAGTGCACAGTTGCAACAGTCACCCAACATTATCCCACCGGTGTGGTCCTATTCCAAATCTGCCACCTAAACGAGACTGATCCTCACTAGGGCGGTCCATTTGGGCGTTCATTTTTCAGGCCACATTGAACATATCAGCACCATGTATCTTCCGAAGGAAAGCGTCATTACAGTCAGTCGGGGCATAAGCGGACATGAAAAAATGTTTTTGAAAGTTTCGCGTCTACAACTGAACTTAGTGAAGCCAGTCAAGCGGACGGCACAAATGCTTCTGATGAAAGGAACCCAATCAACCAGTGCGGCTGAGGACCTCGTGCCAAAGACTATACCTATTCCAGCATGACCGGTAACTGCGGCCATGGAATTACTTAAAGTGTATAATCAGTATCGGGAAGACAGTGCGAGTGCTGTTAGTCCCATACGTTTACCAACTGCCTGGATACTAGCAACATTTAACCAGTCGAACGTTCATGCAAGTGCGGCCTGTTACGTATCAGTTTTATAGTGCTGACGTTGAACACACTTACACTACTTCGCACTTCACAGATGAATAGGAACTAAAGTAGGATGATAGGCTAGGGGATTACTGGCAAAGCGTTACTATGATTAGCTATATCTCCTATGAGACCTGCAGAGTAATCACCAGAAGTGGGGGGTTAGGAGGGGTTTGATAGTTAATTTTGGAAAGACAGCGGGACAGGAGTCGGCAATGGAATATTTTTGCCTGCACACTCTATTGTATGCAACAAATAGGATGACCTGATTTATACTGCGAAACGGTTGATGCAATTATCAGCCAAACAGTTTCTGCATAAAGTTGGCGGTTCACAAGGGTTTTATCGAAGCCTCCGAAAAATTTACGTAACCTATGAGGATTTGTATCTGGCCATTCTTTTATGTCAGTTTGGTACTTCGCTAGGTTCAAAGCGTACGACGAAGAGATTTGAGGAATCCAAATTCAGACAAACTCGTAACCATCGTTTATCCACATATGCCTTTAAAGTAAACGTGCTTAATTGCCTGTTGGATTCGCACAGTCGGCTTCAGTCCAAGGTCAGTTCGGTATACGCGATGAAAGAAATGATGAACCATCTTTTTCTAGTCGAGTTGAATGCAGTCAAAGAGTCCAGTTAGTATCAGTTGATTGTTGAGCACGTTCCACAAAGCGAAAGTGAGGTGTTACCTGTGTATATTGATCTCAACCTATCAGACAGGTCTGAAGAATCGTCTGTACTATTCGATCTGACTGACTTGTCGGTTAGTACAAATCTGGAAGACTTGGACGACTCAGCTTTGCACAAACCAACCGAGAGGCTCAACGAATCGTTCACAAAATCTGGGGCCGAAAGTGCATTCGAGGACTAGGGACGATGGGCGTTGGATCGTACTGATGCACAGTCAGTAGAAGCAGTTGCAGCAAGCGAACGATTTACAAGATCATATACTAAATCGTGCAAAGGTTTCCGCTCATTTGCACAGAGAAACACGAGATCTTGAAATGGTTAGTTCAAAAATACCGTGAAAAATCCTATCCAGCTTCACTTGCCTTCGACCCGACCGTCGGTCGTTTTCGTTGATGTGTGCAAACCCACTCAAACAGATTCAGTGTGTCGTAAGAGTGACCAGTCGAGCAACCAGAAAACGAAACGAACAATATCCAGTGGTTTACATAAGTACCATCTAAGCCACATGGGGCGACATTCATCCTCTCTAGTACCAGATTGGAAATACACAGTCCCAACACCAATCCCACTGCGAACCATACTGGAAACCCGGGCGATAAACTGTAAATTCCCAAAATCAAAACTAAACATCAGACTTGCAGACAATACAGCGAGGAATGTTATGAAATTTGCAACTCGCAGACAACCCCTCGTGGTAAGGGTTCTTCAAAAAGGTTACTTAGATTTTCTAACAAACTCTGAAAAAACATTGAAAAAACCTCCAAAGTCATGTCTGTTCGATTACAATCTGTCAAAGAAGCTAATCGTTTCCTGTTGCCAGCTATTGCGCCTACTAAACCGCAAACAGAAAGGAGTCCCGCTGTCGTGAACGAATCCGAACTGTCTATCTCACCTTCACGATTTAGTCGAGCGCTTGAAGCACCCAGGTCTGATATGTTATTGGACGATGCTAATATTCCGGAACAGTACCCAAAAAAACAAGCTGCGATGAGCTCATTATCCAACTCAAGTAAACCCAATCCATGTTCTAATGCTGCTCTCTCGATAAACTGAATCACAGTATCATTAACGTGGACTGTTGGAAGCCTACTCAATTTGTGAAAATCAGCCCAAATTTGCCACGGAAATCAAACCTCAAAGAGTGACGCGGATTACGGGAACAGTTGTATCTCTTTCTAGTTCCACGATTAACTCCCAAACTTTCTAGTCTTTTTTTGCATGCGGTAAATCAAGAAGTACAGTCAGCTGATCCTTTAGTTTGTGAATATTTTGCGCAAGTTCTTGAACGCATCATACCGAAACACTGCTGGATAGCTGAGCGTAGCTCCAGCAAAGTAATACAAGCTTTGGAAAGATTGGACGCAGATCTGCCGATTTATCATAATTCTTCAGGTCACACAATCCGACTGAAAGTCATGTCCATCTTGGCAGATTCCGCACACAATCGTTTGCTCCGGAAACGATCAAAACGTAGCGCTGTAATGCAAGGAAATTGGCTCGATCAGCTACACCGTACGTTGGCGAGTGACACACCCACTTGTCGCACAGAAGCAGCGGTAGCTTCGGCCAAATTGGCTGCGGAACCACGACTTATGCAACAACCCTCACCTCAGCAAAAACTCAGTGTGACACCTAATATCTTGGACTCTCTCTTGCTTGCTGCTGACTGCCACTCTCGTAGCTGGCCAGAATGCTATAAGGCCATGGCATATTTCCTACAGCACAATCAATGCCAACTGGTGTGGTGTAGACTGATCGATGTAGACTGAGTAATATATGGTCGAGCTGGCTATGTTTTTTGGCTTATATTTGTACGTATTGGCGAATATCAGCGCTGGAGTCTACAACATTGAATGAAAAACGAAAGGGTCATTTGATCAACACGACTCTGTGCTATCCGCCAACGAAGAGGGCCATGAGTGAAGCTATTGCTGATCTGTCAGAATATCACACGATCAGTGTACATTTGTTTTCTATGAGACTAACAGAGTCACAGAGTGATTCACATGGTGCAATCAATTTTTTCGGTATGTAGAACAGTCTTATTCTGATCAGCTCAGAACTTTGTCAATTACTACGAGCATGTGCTATGAGGACTGACTGTCCGAAGTGTATACATAAATTTGTACTAATATAATATATCACCCAACTGCGAACCGGCTAAGTATCTAGCTCTATTATAAGTCAGGCTGGAGTGTTTTCATCCTGACTGCATTGTTTGACAAGCCACTGACAGAGTAAGTCTATCAGAGTGCTTTTTTAACTTTCGTCCATTGGCTACCGACTGAAGGTTGCCTCGAAAAGAATAATCACATTCGAGACAAGACCACACCGAGTGATACTCCGCTAGTACATAATTCAATCAGTAACGCAGGCAACAGGAGGAAACCTAATTGTTTGGTGTCGAGGTGAACAGCGGTGTGCAGCGACGTTCAGCTGATAAAAGAGGAACTGAAAAGTGAACTAATAAATTTCCATTCTACCAGAACGTAATACGCCGACGGTCTAATGTTAGTTCCAGTGGAGACACAGAACTTATTCATTCTAGATAACGGGATGGTGGCCGCAAGATCAATTAAGCGCGTGTGCACTTGCACCGTATAGAACATTTTTGATCGCACAAAAGGTGAGCCATGGTCCATCGGTTGGCGGAATATCAACAGAGTATGCATAGCTGTTCACAAGCTTCCGGAGACTGGGACAATGGCCACAAACCAGCAGACAACTTGATCTTTGTGTTGGTTTGTTCAGTCAATCGACCAGCTGAGAATGATCACACGGCTAGCACAGCACAAACCAGTATGGTCAGTTGTGTTGCTTTACAGAATAACTGACATTCTTTGAAGGCTCCTGGAACGTTCAACCCAATCATCTTAAGTTGTACTGAATTAATGTAACCACGGAAAAGAGAGCCGTTTCATGGCCATAACCAGTGAGATCAGATCGTGCCCTAATGCCTTCTAACAGACCCATCTGCAACTGCTTACGGTGGGATGAGAGTGGCTGAAGTGCTACAAGCAGTCACCGCATTTTCAGTGAACCCAGGTTCAGGACTTATTATGCCAACATTATTTCTGACCAGTTGCTCAACCACTCGACTATCTTATGTTCAGTCGACAAGTGAATAGAGGTGTTAAGGCTTGCTGAAGCCGTTATGTTCGATACTCTAGAAATCAACTCTTACATTGGAAAAGTATCTCTTTTTGACTTTGAGGCCGCTTCAGTGCTATTCGACATTTTCTGTGCATAACCACCAACTCAGAGCTTGATACACAGATTTATTAGTTTGCCAAAGTAGCCGACGTTGAGAAGCTGTAATAATCGGTGGATCATTATCGTACCTTCTACCGAACGGCTTGTTCGAACCATTCATTGTACAGAGATCGTACTTTATTTTGCGCGATGAACTGATTTTGCATCTTACTGTTCCAGTTACTAAAAGTCATCGCTGAACTTCTGAAAATCTATAGAAATAAACTATATGTTTGAGATCACAATGACGCAAGACTGACAGTTTGAGCCACAACTTCTAAAACTACTTTTTGTGGAATGTAACATCAACTCTGTAAATCAAATTGCAGACTCTGTTCCACATTTGAAGCAGCATTTTGTCTAGATGCTGAACAGTAGGGATGTTTAGAACAGCAGGAAATCTATATGCGAATACGACGTTTGCTGAACATTTCATCCATACTGTCCAGCCAATACCAACTCCAGCTATATTCATTTGAGGTTATAAGATGGATTAGCCATAACCGAATTGTGTACATTTGGTAGGCTATTCCCTGGAATACATCATTAACCGAGCAAAGTGATCGGCCGATCACTGAACAAAAGCCTTGATGGTATACATTTCAGGCATTTGGAGAACGTCTGATCATTTAAGAAACGTTTCGAACCTTTTGCCTTTCATTTCCGAATTAATTTCCAACTATATATACGTATTGACACAATCTGTTTTTATATATAATATAGTATACGTGATTATATTTATTTGTAGTTATTCCAATGTCCTTATGAACACCGAATAGAACCAACCACAGGTGGAGATGTTGCCACTATTTTCCCACGGTTGGTAAACAAGTAACTAGCATTAAGATTTACGCATTTGAAAGCGCGGTTCTACGGTCAGCACATGTTCACTGATCAAGCTGGAGTGCAAATTCGTGACTCTTCTTAGTGTACCAAATACATGCAACAAGGAATGATGGGAGCAAGATAAAATTAACTCAATCAGTTGCAACTGAAAATATACATTCTGGAAGCCGTATGGATTGCTGTGATCCAATAAAATGCTACTGATGATCTCTAACTCTCTGTGGTATCAAATTAACACATAGTGTTTGTAAATCAGTCGGCAGCTGTATAAAAGTTCAACTTCGAATCGCTAATAGCAGAAACGCCTATAGGTAGCACGGTTCATGTGTGACACCTCTCCGTGCTTACTTCAGGGGTATAAATTTCCCGGTTGTCCTAGTATTGAACAGACTCTATTCTGTGAATGTGTAATTCTTGAATTTACGGAGATGCAACAAATTCACGAATGGTCATCATGTTTTCATACATTTTACTTGGATTCAAACCAAACAGATTGCTGCTTGCTCGGCAGTTGTTGGTGATCTTATTAGTACAAGTACTAATATGTATAAATAAATACATACAACACAAATTGTAGCACATAGTAATGGCATTATGTTGAAAATTAATTTGAAAGGGCAGAGTCGAAAAAATTCTTAGATAAGCAAAGGTTTCCAGAAAAGACTACCATGTACATAACTATTGCTCATAAATAGTGTGCAGACTTGAAAGTTTTGGCGAAGAGCCAGCTGCGAAGAATCTGCACTTCGAATGGATTCGAGCTAATGACAGAAACGATGTGCCCACAATCGGCAAGTGCTCTGCGATCTGAGCTCCTAAGCACAGTCGAAAGCTCAGAAACCTCATATTTGCACTGAGTCACCCACCCAAATTACTGTCAAGTTCGGTTGGTTGAGCAACTGCCACGCCTGAGCACGTCGATTCAGTCGTCGTTTCGAGCCCAGCCGAAATTCAAAATTGTACAACCTAGGTCCTCTCTAGAAAAAATACGTATACATAATACAGAAAGAAATATAATGCCTAGCAATACTTTTGCAAACATTGTGCAAAATGAGTGCACAATTAGTAATGGGGTAAGAAATTTCACAGGTTTATTTGGTTCACGGTATTACCAATTTTCTGTGATAAACTAATGGAAAGAAAGTATCCTGACATCGGGCTCAGGAAATTTCGGAGGGCTAGAACACTTCATCAGGTACAACCAGCTCTTCTTGTTGGCCTTCGTATCGGGATCTAATACATTGCCTTGACCACAGAACCTTGTTCTAGACCGTTCCGTTGCGGCCTTCTGTGCGCCTGCGAAATTCTGTCTGTGGAAATTACGCATAGTCTTTTGTTGGTCTAGCAAGAACTCATTTCCACTCAGTCAGCTGACTTAAAGATAACATGAGAAATTCTGTCGATCGGAAATTACATTGAAGTAATACTCAGTCACCGGTGTTGGGTAGAGCAAGCTGTCGTCCGAGTATCCAACCATTACCTGATTCGATCCCAAAAATATCCATCCAGCTCGACTTGGTGACATTCGGAGAACAAAATCTGGTGGTCGCTGGTGTTAGGAGATTGGACTGCAGCGGTATCTTGGTTGGAGAATGCTCATTCAATCGGTGTCCGCACACACGCTGCTGCAGACGGAATTACGGTCAAATCAGCTACAACCAATCATAAACGGCGATCAGCTACTGTTCAGTGCTAGGTTCGATAAACATATCAACAAACTGGTCAATCAAAAGGTAAGAATGCCTGTCGCTTCAGAGCAATCGTAAATACTGTTGATCATCTACAAAAGGGAAATGTTATTTTTCCAAAAAATTGACAATTCTTAGCGCCGCACAAACTTCTGTACAGATTTTTCTCGACTTGGTAGCCCGGCTCCTCATACATGGAATTGCGGATAATTGATCGATAACACAAGTTCGACTTGTTATGAAATGATATACCAAGGGGGAGTTAAATAGAAGCCGCTTCTAAACTCCATGCTAACATGATCAGCGATTACATGATCATGAATGTGGTGAACGGCGAATTGATTAAATTAATCGAAATTGCAGGAACCCTAATCAGTTGGCCAATCCAGATAACGCTGTCAATTGAAAGAATGAAGAGGAGATAATCAAAGCACACCAGTCAGAAAAATCATACTTCCAAATTGACAGGATATTCTGAGATGGCATCAATTGCCTATACAGTTCTGCAAAAGAGTGTAAATCGTCTTATAATGTAGTCATCGTTCTTTTTTCAGGGCGAGTTGATATTTACTCCATGGTTCATTTCTCGTTACATCCGTGTGGATTATTCAAGATCATTGTCCAGAGTTAGTGGACATGGTGGACCAATGTGGAAAAGGACTGTGCTGGGAATCAAGGTCATTCAACAATGGTCACCTTGTATAACGGTTCCTGAAAGCGAGTACACGTACAAATCGAGGGTAAGGGTCACGGTCTATTCGGTGCTGGGTTTCTACTCGTTAGCCGATCATGAATGACCCTGGATACTCGTCTGTGCACTGGTTCACAATGTTCGCTCGTTGTTTCTGTGTCCTGAGCATTGGGAAGTGTTCTATCCGCCTATTGTTTAAGTGTGTACACTCGCACTTTCTGCATGTTGGAACGCCGATATTATGATCAATAATACAATATTTCATCAGAAAAATGGTGTAGCGAACAAGCTCGTTTTCGGTTATTCATCATCAGGCCAAATACATAACATTTATATGAAACAGAGTTGTCACGGCAAAACGAACAAAACAAATGGCAAGTTCAAGTGAGGTCAGACACGTCATAGGCACACACGGAGACGACGTTTTGTTACGATTATGTCACCATTATGACGTAACTGGAATCATGGTGTTTTGATCAGTCGTGATGTGGATGTTTGGCCATGGAAACTTCAACTCCTGAACAAAGCGCTTTTGTGCGCACAAAGGTGGATTATTCAATCGAATTCCGATCGCTTCAGCCGTGGCCAAAATTCGGTATCTAACAGCTTTTGAGTGAATGCCTTTGACTCGATAAATCAGGCGAAACGAGAATGCCAGGTTGCCAGTATGATTGGTATCAACGAAGTGTGCAACAATTGCGCTGGTAATCGTCTTGGTGTCTCCGCTATTGATCCAGGCTGGATGATGCTCACGGATACGTTCGGATAAGCGCCTGGTCGTGCGACCCACGTAACTAGTTCCACAGGAACAAGTAAATGAGTATACACAAAAGGAAGTCGCAGAAGCGGGCACTTTATCCTTTAACCGTAAACACAGGGCTGGATTAGAGGTGACACAAACACCTAGGTTGGCAGCATAGAATGTTCTATTGATAGCAGTATTAAGCATGATTCATATTGTTCTTAAAAGAGTCAGTTTCCGTTGAAGTAGTGATAGAAATTTCACGATGAAACCTGCTGACTGTATAGCGTTCGAACCTTCTCCTATGTCCCGGAACACGAAACCAACCATTGTTTGGCTCCACGTAAACTACTAGTAAAAATTCAAAGAATCCTGCACGAAAAAATCTTTAGACAATAGAAGATCGTTCTTAAACCTCTCAAAATTCGGGGCTGACTTTATACAATCATTTCAACACCGATTCTACAGTTCAGTTAAGTAAAGTTTCCAGTGATCAGTGTGGACGCTGTTATAGGTTACCATCAAGTGTACTTACGATGGGTTGCCAATGGAAACAAACTAACAAAAAAGTGTCGTTCAGTAAACCAAATCCGGATTGATTAAGGTGAGCTTTCAAACCAGAGATTTTGATTCAGTTCTCTCTTTCGCGTTAAACTCATATCAAGAGACACTGCAGATCCCTGCGGTGAAGATGGAATATTGTAAAGTACTGTACTATTAGGACTTCCGATAGCGTTGCTTGAACACAGCATGTATCAACTGAACTAAGATGGTTATAATTTCTCACGTCGACTCGCTCAGGTGGCCTGAACCACTCTGTCCCCCACCTATCCTACTATGGTCTATTAGTGACAGTAATGACTGGCAGTTTTTATGACTTTATTTCGAGGTCTAGCAGTTTCTAGCTCCTCTCTTCGTCTTCTCCCATCCTCACAAACCATGGTCGTCCCAATGACGTCCCAACAACACGCCGGAGCGCACACCCATGGTCACACTGTCTATCCATGAAAAAAAATACAATTTTTAGAAGTCATGTGACTGGATCTTACCCTAAAACTGTAACAGAGGTACAATACATCTCAGAAGTAGGAACCCGGCAACAAAATCCGGAGATAGAACCAACAGTCATGGTACAGGCTTGTGTGACATGTTTGAGTAATCGGTACATTCCATTCGCATCGCAGCCAAGACCAACGAACTGGCCCGCTAATCGACGTAGATGGGTGAATGGACACAACAAATCGGTGAAACCACAGCAAGATTAGAGGACTGTGCGTAAGATGGAAGAGAACGCGCATTTCTAGCCGAATCACTCGGCCCAATCGTCAGTGTTTTGGCCACCGCGGTCCACGATCGATAACACCTGGTTGCTCACTCACACGTTTCAATGCTTGAGGGATACGGCCAGACTGGGAAACAGCATGCGTCAGGGAGAACAAATTTAAGAAATGAGAATACGGCAATTCCCTAACGAATTATGTTATCACGATTATTCACTCACCAGACGCTAAGTAAGAAAATGTTGCATTCAGGAAGAAAACAGATTTACAAATCACTAAACGACATATCGGAAACTAACTGTGAAGACTGAACGTGTAAGTGGCTGGTGACGGTTTAGTATCGACACTTTAATTCCACCGAAGACATGTCGGACTTGTGGGCCCATAGTTGGCTAGTTTGTTCTGTGTTTGTCTGCTGATTTTTCTTATTTTGAGTTATGTTGGATCACACTTTCTCAATTCAGTTTGTCGGGCAGTGGCCCCGTACGGCTTGGTCTGGGCAAAACACCATGCTGGAACCAGAACACAGTTCTGAAACGGAAGTAGGAGAACGACGCGCTAGTAATCCGACAACTGAATAGCGTATTCAACTAGGTTGTATTTATGTAACCTGCGATCATTACTCTCAACACTGGTTACGGCGGTCGACTCTCGGTCTGCCGGAAGAGGACGAGAAAAAGAAAGAATGGCGAGGGGACGATACATCCAGAGCTTGCAACCAGAATTGCAGGGGAAGGTTCTCATGGTAGAGTGTTGTGGAAACTGACATCGCACGGCTGGCCGGAATTGCGCTGCGCCTACCCGTACAGACGGAAATCGGACGCCTATAAGTTGGTGAGTCCGAGAAGCAAATTGGACAACTGACAAAACAATAGAAACGTTGAAGACGAATCCAGGACCGAAAAGACTGCAAGTTAAGTGGGTATGCGAGCAGCCACACCATGGTGGGACACTCTGTTAGCTATCGTCCTGACGGAGGTTATGGAAATGAACAGTATTGAAAATTCCTTAGGATGCCTTCCGGCCTTTGCAACGTTCCAGCAACCTTCAGACGTCTCTTGCTGTACACTCTGGAGGGTCAGGAAGGAGTAACCATTTATAGGGATGAGATCGGTATATTCTCCATTTTTATATCAGAATACGCCAAACAGTTGCGAGCAGTGTTACAGCGAATCGATGCAACCGGTCTGAAATGGAGTGGTGAAAATGTTAAGTCGGCTGCTGTTCATTCGTCTCCCTGTGACATAGTTGGTGACACAAAAACTCAACCCCTGTCAGAGAAGATAACAATCATCGATAATTCCCCAACACCGAAATCAAAGCGGCAACTGATGTCCTTTCTCTGGATGGTTGATTCATAGCTTATGCCCGAGTTTTCTCCGAAAGCGTATCCACTCTCCCAACTGCTGAGGGAAGAGGAAGATCATCCACTTCAGGCAGGAAGCAGCCAACACTCAACGATGCCTAACGATCCCCGAACCGAATGAATTCTTCACCTTATCACTAAACGCGAGTGATCTCGGAGTCGGAACAGTTCTTTGACAATCGTCGTGGACATTTGGGTAAGTCAGTCGAGTACTGATGGAAGCAGACAGGAAGTGTTATGTCACGGAAAAACAATGCCCAGCCATCGTCTGGAGGCTAGAAAATTGGAGGACCTACTTGATAGCGATCAGCTTCCACGTTGAGAAGGACCACAAACCCCTGATTCGGCTAAAGACGGCAGAGAGTTCACGCGGACGACTGGCGCACTGGGCACTTTGACTACAAGAGTGCAACTTCACCATTGGGCACGTCACTGGCAGAAACAATGAGGTGCCTGGGGCATTATCGCGGCCAGTGGAAGATAATGAGTTGCCGAGTGTAACCGTACCCGTCAACGGGGTGTAGGCTGTCGACAAGAAGGTCTTGGTCAACCGAAAGAAAGTCCCTCAGGTACGCAAGATATGTGGACATATACCGGAAGGAATCAAACCCTAGACGTCGACCTCCAAACTGAATAGCTAGTACTTAGTTGGGCCCGGTTCCTTCTGGAAATAAGCCAACTCGCCGTTGATGTGCGGGGGTGGGGTGCAGAGTGGACCGTGACCGCGAAAACTGCCTTTCATCCCAATGGATTATAATGGACGTGTGATCCGACTGGCACACGCGGGTGTTCACATGGGTCAAGTGCGCTTGTTCGATCCACTGCGGCATAACAAATGAGCGGAACGGTTGTGCACGGTTTCACGAACAACGTCCTAGCTCTCTTCAGAACACCGCACAGAGTCACCAGGGACCAGGGCCCGTGATTTTTTAAGGGCGAGAACTTCAGAAAATTTTAAAGAACTTGAGAAACCAACGTTCGAGGATGTTGCAGTACCGTTTACAAACGAACGGGTTGACGGAGCAATTCAATCGTTCTATAAAGGAATGGCTGAACAGTAGCGGTATTAATTGGAGGGAAAATTTACCAAACGTATTGTTTGGATAACACATGACGCAGCATGCGACAACTCGGGGTACCCCTCTGAGCGTACATAAGAGATGAAGTCAAGGATTCGTCTGGTTTTCTGTGTGTCCAGAGACAGAGAGGGGCAGTTATTACCGCCAGAACGGTGACACTTGAAACACCGTGCGCCTAGACGGACAAGGAAAACACAATGCCGAAAGATACGGAGAAAGGATCTGAGGTACAACACACATGAATGGTGCCTGTTCAAGACCAGAGACCAAGTAGAAGTGAGGAACTACTGTCAACCAGAAACATCCGGCCCCAGCGAAAGCAAATTTAAAAAGCTATAAAACGGATCACTCACTATCACTAACAGCAGGAATAAGAGCGTTTAAATCAACCAAGATCGTTGTGGGCAATTGATCACTAGTGTAATATTGGTACCCCGGCACAGTCACAGCAATTTCCATAAGAAATGGACAAGGGTGACGGTTGATGAAATCGGAGGCGTCATTATTACAATATTCGGTGAAATATTTCAACGCGGCAGTATGATATGTCAAAAGCCCACAACGGGTGGACTGTCATCACTGAGAATAAGTCGGATCAACGGGCATGAAATGGCAGGCAGAAAATCCACCACAGAAAGCGTTAGCCACACAAAAACTAGACAGAATTGCACACAACATGCAGCTGGAAACCGTTGCTACATTGTTGATTGGAACTGCGGCTCATAGACGCGAACGTGCGGGTTGGACTACGACGTTTATTGGCCATGGAAGTAACTCCCTTCAAGCACCGCGAACAATACCTCGTGGTCCAAATGTCTCATCCGAATAGTCTCGTATACAGCATAGGGGTTGCTGTTGTGCGATACTGTTGAAATCACACGTAATCATGTAGTCCCAGATGCTCGAGCGCTGGTACGAATTTTTCTTGAAGCACCCTAGGGGGTAACTGACTGGGCGAATAGAGGTTTAACCTGTAACATTTTTATCAGGAAAGAAATGCTGGATCATCCGTATTCCAACAAGCCTCACCCAAACCATAAGCTTTGGGCTATGACGACGTCGGATTGGAGCGGGCCGATGAGGCTACTGAGGTGACAGAAATGTGGTTCACACACAAATCCATCTAGACAGAAAATTGCTTCTTCACTCAATACTGTGGAATATATCTCTTTCTGAAAAATACTTTGCGCAAAATGACTCATATTTATCTGCATCTGACAACCGGAATCAGGTCTGATGGAAGTGCGGCTCTCTGTATATTTTGAGTATCCTGTGTTCAATGAGTGTTGGGATTACCACGCCCCAGATTTGGTCATTCATCATATTACTTCACATGATTTTTTTCTTTGATATTACCGCAAACAGAGAATCTACAGAGAGCGTTTACAAACACTGAAGGAATTCAAAATCGCCGTGATCTTCGAATGCAACAATTCGGTTATTTTGGAGTGTTACATTCGTGAGAGAGATGATTGGCGGTGTTTTGGGGGCTGTTTATGAATGATGCAGAATATCACTGGCAGAAAGTTCACCTGATGACATGAACGATCGACCACTTCTTTAGAACCTGTTGCAACAAGGTATTTATCGGCTTTCGAACTGATTTACATGCATACGGTCACGTACCCACATGCTTTTTTTGAACTCTCCAGTGGTCTCCACCACAATTTCATTTCAGGCTACATAGATACAACCTAGTTGAATACGCTATTCAGTTGTCGGATTACTAGCGCGTCGTTCTCCTACTTCCGTTTCAGAACTGTGTTCTGGTTCCAGCATGGTGTTTTGCCCAGACCAAGCCGTACGGGGCCACTGCCCGACAAACTGAATTGAGAAAGTGTGATCCAACATAACTCAAAATAAGAAAAATCAGCAGACAAACACAGAACAAACTAGCCAACTATGGGCCCACAAGTCCGACATGTCTTCGGTGGAATTAAAGTGTCGATACTAAACCGTCACCAGCCACTTACACGTTCAGTCTTCACAGTTAGTTTCCGATATGTCGTTTAGTGATTTGTAAATCTGTTTTCTTCCTGAATGCAACATTTTCTTACTTAGCGTCTGGTGAGTGAATAATCGTGATAACATAATTCGTTAGGGAATTGCCGTATTCTCGTTTGAAACATTTTTTTCCCGTCAAAAATTTGAATACAGAAGACAGTAGGCTGATATTGCACGATTTATGTCCGGAAAAATGTCGGTCCATCTTTACGAGTGCGTACTACTGACCACGTTTATGTCATCATGAGAGAGCGAACAAGATACCAGAGAAAGCCGAATGTCAGAGTGCACAATTATTGTCACTACCAAGGTAGCGACAACCCTACAAACAGTTGTTTCTGAACACACAACACAGTTTTGAACTTTCGGATTGTAATCGCTTCGGCAGAGCGCAGTGTTCGCCTGTGTGATGTTGAGTAGATAACGCGAAATGCCGTTGTGGTATCACATTGGTGTTGCGTCATTAGAATATGACGCGCAATAGACGATGCAGACTCTTTTTTCTGAGAGCCGGTATCCTTTCGTAGGCTAGACCGATAAACGCATAGTCTGACTATATACTTTTGTACTTTCCTAATTACGTCTGATGGGTGGCCTCATTGTAAGTTCACGAGGATAACCAAACTGCGAGTGCTGAAAAACGTGCTGAGTTTCAAAAGAGGTGACGTTAGAAATTCTAGTTTAGCATATACCTATCTAGAATAGGTGGAAAACCGTGATGGTAAATATCGTGGGGAACGTGGCTATCTATCAGGCACTACTTTACAGAATCGTATGCGCATAGGCATGTTAGGTGAAAATCCATTCGATTCACTGGATATCTAGACCTCCACAAAACAGGCGTTGTTGCAACGAACCAATCCATCATGGTTTTACGATACATCATCAGGAGTAGACGAACATTTTCATGACTATATCTTTCGTTATTTACGAAGCTGCTTGTTCTGTATTGCATCAACCGGATTATAACTGTTGCCATCGCATGTGTTACTGAGATCAGCTAATAACAGACTTTGGTTTCTTTTGTATTAATGTACATCTATGAATGCGGATTCTTGTCTCATGAACAATACCGGCCTATTGAAACCAGCCCAAGGTCTTCTCCGTGTAACTTTTGCGTGAGGATTCAATTTATGCAAGATTTCTATGGCTAGTCGAAGTCCCTAACTTCGAGTACTACGGTAAACTTCCACTTTCACCAATACAGATAATGATAGACCAGAGCTGCAGTCTGAGGCATTCACCTGATACAGTCATTTTCTGAAAGGCAATGTTGAATTAACAAAAGTACACAGATAATTTCCTTTTCCGAGTAAGGTTGTTTCTACTGCTCTTCCCACCTCAGTAAATTCAATGTATAATGCAATGCGTCAGAGTGTTTTATTTGTGGTACAACCAATCATTCACAGAAACCGCATGTTTTCTGACACAGTTTCCTTGCGTGTTCGGAGTTCACCTTGCAGCCTCCAGAGAGTTGGAACGGTCGACAGTCCATGCTGGTCAGCTGGTCAAAACATTTGCCTGAAACAGAGCATGCAGATCAGGCGGAGTATTCAGTTCAAAATGAACTAGTCTATAGTTGTCCCGGTTCTATGTAATGGTATGATTTGGTTGTTTAAAATGGAGTGTTTAATAACGGCTAGTAAACTTGAAAGTCTGTTCACTTCATACATAAACTGAACACTACTCGACAATATTCATTCATCCCATGTCGGAAAGAAGCATTCGACTGTGACTGTGTTCTTGCAATAGCCTGTCCGTATTGTAAATTCTTGCCACAACAGAGATTTTATGTCTCTGGTTCACGTCCAATTACCCATAAAGTTGAAAAACTGCTTTAATTCAACAAGCTAGTTACTGTCTTTCTTCTAGAACATCGGACATTTTAAGTATCACTGACAAAAAAGGTGGTTGGGTATTTATGTACAATAACTCAGCCGATCGGGATTAATGCAAAGTTAGTGGCGTTGCCATCCACGTGGTTGTTTCATGAAAAGATGGTCTCTTGGTTAGAACGCACAATACTATTCGAACACTGACAAAAATCTAGAATACTGTGCCCTCTCGAAAGAGATTGACAAAAGGTCTGTGTGAATATGAAATTTACGTCCACTTTCAAATGTTGCTCATTTTGTGCCACCGACGTTTTGAGTTATTTCACAGAGTGTTCAGTTTTCATTGCTTGCTGACCAGAGTTGAACTTCCCTGTAAAAACCCGAGCCTCGCAAATAAATGCCCCATGCATTCAATCAATGGCTATTTTAGTCTATTCGGACTTACAGTGTGATGGCCACCTCATTCGATAACTAGCTCAGTAAAAAGGAATCCCACTAGAAATGAAGTGTCTACAGGGTAATTCAGTAGGAATTGGATGGATCCAGTTGTATCTCAGTTGCATGACTGATCGATGGCTGATACA
The DNA here is from genome assembly GCA_008508345.1 of Paragonimus westermani. Taxonomy (NCBI): domain Eukaryota; kingdom Metazoa; phylum Platyhelminthes; class Trematoda; order Plagiorchiida; family Troglotrematidae; genus Paragonimus; species Paragonimus westermani. Next base: position 43,032 of record QNGE01000994.1, read on the forward strand.
TTCTATTAACACCGACATTGTTTTTCATGAGGTCACATATCTATTTCGCAATACTTATCTTTGATCCAATTTTAAATACACCTGTCATCAGTGGTTTACGCATTTAGCGAAAACTATTCTTGAACCACTAATTAACCAGTCTTTAACATATTCGGAAAACCGTGACGAATAATCATAGTTATGTTAGTCTGGTGTGCGCTCAGAACAAGAGTAGTGGGAACAGAAATCGGTCGGATAATGTGCACATGCAAAGTACGGAAAACGGAAAACAGGGACAACCCTCGGAAGCACTTTGAAAATGTGCTTTGCCATGTGAGCAATATTTTGAGATCACCGAGTCACATTTGGTAGTCACAGAGGCATTGGTCCACTAGCTAGGGTGTGGATTCGCGACATAAAATGTTGTCGGTTCGTTCATAATGTCTGTATCTGTTTTAAGAAGCATAACTGTAATCGTGCAATGACCGTTTGAGAGTGAACGCATAATGGCGCGTGAAATGTAAGGTTTAGTTCCTGGATTCTCACGCATTTAATGTTGGTGCGTAGGTTTACATGCATCCTGCCTATTCAATACGACCACTCTGAACCAAACTGAGAACGGCTAGTGGAAAGTAAGAATGTTGTGCTCGGAAATGACTCTGAAACTATATCATGCTTGTTTTGATGAGGTCAATATTGTGGATTAAAGTCAATAATGGAACTTGCGACAAACCTCGATGCACATGAGGTGATGGGTTGCATTCCTCTTTTCTCGTGATAATCCGACGTATGCAACCTGTTTCAGGTTTGTGAATCCCTGCTGACGGACGTGTGAAGAATATGATGTGTCTGAATCGTTGACCGTGGTGGCAAGGGCTGATTTCTATACGCGTAGGTGGACAACCGCCACAGAAGAATGTACGTTCCGACCTATATAAGGAGGTGAGAGATTGGCTTAATTAGAAGAGATGTGTTAAGGGTGACACTGAATTATTATATAACATTTAGCCCAACAACACACTTCTTGACGAAGCATTCGGTGAGATAAAAATCGTACGTGACTCTTTCGTATTTATTACATTAGCAAATACGAATGATTGTTTAGGAACCTGATTGAACTTCAGTTTATATCGTCATATGTGTTGGACTTGGACCGTGAGCAAGCCATAATAGGCTGAACAGACTAAGTTTGTTTATATTCGCCACAAGTGTTCTAGATTTCTGAACTGTTCTGTTGGTCCCACTGAATCGGATAAGTGTAGTGATGAATAACTGGCAAATCCGTTGTACATTCTAGCCAGAGCATAATCCCTTCAAAACCCACCTCTGAACACGGCAGCATCCTTGAATATTGACCATGAACTCGGTTATTACTGTTAGTTTGGCAGTAGGATGAATTTCGTCTGGTTCTCCTGGTGAAAGTTTGCAGGCTGTGATCATTTTCCGGTCTGAGTGTTCAGCCAGACAACCGGCACAACGTAAATAATCGTGTTTCACGCGCACTTCGCATCGTGGTTCACCAGTCACCGTGTTTCGTATCAACTGAGCCTTTACACGTGCCAGGTGGCGTTGACCCGACTGCTCATTACACGCGTGCACCACGCTGAATTGCCCAACAGGGCAAACTGTAAGGGGATCGTATAGATAGCCAGAGTAGACAAAGATATGTTTGAATTAACATAAATCAAAAGCGGACTGAACAATAATGGTACAGAGTTTTGCCACATATGTACTGATAGGAAATTTGTATGAGTCCACACTAACCCATGAGTTACGTACGTGCGAGAATGCAGTTGTACCGCCCACAGCTGTCTCGTATGAGACATGTGGTTTCACTCTTGTATACTGATTACCAATCCACACATCAAGTTTACCGATTTGTTCACTTGTGGGAGTTTATTGCGAAATTTCACGTGAGTGGCGTTTATTGGAATTCTGTTGCGACTACCCTCTGTTTGTTACTTTTGTGGTGTTCTGCCACAGGCCAAAATCATTAGTAATACATGTACGAATTTCCACGGCTAAGGAATATAATTAGTAAAAACCTTTTCTTAATTTCAAATTACAAGTCTATGTCTATTACAAATCTATGTCCGCACACCTTCCCTCCGCCTATATAAGCTAGCCAAACTAAAAATACTCACCCCGTGCAAGAAACAGACACTAACTCTCCCTAACGTAAATAAAGCGGACCTGCTACTTTGGTATTGAATGACTGTCTGTCGTCAGATTATTAAGAGCATTGCCGATTCCGTAGGTGTAATCTATAGAGCATCCCAAGTCGTCTGTGACGTAATCATGGGTTGAGTCATGTTTAAGACTTTAAGGTGTATCTGATCATGCTTGAGTAACTAGTATGAGGCAGTAGAATCACTAAGTGTGGATATCTGTAAACGTTCAAGTATGTTGCGCGTACAACTTTACCACATTTATAAAGAAAACTTTACTTTTCACTAAACCGCTTACTATAATCTTAAGCATCATGTGAATAGACAATCACAGACCAGTGGGTAAAATGCTAACACTTTTTGCAAACACTTTCGTCCAATGTGATGTTTTTCTAAGTCCGAAGGCGATATAGTGAATTGCGGAGAACTGATTCCCCACGAACCTGTGCTGGTTCTGGAACTTTCAGTACTGACAGATGAACTTAAATCTTCAAAGTGAACCAATGTGGACTTACATTCACAATTAACCTTCCGTTGTTTCACTGCGGTAGTGCACAGTTGGTGTGACGGATGTGGTCGGTAGGAAACGGTGGTTTCAAGTGCACTACCCGGCGGTTGACATTTACTTTGAAACACATGTACACCAAGGCAGGGACACAGACCACACGATTTAGCACATACCTACAGAATCGAGAGAAGAGGTGAGAAATCTGATGTGCTGGTTCAAAAACATGGACATCAGTTAAAGGAGAAGAGAAACATAGTCCCCGGTTTTTTCCGGGTTTTTAAAAGGGTAAGAAAATTTGTTTGGGTTATACATATCGCAGACAAATGGAAGATAACAAGAGGTACCACACGGATTTTTGCTGCTTGAATTTAGCCATTGTTCCACTTACGTTTGAAGTGTCAGCAGATTGGGAAGCTGACAGTCCTTCAGAACGTTATCATTGTTTCTTCTCGAACGTAAAATTTATTCACTTACCTTCAATTATTCAGTATCGTTTCGTTTTAAACCAACCAGGTACAGATTATTGTGTAACCTTTTTCCGGCTATGTCTAGGATAGTTGATACCGAATTAACCTAATCTAGATTGAAGCAGCCGAAGTGGTTTGAGTTGTGATACTTAGCGTTGGCGTTGATGATCAGCATTTGTGTCTGTTCAGCTCTCCATATTTTCATTGCTACTCCTTGGCTACTTACTTTTCTCAGAGCACTGTCATGACATGCGTTCAGTTTGTTCGTAATTTGCGACTGACACCAAAGAGTAGATTCTGTGTCCGCACAGTCGACTCCAGGTTTGACGTGACCATTGGCTCCGGATAGTTTTGGACAAGGTACCATACCAGTCCACTTTCTAGAAATACAGTGTCCTGAAGTAGTCTGGACATAGTAAGTCACCCGGGTGCGCCTGGCACAATGTACGACACTGGACAGACGTGATGATCCCCCAGGCGATTCTTCATTCACATCGAGTGGTCGGTAGAATTTTCGGCAGTTGCAGGGAGAAAGATGTGTTGTTTTCGGCTTTGGACAAGCTGTAAAATATATTCCAAAACAAATTAACTATGGAGTGTGGTGCAAACGGATGTCTGTAAGTCTATATTTTGGTCCGTTCTAAAACACCCATATGGTAATGATTTGACGGGGTGCTGTATTCACATATTTCTATTTTTATTAACATTTATCGATAGACTAGAACATTTCCGAGGACAGGCAGTGCACCTCAACCTACCAGCTGATAAAAGCTTTACTTGTTGATCGGTTAGAACTTCTTAGAATTAGGCCAAAGCTTGGGTATCGTCAGCTTTTTCGTTTTAAGTTTCTAGTTAGGCAATGTGTCACCGCTGCGCAAATTTCACTGTATTGTTAAAACGTTCATTAATCCCAGCTGTTATACTGCAAAGTTTTACTGTTGTGCGATATACAAAGTCTCTTGTGGGTGGGACATTGTCAGGTTCTGCGAACGTAGTCAGATACCTTAAAGACAACCACGCTAAAGCCCAATATCATAGTCGGACGCCGTTAGAATACTGACGTTAGGTTGCGACGGGTATACAACTAATATCAGTGGGCATCAGAATTTATAAGCAGCTGCTAACAACTAGAAATGGCCAGCCACTAGACGACTGCTACTCAAAACAATCGCAACAAGTAAAGACTGGTATTAGTAGTCACCATATTTGTAACTGAGCCTCAATAACCACGGGTTTCAAAACTGCACCAGTCCTGAACATATGTGTGATAAGGTAAATGAAGTTATTAGTCAAGCTCAACTAAAAGCTATACTGCCATCTTTATTAAAAAACGTGAATTCTGCTTTGGTTGTAGTGGAAGCCAACTTGAAGAGACAATAATGGGCAATTCCATAAAATAATGCACGCAACGCACACTGAGTTATCAGCTTTGACCGAAAATTCGTAACTTACTCGGTATGCAAACTTTACGGAACAGTAAACAACGTCTAGCATTCCAGCGTTCAAGATCTGTGTCCATCGTTCCAAGACGAAGTGATTGCCGGTGCACTCGCCTACGGAGTGCGATTGGGTCGACGCTAGTGAGGACGCAACTGGGGCGGTCATTCAACCGTTTCGGAACATAATAGTCTATGCTCAAACATTCAGCCATTTTTGCACACACCAGTTTGCATCTGGCCAAATTAGCATCATGTACCATGGACTGCAGGAAGAAGACTCGGTCGTAGCGCTGATCGGAGACAATACAAGAATCCCTGTTGTGATGACCGACGAATCGAAAGCGTGTATTGTCGATTGGACAAGCTGAAGAAAGAATTGTAATGATAATATCGTCTGTTGTTCAAGGTGTCAGTTGGAGGTCGTCACTCAAACTTTTCTCTTATGAATCAAGTCAGTAGGAAGGACCTAATAATTATCGTTAGAATTAGGCCTTTAAACAGATAAAACAATCGGACCAAAGACTTCAACTGGGAGGTTTCAAACGGGCTATCAAGCAAAATGAAATGAAGAATTTTGAGTAATCTACAAACCTCGTCGAACAAAAATGCACGTGCACATCCATCGAAAACTCATACCCGTTGGTCTCAGTGTGGAGTTGTTTTTAACATTGATAACAGTGAAAAAACTATAGATTAATGAATAAACCCAACGGAGCAAGTAGATAACTGAATAAACTGATGTATAAGGAAATAACTAAGCCTACTCTGGAACTGTCATAGAGTGATTGCTACCACTGGTCATCAGAATCAGTGACCCACGTCTATGTGCCGAAAAACGGATAGTATAAACTTCTTATTTATCTTGGCTAGTTATCTCCAAATCACTTGAAATTCCTGGAAGCGTACACTACCGGACACCACAAATAATGGACATAGGTGTGTGCTAATCCCATGCGTGTACAAACAGCCCAGTTTTCTATAATATACCCAATTACCCATCACATCTACTAATCTGTGTGACTTGTGCAGAGCGCGCAAATTTTGCCTGGTCGAAGAGGCTTATGGTTCTTCTACGTACATGCCAGTATTTAGGCAGTTGTCTACTGCTTCCAAACTTCCATTTAAAGTCAATCATTTCTAGATTTGTTTACACAAAAGGCACAACCGGAAACAAATGAAAGGTAGATAAGACTGTTTAATTCCGAGTGAGGACTGATAACAATACACCTTGCAGAATCTTTGCGGTTAAGTCTGACCGTTAAAATTTAAGAAAAGCGTTCATCTCACACTGTCTGCATTTCATGACTAGTACACCAACAAACACAGACAAGTAAGTAGTGAGGCTAACTTTTCAGTTACATGAAACAAACATCATGTATTGCTGAAAGGTATGACAAAAGCGTATTATGTTCAAACGCTGTTTGTAGTAATGAGTATTTGAGATGAATCGGCAAAGATGATTGGCTTGTGAGTCAACCGGAAAGTGGTTGAACACATAGTTAGAACTGATAGACGTAGAGTCGTAAACTTTCAACAAAACGTCGTAAATTCTCAACATGAACAAAAAGCAGCACGAGGGGACCATATCGAAGAAAGTTTGCACTAACTTGAACACTTCTGGCATGTACGTCGGCAGAGTAATCGGTGAACATGCCCACGTGCTTCACAAATCCGATGTGGAGGGTGTTCCAATGCCTGACACTGAGACGCAGGCAGAAGATCAATGCATTCGGCCAACTGGAACAAGGGCATCACCAGTGAACGCGACGGCTCCTTTGAACGACCTGCTTGATGGGCAGGGAGGTGGCTGGACACCGCTCTATAGATCTGATGTCCGTCAACGTTTCGGCTAACTGATCTGCATTTTGCAGTCAAGACGCGGATGCGATGTCGACATTCACAGTTGTAGGACAAAGTGAGCCTCACTGTTATACGTACACGTCCATTCATGCACCTCGAATACCGTATTTGGCTTCTCGGACAAACTGAAAATTCATTTGTGGAAGATTAGTAGTATGTTGTACAATTCGCAGGTAGTGTGATTGACCATGTAAGCCAGGTTTCTGATAGGCATACCGTAAGTGTGCAGTTGAAAAATACTATGAATCTGTTATGACGTGGCAGAGTTTCTAGGTCTCAATCATATTGCTGTTTACACAGACCAAACTGTGTAGGCTAAAAGAGCACTGGATACTGGAACGTGTCTGTGAATATCATCTAGCATCTGGCCGCACTGGATGACGAAAAGTTTACCCATATCCATTTATCGTCTATTTCCGCTGGTTTCATCGTTTTACAAGCGAGGCGGCAAACTTTATGGCTGATGTCTGGCAGCTAAACAGTACATTCCAGAATATGTCGACTGCCTATCAGACGGATATCATAAGATGTACCTTGTGGACTTACCAATTGCTTGGACTTTAGTCTGAATTGGAGCCGGTTTACAGACTCCTCGAGAATTCCCATCTGCATCCCGTTCGTTGATATGAACTTCGTCCATTATTTTAACAATGAATCTGCTCTGAGGTATGCCATCGGAGCGAACGCTATTTACACAACGCTTGTCCTCACGCTTTGGACGACATGCGCACACCCGCTTGTCGATAAACTCAATCGGTAAACTGACACATGCGCACTGTTTGCGGGACCAACGGTGTATCTGCACCATCCTATACTTTCGTCCATCGTCAGCCAGTTCGCATCCGGTAACTACACGTTTGGTCGCTGGACACACTGAAATAGGAGCGAAAAATTACTCTGTTTGGTCATCTGGTCACAGACAATATGTCAGTCTTAATAGGATGGTGAAATGGTTTGTAATCATTGCTTGTCTGGTTACTAATCCTCTGTTGAATGGAACTTCAAGGCAGTTACAAAGCAGCGCATGCCAGCCCACTACGTTTTCATCCCATCAGGCTACCAGAGTCAAATCAGGCCTGCATGTTTCAACCCAGAAAGTTCTCGCCATCACGTAACAATGAAAACAACCCCGAAATTCCGTCACTTTATGTTGACGTGGTCGAAGACACATCGAATCGAAATTTCTGAGATAAGGCCTATTATAAAATAGTTGATACTTGGGCCTACACGTGTGCCGTAACACGTCGATCGTATCTGCACCTTCGTGAAATTAACACAATACTGTGCTTCAAATGAACAGTCTTGTGTTTGCTAAAATTCAGAATTATCGAATATGTAACAAGTGAACATGAAAATATATTTAATGCAGGTGAAATGAAAACGTGGCAGTCGAACGACATCACCAAGCCACCATAGACTCTCAATTGGTTAACACGGTCATGAGTATCGTATGCTGTTGTACGTTGTCAGAACAGACAAACAATTTCCGCTGGCATTTTAAAGCCCGCTCTATCAGTGTAGGCAAACACGGTGAGTCGCCCGCCCTAACATCAGATCATGGTTGGTCTCGCTAAAATCGCGCAAACGCTTGCGTGTGATTGATCGTGATTAGTCTACTCATTCCAGTACACGGACTACAACTCATTCGTGAAAAAATCCAACAAAAGACGGTGAGCCCATTTTCCTACACTGATAAGTCGAGGGGATTTTGGATGAAATATGTTGAATGTCACTAAAGTGCTCACAACTATCACAGTCTCAGACTTTCCAGCCAGCTCTGCTGGAAAAGCAGCGGTAGATCCAAGTTAGAAGCCGCCAGTGGTGCACATCCCTATCATGGTGCAACCATAGTGACCGCAGCGCCGTTGTCCTCATGTTGGATATGACTGGGCTGTTGTGTGTAAACGCTTGTGAGTTTTATTTTGATTATGGGCAAGTATTAAGGGATTCGTCTCAATGTAACTCAAGCGTCCCTAACAAACGATCGCGGCTCTCGCACTTCCACAGACTTTAGAGTCATTCCTTCAGAAAAGAAGCACCATACTTGAGTTTCGCTCTTTCCAAATTTCGCCAGCGATGCATATCCAGCAGTGCTTTCATGGGATGACTATGTTAACCACTGCGTCAATAACCTTTCGTTAGGAATGACTGAATTGTCATATGCAAACGCTCAATCAAATTTTCTTGTGAATAACATTCAAATCGCCCGTTCACCGCGAGAACAGACACAGTAACTGTCATATTAATTTTCACTGACGCTCATGAGATAAGCATTAAGGTGTATGGTTCCAGCCTCATTTTACTAACTACAGGTGGATTGTACAAGTTGATTGTCCCACAAAAATACGGAAAACAATTAGCAGGTAGTGTTCGTTGCCTGAAGCAATAGCACAGGGGCAGACACACGGGCTGAACTGGCACACAACCGTGGAAGCGAGTATAACTATCTTGGTTTATGACTCAACAGGAGTGGAGGTTTGAGACTTAATTGCTGAAAGCCCTAGGAGTAAACTAAAACAATCAACACCAGCAGTTATCCGAGAGAATATCGGCAGTGTACTCATCAACAGTAATAACTTTTGTAGTTGATATGGCGTCATTCAAAGCTTCCATTTAAGTTCACTTAAACTTTCTCATAAATGTGTAATTCGAAGAACTTCAAACACTGGAAGGTTAGGAAGGGAGGGGGCTATCCATTGTCTGTGTGGATGGTTGTTAGCCCATTGTAGAACACTAACAATTACACAGGGTTTACTGCCGCATCAGATATATTAGCTTATCAACATCTCAGATACAAGCCAACTGTTACATGGAAAGATCCATCGGTAAATCTGGGGATCAGGAAGTGTGTTAGACGGAGTGATCACCGAACACCTTAGCAATGTTGAGAAACGTGCTAGATAAACAGCAAGCTACTAATGGACCAATAACATTATGCGTATAAATGGAAGGATTGTATAATGCATTATATATAAGTTTCAACTGGACAGTGACCTCCACATGGTCAATCAATATTTGGGCGCAAGCGTCTTAAGTGTAAAACAATGACTATAGCAGAAATTACGGTCTCGTCGTTTTCAGAACAAAGGATTAAGTTGAGACCAGCAAACAATATCTTGACATTAAGACACTACCATGAACCCTCCCGGATCGATCATGGTTACGAACACACCGGATCGACTAGAACGTTAGTCGGTTGGGCAATTTCAAGCCGTTGTAAACCGTACATTCGTATACGCAGAGGCACTACGGTAACATGCATCAACCAAGACAGGTTTGGTGAACTAAAGTTAGTTCAGGTGTATCGTATGTGATGTGAAAGCTTACCAATTTTTCGTGCTGATGTCATCGTATAATGAGGTCGGCACTTAGCGTGTGTCAAACCGGGCAATCTCATTCCTGCACGATTACTCGGTTGGGTTCCGTCTATCTCCAGCTTCAACAGATGGTCATACATGATGAGCACACCACTAACAGCGTTGCAACGATAAATCTTTTGAGACTCAACAGGGATTCGTGACTGATCGCAACCACAAGCCTCGAAGAAAGTTTGACGGACTCGGTGACATTCACATGATTTGATCTGCCACCAAACGCTTTCAACAAGACGGTACACAAGGGCCGGATCGACCAATGTATTCTGTTTCGAGGTGGTCTCGGGTGAAGGTACATGTCGGCATTTGTGACGAATCGTCTGTGGATTTTTCGGACATGCTGTGGATATGATAGAAATATTTTACAACTCTTCAGCAGCATTTAATGTAAGGAGTCATGAGCAGATATGAGCAAGAAAACGTAATCAATCGAATGGACAAGGAGTAGCTCATCTAGTATTCTGACTTTCTAATATGTTACATAAGAACCACTCCATTGAAACTGACTTTAAATCAACTACCGTGTGAATGAAGCTTACCCACTGGTTCGAAATGGTATCGGGTTCTCTTCACGCACGAGCCATTTTGCAGTGCTGGTTCTATAGTCCCTTCAACAAACGTTTTAAGAACGTCGTGTCTGCATCCTTCGTAAGTGACGGATTTGGAACCACGACAACCTGGAGAATAATGTACAAAATACGCAGAGAATCGTGTATAACCGGTTGTTGGTCATGAAAGATCTCATAATGCTTAGGTTTTGTATTATTCTAAGTTGCAAGTGTGATCAAATCTGCATGCCCCAGTGACGGCAATTTGACTCCGTATTCAGGTAAATGGAATGGCACATGCCATGCTGCATTGAAAACAAACGAAAATGTTAAACAAGGAATAAAAGTTAGTGCTATTAAAAACCAGACGCGTTCAAGTGTGAAATGCAATGGCAAACTCCTGTTATACGTACCTTTGACAATTGTTTCCTGACAAACTTCTATGAGGCAGGAGATCTGCCGACTTTTCTGACACAAAGCGTGTGTACTATTTTGTTGTCTGGTTGCGGAAAGTGTGTTCACGATTCGGTAAGTCTTGTGGTTCACGTCTTTGTATGACTGTTGTTAAGCTTTTCAATTCAGGACTCGTTTATCCTGTTATCTACAGAGCGTATGCACAAAATGTTCGATAGAAAATGACCTATCAACTGTCTACCCATTCACTAACTAGTTAAAACCAGCCCACATGGCCTCAATATGGACAAGAAGAACGACCAAGATCCATCTTTCCTCTTGTGATTGTCATGTAGGTCGAAGACATGTGCTGCAATCTGAGAGGTAAATATGTAGTAGCCGTCCATCAACTTCACCGTTTTTAGTAGTGTTATAAAAGTTATCCTAATCTTATCAATGACGCTGAATTTTTGACAACAGTATTGCTGACAAAAAACTCTTTACTAGCCAATATGTGAGAACGCGAAGTGTAGCACTGGCATTGGAACCGCTATTAGCTCGATATTGACATTAAAATAAAGTAGTTATTCGGCGACTCACAACAAGTCTCGTATTTGACTTGTACACGACGTTCACAACGACATCTTCGTGTTGCATAGTCCACAATTGTTAGTCGACGTTGACAAGTCATCTGATCGCAGTTAGATTTGAAAACGGTTGGCGGTGGACAGTCTGAAAAACGACAAGTGGTTATCACAAAGAAGTAAATCGGAGGACTTACAATGCGGAGTATTATCCTTATACTTGAGAATTGAGTGGGCAAATTAACTGGTTGTTTACACATGCTCACACTAAATGAGTGACTTTACACATTCTACCGGGTATTATTCACGTATGTCTTTCAGTTCAGAACTCTTGTAAGTTTTAGCATCACAACTATTCATTTTTTTCAAGATAATGTAGTTACTTATGAGTAACCACTCAAATAGCTGAAGCGATATCACCCACATGCCCGGTTTCTGGTGTTTTGGTGGTCTACAAATACATTCTACTACATGCAACTATATCAGAACATCAATCAATCCGGATTCGATATGTATTAACTGATTCATTTATCGGGTTGACTAAAGAGGTCCCGATTGGTTAAGTTTGGGTGTGCAGGAAACGTTGTTTATGGCTTTTCATTTTACGCTCTTATTCTCAAGCTTTCTCTCTGCATACACAATCAGCATGCTAATCAATGTTTACCCACCTGATTAGCGATCATTGTTGCCAAATTTGAGACTGGATATGCTTATCTTTTTATTGCGCCACAGTGAGTAGTGCTCTCCGAATTCCTATCTTACATATCAACCCTAAAGGTTCAAAACATTTCCTAAAAGTACTATGATAGTAGTTCAAATTAGAAGTAACACTCATACTGTTTAGAGACTGTGATAAGAAGAACATGGTTACACAAAACAGTTTTGATCTGTGGTCACTGTTTTGAAAAACTACATGAACATTCACCACTGGGATCATTGTATGCAATGAGCCTACAATCCCCGATCATGGGCGCACGTTTAGTGTACTGATTACGACAGTTTTCAAAGTTTACACCACTTAATAAAAAAGAAATTTCACTAGCCTAATAAATGTGTCACAATTTTGTTTCATCACAAGCTACTTAGCGTTGCGACCAAGGTTTCCAAACCAAGTCTACCAAAGATGAACACAAGTATCAACAGTCATTCAGTGTTTCTATATTGCAAATTCAGTGATCAATTAAGCTTCTACCACTGCTCTATTCTAAACGGTCACTGAGAAAAGTGGGAATTACTGACTGATTCTCCGATGCATTTAGTCAACACAGAACAAGAAATGCCGAACGTGCGTTAAATACAGGAGTGAATACATAGGTTGTCTGCATATAACTTACTTAGTTTGAACTGTCTTAGAGATTTTCGTGGGTGACATTCACCGCTGATTAGTTGTTGGGTGATGACCACGTGAACTTGAAATTTGTCAGCAACACAACTTTTGTATTTTTTGACACCCTCGCAGCGACATCGAACAATCCGTGTTGACTTACTTTTCTGGAATCAAAATGTCCGTTTGTCTCATTAATCATTTTAGAGTGAGGTTCATAATCTATTGGTGGAATTAAGACGGAAAATCCTAATTCACTCACGCTCAAGGTCACACAAACGATAATACCTTAGTCTATTTCGGCAGCCCTGAAATCCTGTGCTATGCCTTAATTAAAATGAACTGGACATGCGCTGGATTATCCTAGGGCTCCTTTGTTTTGTGCGTGAATCTGGGGTACTGGGTCTCGACTGTTACATGTGTGTGTAGGGCTGTGTTTCCCGTTGTAGTGTACAGTCCATAAATGGTGTGGGAATGTTAGAATACGTGCGGCTACAATTCACCAAATGCTTTGGAAGCACCCAAGTTTCCATCCGTAATCTAGACGCCAGTCATCGCCAGCATGTAATCTGTCCTCAACTGCCCGATTTAACAGTCAGATCATACTTGCTACAGCAATGGCTCCTCGAGTTATTGAGTTCATACCATCGATTTTCGTTGTCGAGTTTTCAGAGGTCTTTGTAGAATAGGACTAATCTTTCATGTAGCTTCAAGTAGGTGACCAATACAGTGTACAGCATATCACTGGAGATTCGGTAATTGGTTTGCTTCTACAGTGCATATGTTTCTGACTGGATAGAAGGATGGCGTTATTAATGTCTACGTTTTCCGGAGGATTTTCGAGGATTCTGTCAACATTAGTGGTTATTGACGATCGAGCAACATTCCTACTGCCATATATCACTTAGTGGGCACTTGATGAAGTGACCATTCATTTTAATTTTATTGATCAACATGGAACTCAGAAGTTCACAAGCACCGTTGGTCAGCTAATGATAATCGTTAACATAGAGCTTACCTTGCATTCACAGTTATCAAGGTAACGTTGTGTAGTCACTTCCACTGCATGCCCATCAGCAGTGCAAACTCCCAGTCTAACGTCAAACGGTGGAGAGCAGCCTGTTAAGAAAAGGAGCAACAGACAGTATGCTAGATTAACTTTTTGATGTGGATCCACAACACTCATTCAAGATATCCCAAGATATAACAAAACAGAGTAGGTAGGAAACTAGTAAACGACTTACTTCTTTGCACTGAAGCGGTTGCGTCACGTTTTGTGATGAATTTCGTGCAAACACCTTGGCGGGTCAATTGCCAGTTAATGAGAATGAACAGCAAGCGATTTCCCTTGCACACACGTAGCGTCCGTGTAGGTCGGTTGTCGCAGCCTGTGACAAACATCAAAGATAGGGTTCAACAGATTCGAGTAGATGACAGACGCCGCGGTCATCTAACGCTATTCGACTGCTCATCCTAAGCACAAAGTGGTATATTTTTCCTAACCTTCAGTACCGCCAGTGCTGTAAACCTGTTTCCTTCAGGCCCGGTGCAATCAAACCTTCAGATTCCTCAAACGTCAGACATATATCGACCTCAGGTCATCAGCTTAACACAAACTAGACATTCAGGGTTGTAACTCGTTATACTTGTACACATTTTCCGTATATTACTGAGGTGACCGCGAATAACGGTCTCAAACTAACAGCGTGGTGACGGGAACAAATATATGTCACTAACGAACTACCATAAACTCATTAACCTAAGGTGTCTACTGGCGCCACAGAATAGAGTGTTTCCTACTCACCCTACCCAGTGAGATTTTATATCGATGTACACTCAAATCTTTCGTGTTTAGCAGCTACCTGGAGAGCAAAATGTGTCACGTTTGAAGGTTAGTCACGTTTTAGTCTTTGTAAGCTACGTATCAAAAGTGGTTCAATTTGGCATTTGGACCTACCAACACAATTTCCGTCCGAACAACACAGAAAGAGAAACGAAAAGTAGATAATTTTCTACTTTCCCTTACTACCTGTGAACCAGTGTACCTGTTTAGAAATACACTAAATGACCATTCCTCTTTGAACATTCTAACCGCTGCCGTCTCCATGACTATTAAGGTTCGAACCACTGGGTGTGCGATAACATGACGCTCTGTCTCAAACTTCTGGTCAGCTTGGCAACTACCCTTTCTCGAGCCTGAGTTGTTGGGTTCTCACACGACAGGGATCTCTCTCTGGCGTTCAGCCTACCGTAGACTAAAGAAGACGAATATTTGAACCGCACTACTTGCTTTCGTTTGAATTAGTATCTATGTTTTTTGGTGGGCACAGAGAAAGGCTGCAAACTGTTTCACACTGGTTTTGTACTCTGTCGGATTTTCTCAGGTAACCGGTTACCAGTTTCTGACTTTTGTAGTTATTTCTTGTTTACTTGGGTGACGTTTGAGGCGGACGGGACATAACAGTGTACACGTCCTCTTACAGTGGAGTGCACACCCGCACTGAAAACATGGAAATAGTGAATCGTGGGTTGGAAATTCTGTCAGCAGGATATTGTGGATTATATTAGCTATTTTGATAGTGCTGTTCGAAAAGCAGAGATGGTTAATCCTGAGAACCATCTTTAGTAGAAAAGTTATCTTCACCTGACCAACAATTCAAAAATCTAAAATGAACCACGAAAGATGTTAGTAAAAGCAATCATTGTATTGAGTTGCTACTCAATGCTCAGTGGTTTCGTCGTATATAGATACTCTTACCTTGCAGTATTTACAAGGTTTGATAAATATATATGCTTCATACACCTAGAATGACTAGTGCAATCCTACGTTCACTTAGTGCACAGCGTGAGTGGATCAAGACTTATTCAGTCTCTCTCACAGTACACAAACTGAACTCACGGTACATGCACACATGTACACATGTACGGATACCTATTGAAGATTGAGGCATGGAGATCGTTTGGCGTGCAGTAGCTAACGACCTGACCACTTCGTGAGTGTTAGGCTTCAGTGTAGTGATAACCTAGAGGTTTTGCCGCATTCCTAGTTACTTCCTGCGGTTTTCATATACCTAAAGGTGTTTCAATTGGTGTTTGGATTTCGCACTAACACTTGGGTGTTTAATCACACTTTACAAGAGATCCAAGTATGAAAAAAATCCGGGTTTTGGCTGCAGTTAAACAGGCAGCAGAAACAGCTGACCCAGACGCAGCTTCCTGAGTCCACGTAGCCACGTCGGGAGATTTGAAGTATCATATTTGGACCAGGTTATTCTTTCATTGGGTCACATCGAATCCACTAAATTATCCGGCGGACTTCATGAATTCGGATCTTCTCTAACTAATCAAAGCTGTCACACCAGAGGTGAGGATGAGTTTTCAGCATACATAAACTGGTCACCACTCATAAACGAGCACAGTTGTCGCGTTCCCACATACAGTTCAGTCAGTCCCTCTCGGAAAGAAACAGTCTACTTATTGTAAAATACAGGTTGTTTGTCCTCGTCAACGACTTCAAATTACTTATGCAGTGGGTAAGACCGTGCGCATTGCGTTTTTCTCAATGTTGCATCGCGAACTCTGACGTAAAAGCCCCTCTTTTAATAGGCAGTTGTGCGCATGCGGACGATATGCGGCCGGCTGGACGACAAGCCAGCCAGGCCACTCCTTAGGTCTGATTCGAAAATGGGCCAGTCTGTCTAGTGTTAATGCCAACAATTGCTATCCCACTGGCGCTGCGGTAAGTATGACACACTGGTTTATGTACGTTGAATTTCGATCAAATTTGCAGGTAAACAGACCAGAAACCAAGCTTATCTTTCGTTCTACCAACACTTGGCCTTCTACGGCGATTGAAGAAGTCGTGTGAAATTCGATCGAATAAGCAATTTGGCGAAGTTTCGGGTGTGTAACGAATGTTAACGCTGAGTTCTGCAGTTGACAAAACGTGAGTGTGACTGACAGAGTGCAACAAGGTCGCTTTTATTCTCGCTTGCGTGTGTGGACAGGTCACGGTTACATGTCTGATAAACTCGTTAGAATGAGGATAAAGCGGAAATGACTCTGCTAAGCTACGAAATTCAGTGAGAATGAACGGACAATAAGGTCGTTCAAAAACGTAAGTTGCTGAACTCATCATGAAATGAGGAGTCGTGTCCATTGCCCAACTCACTTTCTAGCAAGTTGCGTGACAGACAGCGTCATACAACGGCCAGTTATTCGATAAAATTTTCACTGTAAATTGTTGGCTCAAGTCATCAGTAATTTTCGAGTGCCTATGATGAATGGACTGCAAATTGTACACTTGCCCATAAGCTATATATTCGGTGATGGTACACTGTGCATCAACTTTCAATTCCTTGGTGGGAGAACCTCTTAATTCGCTGCATACGAAACTGCAAAAACGTGTCATTTTGATGAAACACTCGCTGGAACAGGCACCTGGTGTCGGCGTCTCCGGAACTGGACAGTCGGAAATGTAATGAACAGCTCCCTCTTGTGTCAGTCAAAATGCTTTCTGTTACACGTGAGCTCCAGCAGTAACTTAGTTGTCAAACTTGGTGCGCATTCTCTAGCTATTTGAAATCGAATGACCAAGGTTTAAAAAAACCGTCCTATTTTGCTGAAACACTGGTGTGAATGGATAGATAGCTTAGTTTTGGAGGGCTATCACACACTGGATTACAATCAAAGAACCATTCGACTTAAACTTACAACATCGTCGCAGTTTGACCTCCGTTGTACCTACACATTGGTTTTGACGTTGATCGAATCGATAAATATGGACATATGTCCGTCCAACGCAACCGGTTTCACGAGAGCACTTTGATTCCGTTACGTGGTTTGTGGGGCAGGCTGAGGATGAATGTGTTCAAACAAAGAAAGTGATTATGACGAAAAATAAATATTCCTTTAACGGGTTAAAAGAGGGTGTCTCAGTTATTGCATATAAACGATTGGAACCTAGACTGTGACTTGTTTGAGACCTATACTAATTGAACAGCTCATTCATGGCCACTTAAGATAACAAAAAAACGATACTTTTTATCTAAGAAAAAAACTAACCTCGAATGCAGAGTGTTTCTATCAGTTTATCAAGATACGCCTTCACAGCAAACGGCGTGGAGACTGATATCAAGTGCACTGTCCTCGGTTGAGTTACCAGACGTCCCAAGTAGGCTAAGCGGTCAGGTTCAGCTGCTACCGCTATCACGTTGATCTGGATTTGTTCATTTTGAAGTTCCTCAATCAAACGAATCACAGGTGGCTGACTTGGAATTATATCATGACCATCGGTTACAATATACAGCAGCAGTGGGGCAGTGGATCGCTTCAATGGCAGAACCTGATGTTTGAATGATGGAACAATTGATCAGTTTGATTCACAAAAATGTCATCAAATCGCAGCTAGCATGATCCAACAACGAAAACTATTTGAATGAACATGAATGCCTTAGTTGATGACTTCGTATGTTTAAAACACCGCACACTTGTAAGCACTAGATTTTGTTTGTCACTGCTAATAGCAACTGCTCATCAAATAGTTGAAGTAGCAATGCAATGGAAAGTCCATAGGAATGGATCTACTCCAATGTTACATCCATGTTACACTGATCCTTAAAGTGCTGTTTCTCCAGCTTGTGCATGGAGCCGTAGTTGAGCGGTCTGGTTAACATAAGTGGTTCAGAAAAAAAGAGCCCTAGCAGAAGCAAACCTCGAATGTACTGCATATTTTCTGAAAGAGCTGGCTGAAAATTTCGTGTGAATGCGAATTTTATGATTAGTCAACAGTGATGTTCCTGTTGTAACAAGCAAAATTTCCTACGACTTATCATGTACGTGTTCAATAGCCACCTGTTAAGAATTGATAGTTAGTTTTTAACACTTTGTTAAAGTTACTCGGATTGTCTGTTAACTGCCTCACAGCAAACGGTGGTCACGGAACACCGGGGTGATGACATGCCAGTTGGAGTATCGTTCAGACTGAGTGTACCTGTTGAGTCTAAGCAAGGACGAAATCGGTCATGAAGTGGGTGTTTGCATGCAAACATTCATGCCGTGTTATACTGTTCTGATTGACGCTGTAAGCCCGCGCTCTTTTACAGTGGTCTAAGCAATCAAGTATTATTATCCGACTACACGTGTGCGTTAAATACACGAGAAGCCTTACTTTGTGATAAGATTTAACATTAAAACATGAGCAAAAGAAGTTTGTAACAATGTGTAATTTTTAGAACTAGCATCCGTTCGCCAGTAAGTTCACTGAATGGGAACGTTTATCTGCGCATACGAATATGCCTCTATACAGTCGGTCTTGGTAAACCACCTGACTATTCCGCAGTCATAGACTGCCTTTTCGATATGATTTACTCCTGTACTTAACCTACGTGCTGTTACATAGCATAATTGCAGTGTGAATAAAGTTGATCATTAATAAAGTTATTTTCATTTGCTTCAAAAACACTGCAGTTTTTGAACTGATGTCCACCATACCTGTGGTGGACATCAGTAAGAAGCTGTCGAAGGACTCCGAGTTCTGATCAGATAATATTGTAGTTCATATCCGGTGGATGGCCCTTAATTAGTCAGTGCCCTACAGCCAACTCGGGTCTTTTACTTTTGTTGGTATATAGGAGTCGAAAGTTACACATAAAATAAATGAAACTTGCTCACAAGTGAGTATTAAAAAACCGTTCCTTAATGTATTTCAATGGAGTGGACAGAACATATACTGCACGCTTTGGAACGGCAAAAATATGCGTGTTGTCATCATCGTCATCATCATAAACAGCAATACATCAGTGGTTCATACTGATGCTCAACTACCACACAACCATGGGGAAGTAAATAAATCTTGGATAAATAGAGTGAAGTACAAAGAAGGGGACGGGAAGAGACCTAACCACTAAAAAATAGCTGTCTGTATTCAAACATTCAACACCTAGGTATCCAAACTTTGTAAACAAATAACCGAGCTGCAAGTGAAAGTAAAACGCCATCAGCAAAACAGCTTTCTTACGGGGTTCACTGCCCTGCTCCATTAAATGCATTCATTTCGCAGACAACAAACGACAACACTCACGTCACTGAGCTCGTTCAGCCGCAATCTCACCTAACTTCTTCAGCCACCCATTCTGTGAGTCGCAAGGGTCCCAGCCTAAGAGACGAACCTGGTCTACAGTGACCAACCACCTCGTGGACGAATTAGTTTGTCTACACCCACCTCAAACCTTGTGCCACTCAACCGCAGCGTTGGCAAAGAGTGCACTATGTGGTAGGAGACTAGCTGGCGTACGTAGTGCATGACCTAACCACTTAAGTCGGTGACCAAGAGGTTGACACGGTAGTCAGTGTTAGCCATCAGAATGTCTCAGACGGGTGCCCGTTTGATGTTGCTCCCACACCCATCACCGTGGAGATGAGCTGTACGGAAAGTAGTCACCATGTTGACGACAGAATGTGTCGAGGTTTCCTAGTCTGTCAGTACGAACGGTAAAGGCCAGTATAAATTACTTAGTTTGCCATATCTACGTTATTTTATAACTCTGCAAACGAAAATTGTTCGATCTGCGGCTTTCTTCTAATGCTACACTTACCAGTTTGTCACAAGTCCTTCGAGGGGTCGGGGTGGTTGAGGGGGTCAGAGACAGATTTTAATTTTGAGAGTCATAAAATTAGCTACACAAATATAAATCAGAGATTTATCTTATAGAAAATCACAGTTAGAAATTAACACAGAAAGGCTGTCAGTTATGGCATACCGAAATCCTTGCAACCTAAAACCCCATAGACGACCAATCTGAAAACAACTCACGCAGGTAACAGTGAACGAATGACGAAGCGGAGGAGTCACATTGCAAATTATTTACATCAAACTATTCATAACCACAATGGTTTTTCACATCGTTAGCCTTGTGGAACGTTTATCTTCTTCACCAATCGGTAACAACATTTTCGGCATCGTATTTCCACACAACTATGGAACAGCACGCTGGTTATATTGTAGTATCTACCTTTTGGGTTCTTTCGTGTCTGTATATTCAAAACATTTTCTGGAATCGAGCTAATGCATACTGAGAAATCGACTATGGGTCTACATAGTTCCCCTATTACAATCATCAGTGTTGTTATGAAGTTCCTGCAAATCGACTGGATGTCCAAAGTATCCAGTTAACTCCCTCAATCATTCACTAGGGCTGAGCAAAACAAACTTTTCTAGATAGCGGTTACTCAATGTACGGTAGCACGTACTTCACTGGACATCTTGGCCATGCTATCAAAGTACCAAATTGCAGTTGTTTCTGAAGTAAACTGCTGTGCTTCTATTGTGATGAATGACACTACTTTCGGGCGAAGTTCGCGGAAGGGTCTCAACGTATAGTAAACAATATGGCAACCGTCTAGGTATTTTAGTCTGACGGCGCACAACAAGCTGAACTGTGAGCAAGCGCCGTTAGAACACACTATTTGTTTGGTGTTGTAATCCACCCTCAACCACTTTTGCTAGCCAAGTAGGATAATCCAATGTTCACGAAAAGGTTTTGCAAGCGCGTCTGCCTCCTGTGCTTTAGTCGCTTTTTTCAACAGAGGCTAAAGCACCCTTCCATCTGATTAAGGCGTGTTCGAAGCACTGTGTGAGTATGTGACTCACCAAGTGATCGCCCTCATCAAACCGGTGAGCGCGCTGCAATTCAATGCGGGCCATTAGTTCCCGTAAAAAGTCTCGAAACCAGGACTCACAGCATGGTGGTTTGTGACACAATAACGAAAAAACCGGAGGACATCATGTGTACAACACATCTGCTGTGCTCGGTTTGGACTTTAGGAGACGGTTCAAGGCCACAGATCGTCGGTGCTTAACTTGTCCCTCCCAGCTTCTCTTTGAGCTACTAATGTGCACGCGTTAGACCATATTTTTGCGTGCCGTCTGGCAGCCGTTAACGCACCGATGTGTTTGCCATGGCCACAGTCGTACAGACAGCCGAACATTCCAACCGTTTTTTAAAACGCAGCGCAGAAACCAAGACAGTCACATGATCGAATCACTTGACTCGTGCGTGAGACCACGACGACCACGTGCAAGTGCGCACTGGACAAGGGCTTCAAAATCCGAAGTTTAGTCATACGGCTCTATCGTGCATCGTCTCGTTTAGCTTCATATGCCGGACTAAGGCAGTGCGAGCTGTAAGATCACATAGTACAGAATTAATTCAACTTGCCCGCTTGTCAGCTACTGGGGAATAGAGCTCGTCGTAGTCTTTGACGTAGCTTAGTTCACCAAACGGAAGTAACGTCAATCACATTCTCCTTAAAAGAAGTTGATAAACGTTGTAGCGGTTAGACAGCTGCAAAGCAGAAGATAAACGAACAAACGCTCCGACGTACATGCTCATCTCGTGAACAGAAAGGAGCTGAGTCCTTAATTTTCGCCTCATGATAATATCGACAGGAAGGTCAGATTATCCTAACAATTTTGTCCTATTTTACCTATTCGATCACTCATCCTTGTTTTGTAAGCACCTATTAATCATTTTGACCTATTTTTCTGGATGAAAATTTCGTCAGTGACAGTACGCTTTGTCCAGACGATGTGCGCCCCTAAAGTAGGTAGCCTTCGATTTCCAAAAAGGTACATGTGGATATACATGCTCATCGTCGGTCAGCATACCCAGCGCAGCGCTGAACTGTGTACATACACATTGTGTGTACGCAGATGGTGAAGGTCCTATATGTTGTCAAGTTAGAGATGCTGATCGAGTAAATGACTTGCATTCAGCAAAGTAGTCAAGGATTATCATGATGTAACTGGCAGCCGCAATGTACTTCACTTACTCAAAGCAAGCAGGCAACTCGGAAAATGTCTGAGTGGAAACAGCACAACTCAACGTGCGCGCAACGTATACGTCAGCTGTCTGCGAGTCGGCATTGAGTTTGGACAAGTGGGATTTGTGTTAGTGAGAGTTTTGTTCAGGCCATGAGAAGTTAAACTACCCGTTACGATGAAGCAGTCGATGTGACTACTCAACTGTTTCAGTATTAAGGTTAACCTCGTTAATAGCAGATGATATAAATTTTAAGTTTGTTCTCTCGTTCTTTTCGCCATTTCATACATTGCTTGAAGTGTTAATCTTGTAAGATCGATATAAGTTGCATAAATGGCTTTTTACTTGTTCTTTTCAGGGGTAACACTTTCAGCGCTATGAGGACTAAGTGCAATTCTGACCGTTTGAATCAGCTTCCTGTTTGTCATCCGATGCTTTTATTCGCTGAACCATCAGTCTACGACACATTTTTCGAATAGGAATTATTCAAATGGATATAGAGTTTCATTTCCCTACAACTATAGTAACTTTACTCACATAGTCTAGACACAAATTACCGATCTCTTTTCATTGATACCTTTTCATGAACATCTAAGTGTTTCTGTGACACGTAAAGTATTCACGATGTATGTCTCTAAAGTGAACCAAAGTATACTTACTTCCTGTTGCACAGTGCGTAAAGCGCGATCCAAGTAGGCTCGTTCTCCTTCGAACATCAATTCTTCCACAAGTTCCAACATACGGTTAGGATCCGTGTGCTGGTGCAAGTTGAAGGCGATTAGTGGTCTCCAGGCATATTTGATCACCGCGAAGCGATAGCTATTTACTTGCCCTTGAGTGTGTCGTGAAAGTAGGAAGAGCTCTATGGTTTTGCGCAACAACTGTTGAACGTGTGTTTGGTAGTGTGGTTGGCGCCTAGCAGCGGATTCGTCCACGAGAAAGACAACTTCCGCAGCGCTCACTGTGTTACAGACTGTTGGCAAACAATATATAACAGGATAATGAGAATATTTGTAGTTTAAGCGTGCGCATGAGTATATCCATTTTTGCTCTTACGATTAAATGCTCTGTTGATTGAACTGACCGGTCTGTTTATCATTATTCTCTTAGATTACATACACCTTACAGAAGTTGGATGGAAGTATAAATGGGAAGCCAGTAAAATAGAAGGTGGTGTACTTTATGATAAATGTCTATTGGTCAGGACGAATAAATTCATGCAAGATAGGATACAATGCTTTAAAGTTTGCTTACGTACTACCATTGTCCCGTGAACGCAGTCGCAATTGAAGCCTTACCTACTGAATACATATTCTGTTGTTACTTAAAGTAAAAGAAATGAATTAACAGAGACTTTAACTTACGCCCGGATCAAATCTTTATTCGCTGGTTGCCACATTTGCTGCCTATAAAATTACATTTGACTTTTCTCATGGACGTTTACCTATCGAGAATTAGTAAAAGTCTAGTTCTGATAGTCATTTACTAGAGTTCGGTTGGTCATTTTTGCAAACCAAACTGTCTGGTCCAGAAACTTGTCACGTCACTCACAAACGGAACTAATCTTAGTATCCAAACTCACCTCATTATTTTAAATTAGACAGATTTTAAGTCAAGGTAAGTGCTCAGCTTATAAGGCAACATTGCTAGCACCATGCAAATATGGTCTGGAAAGACTGTTAGTAAGTTTCGCTGCGTGTTTAATGGAAAATAGGACTAATTCTGATGGAACTGGAAAATGTCGTGACAATTTAGCCAAGCATAAAATTAACAGTAATTTCAACATAAACTTACGACATGGCTTCGTGATGGATCGCTGTTGTAATATGCATCTGCAACCAATCCGTACTGATTGACGCAGAAGGTGCTTTTGCCGACCATTGTGACATGCTTCAATTGGTGTCAACTTTTCCACGCGACCACAATCTATATCGCAAAAGGTTACAAGGATTTTTTAACTATACAGCTAAACTGACATTTATGACGTTGTTTTTCTAAAAAAGTGTTTTACAAAGAGGAATGAGAAGAAGTTGATAACCGCTCTGTTGACGATGAAATACAGCTAAATTGAACGAAAACGAAACACGGATTTCAACCATGGCATGTATAAAATATTCTGCTGTACCCTTTGTTTGCAACTCAATAAGAGACAGTTGGATTTGTATAAGAATATTCGAGGCTGACTTAGAACAAAAGTACATTGTGTTCCATCTTTCCATGGGAAGTTGTGCCTCGATGAATCTGCCTTCCGGGTATTAGTCCATTATCTCTATAAGCAGACGGACGGTAGCAACCAGTTAATCCCTTCCTATGAAGCATTTTGAAAATTACCAATAGTTTTCTGTCATTTGTCGCGTGTAATAAAATGGAAAGAGAATTATGTAAATCAGTAGCGTACTGCTAACGAACAACTTACTCAGGGGCTTAACACGTTTATGTACAGTCGGTCTACATTGTCCACCTTGTAGTTGCCAATCGGTTTTGCGGTAGATCAACAGGCCTTTACGTGGATCACAATGAACAGTTACTGGTTTTCGCTGCGACACTTGGTTGGATGGACAACAACATGCTTGCACATACTGCCGCATTTTCCATCGACATCTACACTTTTCGTCAGTGTCCGACTGAAACTCACGAATCTTTTGTCTGCACGGGCCAGCAGAACCACAGGCGTAAATGTGTTTGACAGTGTTGGGCGGTGAGGCTAGGCTTTCAACCTGGTAGTCGGCAGAAGACTGAAGGAGTTTCGTAGGCGTTGGACAGTCTACAGATTCTTTATGAGATGAAGTAGCTTGAATGCAAGAGCCTTTGGGATCCATCTGCGAAGTGATGACGGTCACTTCGCGTAGTCGCGGATTAATACATCTACATGTCAAACGTAGAAAAATCGTTAAGTGAGGTACTTGACTGGCAACTTAACGTTGCAACACGTGGCTAACTGTTGCGTTTTGAGCCAGATTAATCTCGTTAACTGTCTACTTGTATTGGTTTCATTATTGGACTGTGTGCAGCTACAGAGTTTCTCCCAGAATTCAAATGTTTCAGACATTACATATCAAAATTACACTGTTTGAGTATAGCAGTTATCAGGTTTATGAGCCAACCGTTTGACTACCCGGTCAAAAGACTTACTGAAAGAGATTGCACACGAATGTGATCTGTCACGTCACGTTAACTTCGATCCCTGACCGCTAATATGAAAGAGCTCTAGGACCACAATCGGATCAAATCAACTTCGTCGCCACCTGGACTCATCAGGCAGCGATAGCTGATTGACTGAAACATTTGTAAATCAAAGTCCCTTCCACTATTGGATGAGCATTAATATGACGTTTGCTTCAATATGACGTGCACATCATTATTAGTAACTGACTACCTGGTTGGATTCATAGTTGTATAGACCGGTGAAACCATCAGAAGAAGATTTGCCTCTGCTAGTAACACAGTTTCTTCAATCAACTGTGTGCTCATTTTGGTTCTACACAAAGGCTGTCCTAGGATTGTAATCTCCGAAAGCTTGTTCCGTGCTCAGATCTGCGGTTGTTTCTGTGGATTCATTCGTGCTGCCACCAGACCTGAACTAGACAGTGAACAACACTAGCCTGATTCAACAGTGAAGTCGGTAAGTCAGTCAACAGGGTTACCCCAACAACGCTGCTTCTTTAGATTCATTCTATCAGTTTGACCCGTGTTGTTCACTTGATATACCAGGTGAAGGTCTCAAAGTCTAGATCATTTGAATGTCTCCCTCAAGTCATGAACTGGAATGACAAGATTTCATTGGCACAAACCTCCCAAATGCGTCAGAAATGGTTATGTCCACAGTTAGAGAGCGATTCTAGCCTAGTACTATTCTATAAGCGTGTCAGGATGAACCGTTCAATAGACGCCTTAGTTGCTGTTTGGCCTAGTTTGTTTACTTTTTTCAACACACACTTTATCTGTCATCCCACCAGTAATCGTACTGTCAAATTGGTACATATGAAATAGGTGTTCCCACCTGATGAATAAGTGAAAACGAGCTTGTTAGTTGCGTCTCTGATGATACTTACAAAAGTGCCTGACCATTGCTATTAGCAGCACACATTTTCACACAATCAGTCCTAACCAAACCAGCAGAAACCAATCGGGCGTTACTAAAAGAATCAACTTTTCTACGATGCGTCACAGAACGTCTACAGGCTATTTGCAACTAATGCAATTTAATTATTAAAAGATAAAATCTCATCTCTCATCTCACCGTGTTTGACTGACGGGTTTCGGACAATGACACTGAGCAGAAACACGCCATTTTCGTTTCAAACATCGACAGCCAGTGCGCTGAGTTTCCTCGAACAGACGGAAGTATAGACCAGTATTTGGGTCACAGGCAGTGTTGCCCACGTATCGTGGGCCAATCGGACCACAGGCTAATTTCCAAATACGCTTTGTAACATGGGGAACACACCGCGTGGCATCGCCAGAGAGTTCATAATTGGTTACTGTTTGCATGATTAGACCACGCCGACTGGAAAAAGGGGAATAACGCGTAGCAAGCGCTTTAGTGACTGGAGGTTTCTCTGACGCGGATGGTTAACTGATGTTTAAATGACAACCGGCATTGTAACCGACAGTCTACGGTAAACTGTGGACGGTCGCACGGGAGAAAAAGCGACATTGTGCAATCACTAACACGGCTATGTCAAACCATGGTTTATGTGAGTTAAAGTGCACAGCTTGGAAGAATGAGACGGTTTGGTTTTATTGATAACAGCGCCTTGTAGAATATTTATACCAATCGGGTCACATGGTGGATTTTGTACTCCAAGGCTCCTCAAGTATCGCAGTACGGTAAGGAAAGAATCCGACGAAAATTGTAGGGGGCATATTAGACAGGCTGCTAGAATCAATCTCACTACTGTCCCATACAAACACGTGCACGCAAATGTAGAGAAAAGTGACAGAAAGTGAGGACTAGCTCGTACCACTTACGAATGCACGGAGGAGATCCATGATGGGATTGGTTCCCTAGTGGTATATCTTACTCGCGTAATCATTTAACTGAACGTTTTCCGTAATAGATATTTCCTGTGGTGACCGGAAATGACCTCTTTTTACCGACACCGTTGTGTGATTGACTCTAGGAACAAACTAACCTCACCTGTCTGGTATTTGAGTTGATCGATAGGAACTTGGAGTTAGTGGACGAATCAAGAGGATTATGCATTAACCAGGTGAAAAGTGACAATGCACTAAGCAGGTCAAATATATATGCGATCCGAATATGACTACGTAATGGCATAGCATGACAGGACAGGGGTGCCGTCGATCGATTGAAACAATAATCAATGCCGAACATCCCCGACAGGATGAAAAGAAGTACAGCGTGATCTGCTTGTCTTAACTGTAACCAAGGCAGGTGTGGGATTCTTAGAAGTACGTTTGTCTGCGCAATTCTGATAATGAAAGGCGGACCACAGTAGCAGTATGAAACTTTTCAACCGTTTAGTACGCATTAGAGGTATTTTACAGTAAGCTAAATGCTGTTGAAGCGTTACTCAGAATTATTTTGCCAGTGGAACGTAGTTAAATCACTTCAACGGACAGCCCCTGTCTATCATATCAATCAGGCTATTGTTGTGTCAAACACATTTTCCCTCCTTTTCTTCTCTCCCGAACTTAACCGTCTTGGGGTTGAAATCTGGCGGATTCCTTCCGGTAATATTGCTATAATTGAATTCTTTCTGTTTAAAATTGCTTCAGTGCACTCTGCGCTTGATGTACATGGGGTGACTGACAGAACGGAAAACAATCAGCTCCTTACCGTTGCTGACACCCGAACACAAGCTTGGACGAGGCTACCGAATGGTCCTTAAACCGAGTACGTTGATCAAATGTGACCGATAGGTTTGCATTCAGGGAGAAAACTCAGCCAACCATTTAGGATGGGAAGCATTAGACTCGTGCTTCACTCTTGTGAAAGTTTGTCATTAGTGCCAGTTTTTGTCCGGATCGAGAGAAAAACTCAGATGCTTGTGGGATCAGGATGATAGTGATGATCACTGTTTCCGTAAGCGGGACAATGTGCCAAACGAACTTACTACGCGTCACATCTGGCCACATTTACCTGACTGCAGTACTGTAGTTGCCAGATCATCTCAAGAGCGGACACACTAGCTCCAAGCAATAACTCCGAAACAGGCGCCTTGTAATAGGTACAGCGATTAGATGACCTGAAATAAAACTGCTATTCATTCGAATGCAGAAGCAGTTCTACCCGTGACAAACCGTTTACTGGCACGATTTGTCTACCAAGTTTTAGTAGACTCACTAGAGAGGATAATGTGAACAGAAACAGCCAAAATTCTAAAAGGAAGTTAAGTGTAAGAATGAATTATTGAGTATTCACAGTTTTGGTTGAGATTTACCGTATAAGCTCTGTCTCGCGTTGTTAAGATGGGAACTTACTGATTACATTTTACTTCTTCTGTTGGTTTCATGCATTTGCACACGTGCAGTTTGGGCGCAGGCTGATTTGGAACACATCGACATCCATCGTTACTACTGGTGAGCAGTCTATCAATTCGTACGGTTGCATGCCGACTGGCGTCGAACTGGCATTTAGTCGCTTTGACCAGTTCGGTCGTCGAACAATCCACGGCTGTTTGGTCAATCACGGTATCTAGTCGTGAGCAAGTCGGGTTTTCGTTGGATAGTTGCCACCTCGTAGAAATTGTTTCCAACATAAAGAGGCCGGGCTCAGGGTTCATGCAGTGCCGCTTCTTTGTAGGAGCCGGACAATCTGATTAGAGTATTGAGAGAAGTGAACTGATGCAACATCTTTGGAGGGACAGTACACATCGTTCAAATACTGAGGAAACGAAGAGCTAGCAGCCTATTTAGCTCAAACAGTGAGACCTATGATATTGCCGCATTTTTGTATCCTATATACTTAACCATTCCGTGGGCTGTATTATAGAGCTGATCTCTGAGTTGAAAAAACACGGTAAACGCATGACTACGCATTTTGCTTTCAAAACTGTTACTCTTTGACAACGACTATTTTTTTATTGTGACCAATCAGATCCCACCCGAAGGAAGTTGCGAGTTTACCATATAGTTAACAGTGACGAGGCCGGAAAATGTTCAGGTTGTCCTACACACTGTTGGTTAAACACTGGATAGATGCAGTTACCATCGCTTAACTGGCCCAGACCTAGCGTGATCTGGCGTGCACGTCACGCGCCCGTCGGCCGCTGCAGTGTTACATGTGTCCTGGTTGGTGCAATCGGTTGCTGATGTTACTAAATACGCCGTGGAGCCAACTGAACGCGTGGTCTTTGAAGAGCATGAATGATTCGGCACAATTCCATCGAGTTTAGCACACTAAACGTCATATACCCTAGGTTGTTGAATGATTCGAAGTTGAAAGATGGGCTAATGATCATGATTTCACTTTAGTATGTTAGAGGAAAAGGTACGCCGTTACGGACTCAAAGGTAACTGACTCAGTTATCACATGACTATTCCAACAGTGCAAGATGATAGATAATCGGTTTGTGTATAATCTCACAAGTCAACAACTAGGAAAAGAGAGTTGGTCTCTGTGGTTCGATCTGCAAGGACATTCGGTGATAACACTTGTTCTCATTAGTGTCTACCCAGAACGATGAAATATTTGAAAGTGGTAGCGTCCTGATTGAACGATACAGTCCAGTGCAGAATTGCGTTTCACTGAAAATGAAACACAGATCTTTTCGGAATAAACTCTAATTGAGTGCGTTGACAACCCCATGTCTAACTGTATTCAGGTGTGCAGTCAGGTAGAGAGGTGAAAGACCTGCTTGACGCGTAAGAAGATCGAGTAACCAAAGAATGAACAGCATTCAACAAAATTTGCCTACTCGATCGAGGATTCCCATAACAACCCGATCGGTGCCGAGAAGCAAGTGCATTTGCGGATCGAGAGCGAGATCCGTGTCTTTATCCACG
The DNA here is from genome assembly GCA_008508345.1 of Paragonimus westermani. Lineage (NCBI taxonomy): Eukaryota > Metazoa > Platyhelminthes > Trematoda > Plagiorchiida > Troglotrematidae > Paragonimus > Paragonimus westermani. The sequence goes on from QNGE01000994.1 coordinate 73,468, forward strand.
TCACATCCAAAGCGTTCTAGTCTGGTGATCATACATCCTATCAGTTCACTTCTTCTCTTAGTATACAATGTGTATATCTGGTATGCCGGTGCCAAGCACTACAAGCCAACAACGCAAGACATTGTGGATCAAACTACTTGAGGTATGATTCTGGAAGATAAATTACCCTCTTTCGGGCTGGCCAGTTATAAGTCCATCTATGAACCAAATAACTACCATCTTAAATTATGGAAGTGTTCACGTTATCACTCAGTCACTTGCTTTCATGTCTCTAAAAGCGTACTCTTTTCTTCCAACATTCTGCGGTGAAATCGTGACCAATCGGACGGCGTTCCATGACTCAGCTTATCGCTAACTTTTGGCCTCCGGTGGTGAGCATGCAGAACTCAATGGTAAGATCAAACACTTGACGGGTTCCGATAAACAACCGAAGCTATCTACAACAATTTATTTCGTGCATCCCGAGTGTGTGGTTATTCAACCAGTACACGCGTGAAACTGCAGAAAGCCGCGGGAGTGTGGCGTGTGCTTGGTTCGTATCAGAGCTGAACCTACTAATCGATGAGATATGCCACTTTACCCCCAACAGCAGCTATCTGCTATCCAAGAGCTCTTATGGATCGGTCTGCGTTTTATAAGCATTATAGGTGTTAACTGAATTCTAAAGATCAATACTATCATCTATGCATGGATGTGTTTAACAAAACGTTTGAAGGATTGCTATTTGCTGACCACACGGTGAAGTTTGTGAGATCAATCAGACAACAAGTGGGAGATAATATTCACACAGGTGACAAACACAGCCAGTCAACCTAGTTAATCTGCAAGTCAAATGGGTGGTTGGATTAAAAAACAAAGATGCCCACGAGTGAACAAAAAAAGGTCGAAAAGTACTACACAGGTACACAAGCCGAGTGTGTATTTATGAGAAAGTTGTAGCCAGATGCTCTTTTGACACATCCTATCCATTACATTTACGGTTACTGCTTTGTATATTGAGTGCGAGAAAAAAAGTGCTTAAGCAATTTTATAAATCCTAGATTACAATCAAGATTGAAACTACCAAAGATATTGCTCGACCTGTACGTGAAAAAACTGAAAGTTTAATAGACTTTTCTCTCTATCTGTTTCCGAGCAGTGGTGTTTAGCAGCGTTCTATTCAGACGACACTACCCCCATGAGTACAGTTTTCCCGGTAGCTTCATTTACGACTGGGAACTTAACAGCAAGCAGATTATTTGTTATTTACAACTAACCAACGAGCACCTGTTCAAATGGTTATGAAAGAAATGGGGAGCCGAGACACTTACACACACGATCTGTGGAAACGTGAATCCTGGGAACACATTTACAATTTTCTTGCACATATATCCGTTTCTCAGTCCTCACTAAACCGTTCGGTTGTCGAACTTTGCGCAACGATTCATCGGGAGGGCAACCTGTTAAAAGGATTATTAAAAGTGGGTTTACCATGTTGGCATGCGTATCTGCTTTTCGCGGGGAAAAATAGATCAAACTATATACAAACCTGAACGTACTTGTCTGTTTGGTGCTTATTCGATCTTTCCAGACACATCTTCCGTCGTGCTGTTCGAAGGAGCGCAGCCGAAATTCCAACAAGCCCGTTTCAGGATTGCAACTAACTGGAAGCTGAACCGGTTTGGGGCAGCAACAGACTTGTTGTTGTACACGATACTGGTGTCGACATTTGTGATCGGCTGTGAGGACCATTCTTCTATAAACCAAACGCTGTCTGCAGTTGGACTTGCACGGTTCTTTGGAAACCAACCGGACTTGCGACTGACAATCTGGTTTGGTCCGAAATAGAAAAACTCTCGAATGAGAACACACGACAGAAGGCAACGAGGTTTACGCGATATTGTCTGTAATATTCATGCATTTCGTGTACGACGACCAACTCCTTAGATAGAACAACTATGCTTTAGAACAAGTTAACGCTCAGTAAATTAGTACGCAATCGTCCTGGAGTCAGATTTGACCCTCGATTCTACTGCTTTGGAGACGAACCTTTAAAACTTTAGTCCAGAAACTTAACACTGAGCATGACCGATTAGTTGAATCCGACGGCTCAGTCATAGCTGCTTATAATCATTTTCCAGTTGTTCTTCAATTTTGCAAACAGCAGTTTTCTTACCAATCTCACTTAGTGGCAGTGCTATCAAGAATAACTCAATTCACCAAATCCCCTACAACACTAACTCTTATGTCCGCATTTACGATGGTTCGTTATCTTGGAATCACAGCACTGTAGGATAACCGTGCACTGCGGTATCGTAAGAGCACGTAAAAAATTACGGATATGGTTGCTAGAAATTACGGGTGAACTGATCTGACATTTGTGGATGTATTTTCTTGTCAAAAATGTTCCACTTATCAAGATGTCTGGAGTCCTTACATTTCTGCAAACTTATGATTATAATAGCCAGGTGTATGGTTTCAACATCTTTACAGTCATCTTGCAACGTTGACAGGTACAGATAATAAATTTATGGAGTGTGAAAACATTCAGACCAAGAATCTCCTACAGATTTCATCTTAATCTCATCTGCAACTCGATCCTCAGTCTACGAGTGATAGACAACCTGATATTGTTTATCGGAGTTCGAATGAAAGAGTTGTGTAAAGCAACTGTCAATCTCAATCACCTTGAATTCCACTTCAACACTTCTTTCGTTTGGCTGCGAAAATGTGATCGAGGCGATCAGATCTTTTCGGCGCCACACCACTGGGAAAATTATGTCCTGTAGTAGGAATGTCAGCGTCATCTCCTCACAAAATAACTTTGCGGAGTTACAACATGCATAAACAGAAAGTGCGCGGTGTCCTTTACTGAATAGTGCACCATGTGTAAAGAGATATTTTTGCTCAAAAATGCGTGACAGGTTAATAGTTATCCCAGAGAAACCACAGTTGTTTCATTTTGTCGAACGAAGTCTCACACTGTTAGGAAGCGCATCTACTAACGAGACAGCCAGGAAGCAACACGTCACATCGGTCGACTGGCCCAACTCGGATGCTATGGTCGTCGGTGGTGGTATGGTCCCACTCAGCCAATCGGAGAGTCAAGGCCTGCGGCTGGAAAAGCCACCACACAACGCCAAAGGTCAAGAGACACGCCGGAGACAGAACGTTGAGGTTCAAAAAACGTCACCAAATGCTGCCAACACCTCGACGATCAAGCCGCACAAGGACGGCTGTGATACCACTCCACCTGAATCCTCAATCACGTACGTACGATCAACGAGCTCAAGGGGTAGGTGTTAGGAGGCAACGTGAGAATATACACTGACCGGATAACTCACAGGGGTTCGACCGCACACCTGTAATCTGATTGGCTGAGTGGGACCGCACCACCACCCACGACCATAGCATCCGAGATGGGCCGGTCGATCGATGTGGTGTGATGCTTTCTGACTGTCTCGTTAGGAGATGAGCCTCCTAGCACATACTAATCATAACCCACTGGGTCATCGAATGTTTGGTTGTGAAGAATGTTTCCATTAGCCTTTTTTTCAACTGTTCACGAAGTTAGCGTTGTAAACTTGTATTTATCACTCTAAGGAGTGGATGTAGAAGTTAGTAGAAGGTGGGTGCAATCTGGTGACTGATTCTAAGGATAGGTATGAGCTGTATCAAGAATACAGACCTTTGTTTCTGCATTTGTTGACCTACAGCGAAGGTAATTGGAGTCATTGTTGACCAAAGACGTATTTCTTACAGCGGATTTGGTACTTCAGTCACATATACACATATGTTAGGGAATAGGAAGATGACATTTGGTAAAAACTTTATTTGTCGATTTCGTGAAAACCGTCCAGCAGTTCCCCGAAAAAAAGCTTACGGTGATAATCGAATATTCTGGACAATATATTCCCTTGGGTCAAAAGGCCGTGCAGATTAGCTGAATGTGTTTACCTTTGCAGTAGCTAGTACATGTCACTTCTGAGCGACAGTGACCGACTTATCAATTACTGTTTTTGGTGGTTGAGATTGGAAAAGTGGGAAACCTTCCATTGGATTTATTACATGAAAATAGTGAGAATTGCAGGAACGGATAACTTACGGCATCTCCGTCGGATCACACGTACTCGCATGCGTCGATGGCAATTCACCACGAACGGCACAGTTTCAATTACACGTTCCACACCAGTTTTCGTGTTGCAGCGCGCCACCGTCTCTGGTTTTCCGAGCACTTCAAATAAGACAAGTAAACGTAGGTTTTCGTTTGAGCTCAGGACGCAATCTCCTGATAATCAAAATTGTCACTTATCAGAAGAATTCAATGCTGTAAACTACAAGGGATATTGTGTTCAGTGTCTTTTACTGGCATTTCGCCTCGCTCTATTCAGTGATGAACAGTTACGAAGTGATAAAATAGAACTATAATAATCGGTAGACAAACTGGAAGTTTCCGAAATCAGATTCAACTTATACTAGAACACATCACTTCGGCCTTCGCCTACAATTACACCAACTGACTGATATAATATCCCAATGGATCGGTATACAGGTGCTTCTGCCGTCCTCACAAAATCCACGAGGTGTCCACGTTTGTCGGAATGCCACTCCAATGTGCTTCAACGTTCGCTGTTCACACAGGTGTACACGGGTTGGATCTGGTTTTTAATATTCATTCACTAATTCTTCACATTTTTAATCCGTCCACTGCAATTGGACTCCTAACAAATACTGAAACACACGTGGAAATCTTTATTCCGCAAGTACAAGTCTAGAAATCCAAATGGTTCAACGTGAAAAATGGCAAATTCTGTAGTTTGTTCAATTACGCATGTTCTTAATCCAACGGCATGTGTTTTCATTCACTTGTTAGTGCTTCTAACTTATTTACAAACGCAGTATTGTTGAGAAGTATTCATACTAACCCCATATTAGTAGTGTGTATCAGAGTTAGGCTCTTCAGTTCAACAACTACTGTCATAGCATTATCTAGGTTTACAGTCGTTGGTAGTTCTGTAATCCTCCCATAAGTTCCTGTTATATGTATAGTACTGCCTTACGTTATTTGTGCTCTATTCCACTATTAATGTAGATTTTCTATGGATAAAGCATATTGGTTTTTGTAAAATTGTGGATAGTAATAAGAAACATCGCTGGGATTATATTGGTTAGATGTTAATGTCTGAGAACAAAATCGAGTGTGTACTAGGAGATAATGTGATAATATGACTATTCAGACGATATGCCACAAGCTGAATCCACTTTGTGAGGACCATACTAATGTGTCAGCAACATCGGTGTCCTCCAAACGTTTTCAGTGGATCCCTTATCATCATCACTTCTTAAGCTTGACTCTATCGCCTCCAAGGCAGTGAGGATGAAATGGCATTGTCCACTCACACTTCATGCGTTCGGTGAGCAGTAAAGTTAGAATGCTGACAACTATGATTATGATTTCATCGAATTCACCTTGTGGCTACAGGCATATACAAAGATCAGTGTGAAGGATTCATACAAAAACCACACTAAAAATCACTAAAACTTAATCTTTGAGTTCCGTATTTAGAAATTAGCGGATTTTGTTTTTTTATAACAGGTTAGGTCAAGGGCGGTACAGGCAGACGATCACTAATTCGCTACCTAACCTGGTCGGTCTAGACCATCCTTCATGTGATGGTTTTTCAGGTCCCTTGATTCACGTTGCAAAATAATGCTGACCACCTTCTCCCCGCAGGTTTCGACTGTATCCGTTACTCAGTGAGATTTGTTTCAAACGCTGTCCAGTAAATCAGTTCAGCGGTAATATACATACATGCGTAAACGTCTAATTTACGGTTGTATTCATGAGTTCTACAGTTTGCGCCATCGTTAATCATGACAATGATTCCCAAGGTAAGTGATGAGACATCAGTGCAACTGGAAAAGTTAGGTAAAAATAATGGAAGTTTGTGAAGCAGGGTTAGCAATCTTGCAGATACAGAATCACTATTGATTGAGACACATTTCCTTGTCCGAGAGCGTTTCCATCGAGTGACATGGATAGCCGCGGACGTCACATCTTACGACCTTGCTTCACGGGAGTATCAGCGTTTTCATAGCTCGTGACCATTTTATCTGTTGGCCACCTTGTGGTTTCTTCCAGTGTTCGGTAGTGACACTGAGCAATGCGCGGTTACTTAGACTGCAGTTGGCATACTTGGCACATAATCCAAATGTCGTATGCTGTTTATTTTCAGTGCGTCAGTTATCGGTGGCAAATTTAAAGTGTACCCTGGCTGACTGTCAGTTTGCTCATGCAACCCGTCTGTCACCTACAGACCGGATACAGAAACAACGACGATCGATTACCGCGAGCTTATACTTTACTTCAGTATGAATAAATCAGATTTGTAAGGCGAGAATTTGCGTATATGTCCATCGTGAACCCTCAATTTAATCAATAGTCCGACTTCCTCGCGATGCTGTAAATGGGTAGGGTTTGCAAATGCACCATTTTCCTTCGCTATCCTGGTAAACATCTCGTTATCGAGGGATGATTCAACTGAGTAAATTGAAACAATCAAGAGCCTGCCTTCAATAAAAAAAACACAGCTTTAGTGCCAAGCCAATATAGTAAAAACATTACAGTTTGTTGCTGCAAATTGCATTCAGTTTTAAAACTGCACGCTATGCGTCAAAAGATGACCAAACTACCCATAGGAGGAAGACCACGTTTTTTCGCGAAGTATATGTCGATTTGTAACTTTGGAAACTAATATCAGCCTAGTGAACATGAGCAACATTCATGAATTTGTTCGCATGCTTCTGAAAACTGTCATCTAAATGCTACTTTGAGTTTGGTGTTGTATATGGTTATCCTGTGTGTAGTGACTGTGATATGACCAGATTTATGAATTAAAGACGTCTTGGAGAATACTTAAAAGGAATCACAGAACCTACCCACAGGTTTCATAAGTTTGGACACCACAACTCTTGCACACTGAGCACCGTTGTTGTTCGTTAAACGACGTTTGGTCAGTATAATTTCCCAGAATCGATCATCAACACACCGCTTCACTTCCTTCGGGTCTGGCGTACAGACTAAAATAGTAACCACGATGCGAATTCAGGGAGGAGTGTGATAAAACAGCAAGGGAAACGGATGAATCTCTCGTAGAAAATGTTAGTGAACTGCTCACTGGTGCATATGAGTCCGTATTAAAGTAACTACAGCAACGGAGAGCACTACCAAACGGTTCATTTATGTGTGGGCAACATAAGTAACTGAGTGGAATGGACTTTTTCATTAATAGTACCACTGGCCGGATTCCCACAACTTGAGAAAGTTCTTTGTGACAGTCACAGATTAGACTTCAACTGTAGCTTGAAGATACTATGTGCAAGAAGCACTAACTCAGCACGTTTTGTGCTCATTACTGTCTCGGTTTTGATTCGCAACCTTCAAAATTGATCTTCCGCATGACATTCACACAGTACACCGACGACTTCATACATTTTACCAAACTTTACTGTTCATTTGAAGTCGTTTTATTCGGATGTATTCTTGTTTCAGTGTGTTGCCATAATTTCACATCAATAAATAAAACTTCCTTGACAGGAAAATTTATTGAGTAATAGTAGGGTTCGAACGAATATCCGTTGGATTTAACTCTCGGAAGTGTGTTAGGTGTCCACAAGCTTTTTCTAATTGCTGTTGAGTCAGCATGACTAGAAGCATATTTTCTAGTTGAATCTAACCTATGATCAAGGTCGTATTTGGACAACAATCCTCACTAGAAGTTTTCTGATTATTTCCTTGTAAGTCGTAGGTGGTGAATAGCTGATACAGCATGACCTAATTATAAGTTGGTATTCAGTGGTGAGTTAACTATGCGATAGCACCCTCAGTCAACTATCTTCCGTTCCCTTCCATCCACGTTTGTTTGCATTTGTAAACCGTTCAGCGTAATTTGTGCACTGTTCAACAGAGTGACACGTGCGCATAAGGTAGTACCGTTCTTTCTCATACGCAAGCCCGTAAAACTAAATGACACTTCTTCCAATCAATCGTTGATGATGACATCAACTTAAAGAGCAATCTAAGTAAACTTACAACAGGGCTCCTGCCTGATCACACGTTGGATACGACAATGACAGCCGTCTCGGTGATAAACTTCCCACACTACTCGCCGATATTTGTCAGCCTGGTTCGCAGCCTCCGATGGTTCCAGTTGCAGGCAGGGACCACGATAAATGATCTTTTCTTTTAGTGGACACTTTACCTGTATAGATCTCAGAAAAAGTTTCGATTTGCACGTGCATTTGTCCTTCGATGGAGTGTGCAAAACTCGGACAAGTCGTAGTAGACCGGATCGGCGTTGACACAGCACATAATGTTTTGGTAACGGGCATTCACAGTGACAGCGTCTTTCAAACACACGTTGTTCACAGCTGCAGTCTTCTGAATTCAAGTGACTGATGACGCGTCTCTCGATTCTAGTATTTGTCAGTGGATCACATTCACCGCTAAGAAAAAGTAATTTGACAAAATGTTATAGCGATCTACAACTTACTGCAGGACAGAAACCACCTGATCTACATAAACATCGATACGAGTAAATTGTTAGGATGAGCTGGCAGCTATTTTACTGTTGGTACAAAATTGCGTTTGATCGTTCCAGGGTGGGAAGTTGGCTAAGTCAATAAGGCATTGTTTGCCAAGTTTCCCTAACAATAAGAATCTCTCAGCCTTTGTTCACTATGCAAGTATGAACACATCTTTGGTCAGTGCGAATTTAGAGTTTTCGCACTATATATTTTGGAGGAATATTTGAATAAATCAATTAAATACGACCTAATCAATTGAAACTGAGTGCGAAATATTCCGTGACTTTTGCAACGTAAAGTCTGCTTCACGAAGATAAAATTCGAAACCGAATCTGGAAACGAGTCATTGCATTTTTAATGTTATGAGGCTAGCCTGAGTGCAACAGACCCAGCAGCTTCCGAAAGTGAAAAACTTGGTTTCGTCGTGTATCACCAGTTTCAGTGTAAGTTTTCGTACTTACGTACTTACCAGAGACCCTGAACTCTAATTAGTTCGATTAGCTTTAATGTTACCTGTTTTCATTCTTGTGTCCTGGTTAGAGGCTTGTGGTTTTCACTCACGGGCTATACTCATGCACACCGTTCATGTGAACTATTACGGCCTATCGAATTGTCAAATAAAGTGTCACAGATCGTTTGAGGGCTCTGTTAGTTTTGGACCAGACACCTTGCCAACCAAAAAATTACTTACTATTTCGTATAAACTCCAGGTGGACACAAAATTGGGCCCAGTTCAATCCGATGCTCTGCACGGCACTCGCCATTGCGCACGTTAAACATGATACGCATCGTTCTTAGCTGAGCCGGTTGTCCGTTAGTTGGCGGGCGACAGCGGCGCACTACTATGTTCGGGCGACACCGGCAAGCGACTGAGGACTTTACCCGATGAACCGATGGGTTTGGATGAATTAAACGATGCCACTGGCAACTACAGTGGATTGGTCGCTTTTGAAGCCAAGTAAGTCGCCTCCTGTTCAACAGTTCTCTGCTGCATTCACCTTTGATGACTCGCAACTCCTCAGGGCAAACTGTAACCGTAAGGTTCATTAAGAAAGCGTAACGGAAAATATATTCGTAGTATTTGGTTTGCTGGGTTAATACAGAGAAGATCACGTATGCGGGCACAAAAAGTACCATTTCTAAGAAACAATCCCCTGGTCAGGAAATTCGATAACAAAACCTTTTAACTAATCTTCAGTTGCCACGAGCAAATAAACACCACTTCTTCACGGCACAACGTATATCCGTGTACTTCATCAGCAAACAATAATTGCTTAGTGAAATTTGTTTGACTATCGTCTACGAGAAAGTGTAGCCAGGATTTTCAAACTATCGGTTTGTTCCTCGTTTCAGTACCATTAGCTGTCAATTCCATAGTCAGGGATGCGGGTGTTTGTTCTCTGGTTTCACCACCGCTGGTGTGCATTCAGCATAGTTCATTGGGCTGTCAGCGGGTCTCTCCTTGCTAAGGCGAGCTGAGAAGATTTAATTGCGCGGTCTTCTTAACTTAGCAGGCTAGTTGTAATACCTCGTGAAGCTATCAGACAACTCTAACACTATTTCCAACACTATTTCCAAGGTAATTCGATGTGGTTGTATCCTTGACGATGTAGACTGCATAGTGATCAGACTGCTCGCCTCGTAGGTGCTTGGACTGATTTTCAGTCCCCTGTCTTTTCAAGGATGAGTCCTTCCGATGAGCTATAATCAGAGATCAAAACTCGAGCGTGGTACTTTTTCAGGTGAGCCGGCCAAACGTCCTGACTCGTGAATGCTGTCTGTAAATTTTCGATAAGGTTCAAGTTGTAACCCATGAAATTCCCAACTATCCATCACCAAACGATCGTCCACATGGTTAACTGATGAACAAGCAATAATAATTTTAAATTAGTATAACTCGAAGCTTTTTGTCGTAACCATGACTTAGTCATTTAGGTGCGCTAATTATAGCAACATCTGATCTCATCTGATAACTATAGAATGTCAAATCGCGGTGCGGAGTGTCTTTAAAATAATCTTCACAGTACGCTGTGCTCAAGGCTCAGCAGTTAAAACTGGATTAAAAACCTACTACCGTAATCTCATAGATAAGTGTCACGTGACTATGTGGGCTGATACAACCAAACTTCTGAAGAGTTGAATAACTTGACGAGAAACCTCAGGCTGCTCAACAGACATTGTTCTAGGGGGCTCGTTTGAACTTATTTCAAGAACTACTCGGGTCCAAATATTAGGATGGAATAGACAACCAACCAGCAGGTAGGAAAGAACTTGCGACCTTGAAGAATTTTTTGTTCATCATAGTAAACTTATACAAAATAAATGTGAGAATTACAGGTAAATTTAAATGTACTCTATGGTAAAATCTGTCGATATTACTGCCCGAAATTTAGTCACTGTCATTTAGAATATACATTAACAATAAATAACAGACTCCTTGGAAGACCATTTCGCCATCCAATTCATACCATGAGGTCATCGGCGTATTCCCCATAATCGTAACAAAAAGGTCTGATAGAAGCTGGCCATTCGTGGGGGTCAAGCAATGAGCGAAACCATCCCTTGTCTCCTGATGACCAGACCGGCCAAGTTAGCATTCACCACGCATTTCAAATCTAAAACTGCTTACCTATCTTTTCCACCCGTTTATCAACAACGGGTTTACATTCGTGCCCATTGGAAACCCAGCGCCGAACTTCAATTTGTCTGTGTTTTCCATCCGGTAGACAGCGTTCTAAACGTTGGGAGGGGAATCTTGCCTGACAATTGCATATCCAATTTGTTCGACTAACGCGCGGCTTGCAAATGCATTTGTCGTGTGTCCAAGTGTTAGTCAGTTCCGTTTGTACAAATTTGTTCTCTGGCGAGCACGGCGTTCGAATGACCCTTCGTGGAGGGCAAACTGCCAAAATGAATTTGGGAATAACACTGTGGTAACCTGAGTGGATCCGTTATCGCAAATTAAATCTATTTCCTCTAAGCTAGTTTCTTTTTCTAAGAGGAGATTTGTTAGACCGACGCTCACCGACTCTAACTGTCTATATAATGATTCGCGGAAAAAACTTTTAGTAAAAAATGGTACATATTCAGAACAGAAGGCTTATTTGCTTCACTACCAGAAGATAACTCACCTACGTGCTCAACCCTTCTGTGTACATTCTTTTCGCAGTTATTCAAATCCTTGTTTAGTTTGTAAGTTGTTAAATATGTGATACGAAAGCTTCCCCGTTCACAATCGACGGTTTTTGTCGGTTTGGGACAGTCGCATCTGCGACGACGCTTCTCAACAACGAACGATTGACAAGTCACTTTATTTATACGCAGTGAAGTTGTCTGTCCGACAGGAACAGCGCGCAATCCAACCCATTTATCGTCTGCCCATTGGTTGACACAGTCGCCCGGCAGATAGCGGATTTTTTGCGGGCAACCTGAAGGTAAAATAAAATAGATTATAGATTTCTTTTGGCTACAGCAGCACTTAAATTTATTAGCACGGTCGAACTTTGATGATAATTACACGCCGGTTTCAGTTAATTGGTGCATCAAATGAGATAACACTTTTGAGGAGCTGGACAATGAATTAAGCGACATCCGGGATGCGCTCCTACTCCTACAAACGTCGAACTTAGACAACACACTGCAAACTACAATACGCAGATATTTATTTGTTCAAAGTATATGAAGTATGAATTATTGCATGTACTGCAATCAAAAACTAGTTCAGCTGCTTTTCTTTAAGCAGATCTGAAAACGTCTTTTCGTAGGAAGCCCACCTGATCCTTCTTGAAGGATCGAGAACAAATGATTTTTTCTGTTTCCCGCCCTGCTTCTTCTAAATGAGCTACACTGGGGATTTGTTAGCACTAGAAACGTCTAAGTCATCTACTAGATTTGCAATGGAAGGCACATCGTCGATATTCATGCATCGTTCTGACGTAGTGACGAAGTCCCGTTCGAAGAGTACGACACTGATTAAGTCAACCAATATCTCATCCATTTAAACTTTATCCAGTATTTTGACACAGACAAAAACATCACAGCTTGCAAAGTAACAAATAGCCGTGTAGTGATTTAATACATCCGACTTTTAGTGGCACGTGTCTCGGATACATATATTGCTAACAAGAAAATTAGCCTGTGTATTCTTGTTACTTGTTAAAGGAACAGCCATTGGAAAACTTACGCCACGTCACTTTTAAGGGGTCAGCAAACTAATTACCCACTGGTTACACTCTTACAGTTGTGTCAGGTGAGATAAAGAGCATATACATGTTTTTGTGTCTTTCCCTCCACAGATGACAGCAGAAGTTGTTGAGATACTGAATGACGTTTTGTTCAACACGACACTGTATGTTACTGAATTTGATTACCCAAAATTCGAAGAGATACGAGGTCATCTGGAAGTTCTTGTTTCAACGATATATGGCTGAGAAAATGGTAGAACATACAATAGCAAAGTGATAGACCCATGAGGAGAATGAGAGATTTTTTGATATCCTTCTAACTAGTTGTAAAACGTGGCCACTATTGGTGACACTTTACCACTGATTTTCAGACTTCGGTCAACAGACATGTGATGCACGAAGCAGGTTTCATCAAAGGTGAAGATATTTTGTGAGCATACGACGGTACATAAACTCCTTCCGGCTGCACGGTGTTTTTTTCGACTGTATCTACTAGGTTTTCTCGAGAAATAACATGTCTGTCCACACACCTTTGTAACCGTACGTTTAATGATCTGCCATTTCTGGTTTCTAGCTATACAGTATACTGCAACAACTGTTGTTAAAGTGTTTGGTCAAAGCCACACACATATATATATGAATTTGTTTCATTCAAACCGCTGCAAACTTTATTTTGCGGGTTGTTTATTGAGAACTAAGTTGCACACTTGCTTCTGGCCCAAATCGTGTAGATAGGCACAAAATGAATAAGTGATTACCAGCACTCAGTACAACTCATCAATGTCAATCGCGCAATTATGAAAAAAAATGATCAGGTTTTCTCGGCACCAGCTACCCGATCAAAAGCAGGCATCAAATGTTCGCCCACGAATGGCCACACTTTTGCACACGTACGATGGCTTTAACACCTATCGCCCAGTTCACCTCCACTGTTAGCATACACTCTTCGATTGACTGATTCTCACACTAACCCGCCATCAGTCATCACTGAACACCATAATCAAGCAGTCTGAAATGAGTGGACAGAAATGAACTACAATATCACTGTGACCTAGTCTTGGAATGGGTGATGCTTCGTTTTAATACGACCGGGGCTGTTATAAATAACTATGTCGGTTGGCCACATTAGTTCAGTTATTCCATCCAGACGTTATCGACAGTACGTTTTTGCTCAAACTAACTCACTTTTCTCAGTTGACCAGCTAGGAGACCATGTATGAACTAAGTAACCATCATTTTCCGTCATCAGGGTGGGCATGTCATTGTTGGATCATCCGCTCCCCAGTGTCCTTACGCATACCCTTTCATATAAATTCCCATAGCAAATTTGTAACTTCTCCGTTTCCTGTCCACATTACAGTCGATTGACAGCACGCAGGCTTTGTCAGTCAACATGAAAGATTTCATCGATCTGCTGAGTCCTTTAAAGCGTGGCTGGATATTTGGACAGTATTCAGGTAGGGCACCTTTGAGGCGTGCGCGTTTTTGTTAAAGTGAAGCGAATTGGAGGTTGTTACTGAGCCAGCTGAACTAGCCTGCTGCGCATGTTACGACACTATGTATTGGCCATTAAACACTTCGGTGACATCCGTTATCAGTCAAATTTCCCGATCAGTTATTATGTGCCTGGATTATATCGGTGAGGGAAATAATTACCTATTCCGTGGTGAAGAGGTAAACAGCGCAATCTTACTGCTTCACGTAGAAACCGGCCCAACCACGCTGTTAGCGAAGTTAGTTTGCGTGCGTTATACTTACTTAAATGTGGCGAGTACGTCATTTATGCGAGGTTTGTGTGCATCTTCAAGCTTGATCAAAATAACTAAACAAATGGGTGTTCGTTCTAAAAGTTTGAACGTTGCGCAAGTCTTTAAATCACTTTCTGGTTGAGGCAGTTAACAACAAAGTTAACAACAAAGTTAATCTTTGCTTTTTCTCCTAAACGCCCACTCACAGTCCAGTGTTCACAGACTGGGTTGGGTGTAGTACCAAACCAACAGACAGATGCAGCACTTCTGCGGTTAATACACATAAAAGGCGTAGCCAGTCGTCGTCGTCGTCGTCGTAGACAGCAATACATCAGTGGTTTAGACCTGTGTGTATTCTTCGGGGAGGATTAAACTCGACTACTGTGACCATCCAATCAACCGGGTGCCACCCTCACAACATCCAGCCAACTTATCCGTCTGAAACCACAGTTCTACTTCTGAAGACGGATTAGGTGAAATATTAGGCTGTTGGCAACAAAGTCAAGAATTACAACTCCTTGTCACTGCACACGTAGTGACTCAAAATTGGTCGAAGTTTGAATGTGAACTTGATGGTGAGCGTCTTGTTGCCACAGTTAATTACTAAGTCATCAAAAAATATACTTGGGCGTTAAAGAAATGTAATAGCCAAGGTTTAAAAAGGCTAATTAAAACAGAGGTTTTATATGTTGTTGTTGAACTATTCTTAAGGGTAAAATCCGACTGTTAGGGGTTACACGTGTGTACGTCTCTTACCTATAGTATTTGTGGCAATTCAAATCTTGGTTTAGGAGCAATCCATTACATCATCGTTGAAACAATACCCCACTGATATCAATAAGTAACTGTATATACAATGAATAAACAACACGTACAAAATACTGACCGACTCTCAGTTACGCTAAGTCTCACTTGAGGTTTCTCTGTACGACTGTTCGTAAAATGAACGAACACTGACCGACCACACTGTAAGTTCGATAAAAGAGTTTTCAGTTGTAACATATTACCCGGTTACCCCTATCTATTATATTTGTTCAATTGTATATTTTTCTATTGAGTACAAGTGAACTGTCAATAATACCACAATAGAGCAGAAATACTACCTGGGGTGAGATGTGTTATGACCATTTTACGGCGCATTATTACATACCACAACGTATTTTCACTTCGCGGTAGACTTTTTCCTTGCATACACAATTTTCTACCAACGGTTGGAGGATGAGCACCTTCTGGAACATGCCATCGCACCGCTTAATGCGAATACGCTGCATTTTCTGTCCGCAATTTACACCAATTGTCTTGAGGCGCAAAGTTGGCTGACAATAAGCCCGCCGCAACCCAATGGCTGGTCGAAGTTGAAACTGGGTTTCTTTATACATGAGCAAATTACGTGTCGGATCACAACGTATCATAGGTCGTGCGGGTCTCGGACAACAGCAGGCGTCACGAATCCGAAGTCTGGAATCAAGTAACAATTAAGAACTAGTGAAAGAAGCAAAAATGGACGAGCCAAACTGTCTTGTGCAGAAAGCACAGGCTATTGGGTATTTGTTGTGAATAAATGCAGCAGACTTATTGTTGTGATTCAGTTGGAGATAACGGCGCATGTATACATGGTCTACCGCAGTAGCATTGTCAGTCTCAACGAAGTAACCATGGAACAGATGCTAATGAAGAAGGAGTGTGGGCCACTTCACAAAACTAACACTCACGTTACCCATTGTTGCATCTCACCAAGACACGACCGCCAATACTCCCATCCCCTCCAGTAGACTGTGATCCGTCCCATGCCTATGAATTGCTCCACTTTTTCATATATAAAACGCATGTACCCTATGTAATTGTAAAAGCCTGATGAGAAATACCGAAAACAGCTGCTTGCACAAATGACTTCTTATGAAGTCCTGGAGACCTACTACCGAACCAGACGACAATGCAATACAGATTTGTGTAATTCATTCACTGCACGGCAAACTAGCACAAGCTGCAATTTAGTGGTTAACATGAGATTCGCACACGCTGGTGAGTAATAGTCTTTTATTCGTATAACTTCCACATCACGCGCATTCAGTGATAGATTCCGTATTCCCGTAGGTTTTCTGCCAGCTCCTTTGAAAAAGAAACGCTATACTTGAGTTTCGATTTTGTTAGAGCTCGTCAGTACATCCTGTCACAGTCGCGAACAGAACTCCGGACACACATTCATGAGGTAACCATGTTGAATACTGTGCCATGGGCAATCTATCACATTTAGAGGGTTCCTTATTGTGAAAAGATCAACCTTAGGCGTTTAGCAAACGTTCAGCCGTATTGGCTGTGTATAATGCATAGGGTGTCCTTTTGAATCAATAGGAGACACCGTAACCTCTTGTCAAGTCCGACTAGTGACCTCTTGTCTGGAGCTTCTTTACAGCTTCTTTACACAAATCACCGTACGTTTTACGTCCTTTTCCGATTATTAATGAGTGATTAAAGATTTTGATCGATATAATTTGGATAGCGTTCTCAAGCGGTTGGAGCTTTTGCACTCTCATATCCTTACACTACTTATGAGCACTGGCAAGAGAAAAACCTTAATCTAATGCCTCAATTTCAAACAAGCTAGCTGAGAGTTCCACAAGAGTACCAGAATTACAATCATTCAAGAGTAACGTACAACTCGTACTAATTGTTTAGCAGATCCGGTAACAGTGTTAATTCAAGCGACCGTTCGGAAAGTAGTTCTCAAAAATAGACTACAGCCTAATGGATGGGAACAGTGGTGGTGGTGTTTGTAGCTCGGGTTGATGGTTTTGGTATTGATATGTTCGCTGAACTTAGCATTTAGGTTGCAAACGTTTCATCACCAGGCGAGGTGACATCATCAGTGCGTAAGTGTTTCAGCTGAAACACTTACGCACTGATGATGTCACCTCGCCTGGTGATGAAACGTTTGCAACCTAAATGCTAAGGTCGGCGAACATATCAATACCAAGACTACAACCTATTGTCGAATTAGTTATTTGAAACTTAGCAAGAGTAGATTGTTTAGTAAAACAGCGGCTTTACCCTCAGCATGATTATTTTCATTTAAAAACTGGGATCGGTATGTTGTCTTTCACCCGTGATACAGATCGCTGTTTTTTCCTTACTGGGTCAAAAATCTACATAAATGCAACAGACTAAAAATGTGAGTATGGCTATGTTATTGGTAATCGCCTGAATGTTGATCTTTTGTGACAATCCAACCAAGACTAAGTGAAAATAACAGATTGGAAACAAGACTGTGTACATCCAGTCCCATATGAAACTGTCAGGCGCTGCGGAAGCCAACAAGCACGCTTCTGCTCGCACTAAGAGTACGTCATGCAACTGACAACAGCATTGATGATAATTAAAGGTAGTCGCTTGCTACCTGCACGAATGATAGTCACATATCACTCTTTGGATGACGAAATGACACAAATTTTTCAAGCTATTGTCAATAAACCACTTGTCAGGGAATCCTGAGACGTGTCAGTTTCAAGGTTTACCTCATAAACTGACTTATAAAGACTCACCAAAGTGGCTGAGCACATGCTGTAATGCCTGGTTATGAACCATTTCTGTAACTGTACTTATTTACTGTAACATTTCCACCACAAAACATTTAGGCGACAACTTGACTACAAGCATACTGTTGTCAACACTTACTATCACATGTGAGATAACAATGTCAGTTTGCGTGAATGTAATAAATTGTGCTCACGAATTTGAAAGCAAATGCCCACATTGCCACCTGTGGATAAGATACTTTCAGTAAATAACAGTGAATGTTAGTCACCAACTTACAAAACTGTGAACTTTGGCTTAGTTAACTAGATCCTAAGCCTGCTGTCCGGTTCAAAGTTATGTGCGTGACCATTATTTCTTCATTCGGACATTACTCCCGAACTGACCAAGTTATTCCTTACATGTAACTTGATAATAAGCAAACAAGTAATTAACGCTCCGATGAAGACTCACGTTTGCAAGACACATAAGCAATTCTTGACAACTGTTCGATACTGTAGGCGTTCTTGTATGCAAGTGACTGGGTTGCATTGATGTAGTTTGAACGACGGATTTGGTAGGATTCCAGGTTTAGCACAAGGATTTCGTTCGGAGTGTTTTTCCATTTTGTGACACTTGTTTCCACTCAAGTGGTACGTCACCAGGGTTTCCAGAATATGTTTGCCATCGCTTGCACAACGGCGAGTGAGTTTGGCCTTTGGACATTCTGAGGTTTGTAGGATTGTATAAATCAGATTGCGCTTTTTAACACTGTACTAGTTGAGTCAGTATTAATCTCAGAACTGACCCAATTATAAGTACTTCCACATGTTAGGGTTCACGTTTGTAGCGGAACGTCTACGGGGAACCAAATATCTGAGAACTTTTACTGTTAAGCTTTTGAAACCTGTTTCCAGTGGTCAAAAACAGCCACCCAACTTGCGATTGATGTTTAAATGAACGTCTCGATTAAGTTTCTGAAGGGTTGTCTTGAAAACAACGCAGCCAATCCACTTACTGGCCGTCAAATGATACGAAATTTGTTGAGTTCCTAGACTGTTCACATGTTTTAATCTTTGTCTACGCTATGCGTAGGTCAAACAGATTGGAGTGCATCAACCAAAATAACAAAATGAATCAACAACGCAATCATGGCCCACCTGATCATTATCTAGCATAGATTGGAGATCCGTTCATGTGATTTGACTGCATGATGACATTGAAAAGTGGTTCAAATTCCCTTAATTGGCTCGATCTGTAATTAAGCCATCGATCTGTAGAGAGTCAGTCAAAATTTCAGTACCCTTGGTCTAACTTGTGGACCGTATATTTCTAGTCATGTGTTATTTTGTTTTTCAAGCTAATAATGATGTGAACACCGGTTTAGTGATAGTTAATCGAAATCATGTTTGGTGGTGCTTTTCTAATTCCGGTTTAATTCAAGTTTCTTAAATAAAATCAGCAAACTTGTACCAAATGGCTGATTACATTTGTTTGAGCGAACACGAAGGTTATTTCAAGACATTGATGTAACTCCACGACCCTCTTGTTGAACGTCGGAAATCGCATAGGGTTAATCAAAGGACAACTAATGCAACTGGTCAATTAAAGACCATATAGGAAAGTAACACATGCAAAATGATCAACGGTGGAGCGCACAAAGACTTATTTTTAACAGCTATTCCGTTAATGTTATTTATACACTTATCAGTAATAGCGTTTGCTTGATGGATTGAATATAACCATTGAAATGTATGTGGCGTGTCAAGGAGTTTGTGGTTTGCTTATGGTGAAATACCAGTTTCAGCCATTAACATATATATTGTACAGTAGGATAGCCACAAGCCGGATGACGTGCAAGGTATGTGCGAACACATGTTGCTGCATGTTTTTGGGCACGTATAAAGGGCCGTCCGTACACCATCACACTCAACAGTCAAACACTCTGAACTGTCGGACCGCACAATCATGGCCATTATCTTAACAACGCCAAGTCTACATATAGTTCTGAATAAGTACACAATATCGGTTGAAAATTTTTAATGACATTCGCTTCAACCAACTACACCATTCAGCTCTGACCTCGAACACAGGATTCCGAATCAAACTGATGTATACTCGGAATTTTGCGTGTAATGTGCTATGAGGGCCCACTCTCCCTGCGCCTAACAGTAACATAATGCGTTTTCGTATCTTGTTTTTAACTCACTGCGGGAGCCATTGATATCGTTAGATAACAGTTCGTATGTCTTAAGCTCCGGTTACCACACACCGCATGCTGAAATCTCGGAAATTCTGAACATAACGGTTGATCTGATGAGTGAACTAATCAGACAACGTTCAATCTGCTGACAAACGTGTGACGAGCTTATGGCGACCATGAAGAAACACAGACTGTTTTGTGGCAGTTTCTAATCGAGGTTGTCGTTAGTTTTCACTCGGTGGTTTTTTTCCTGCTCTTTCCCTTCATCTTCACAACGGTCTCGAGCAAAGAACTGTCAAGCTTTGATCTTATTCATTCCAATTGGTAATGAGTACGGATGTTTTAAATATGCTGCCTTTGTTGACGATTGCCCGAGTGGTCTGGGGAAGCAGATAGCGTAACGTCTACTTATCCCACTTCTATTAGGGTGCGCATTTTATTTTTCTATAGTGTTTCTTAATGAATGGGTTAACACGGCACATAAATTTAGACGGTGACGGTCTTACCCAGGTGAGATCGACGGGCTTGATACGAATGTTACTGGTGGTTCTAGATAATGTAATCCTATCACATACATTTTGTTGCAATAAACATTTACAATGTTGATTGTTTCGGTGGAGGGAGAAACAACAATATGTTTCCTACTACCGCACATTTGCATTCGCATATCTTTTGTTATAATTTGGTTCATGACTTACTGCATATACGTTGCATGGTATGAGTCACCTTCCAAACGCATTTACAATTCGCGATATTTCGTTCCAGGCGTACCACTGTTTCCCGACCAACACCGTCCGGACTCACTATACAACTGCCAACGCGCACTTTGTGTTCTGGTTTGCAAGCTAACCGTTGGAACAGAATTATAAACGGTTAGTTATTAGCTTGTTCGCATCGCTGAGAAAGAGGTCATGACAAAACCCAAACACATTACTTTGGATCTTTCAGGATAGTTTTGTTGTTTCATAGCTCATACAGGAACACATATTTGATGCTTATCGGTCACTAAACCTAAACGGGTACAGACATTTTGCATGTCTAGGTCCCATCAAAGTTAACAACATTGCTAAAGGACGTTCCTGAAGGAATTCATTGGACCATAACACGTCTGCGTCCAACCCACAACTTTTTCAATATTCTTGATAAAATACGTCAGCGCTTGATATGCAGTTTACGTAGCTGTCTCGGTAAGACAACCTGAGAATAAACCGTCAAAACAACAGTTGTTTAGACCTTACTTTATATTAATCAATTTATACGGAAGAGTGATCGTTGGATAATTAAATACGGAAGGTCAGACAAGTCAAAAGACGTGATTTTGAGTTGTGATACATTGGTTCGGTTAACAATTTTATGTGCAGGTTTTTCGAGTATCTGTCAACAGCATCTGCCCATGGTACTTTAGAGTTCATTGAAGTTTGTATAACTGCATGCGAGTAATGCGCTAATTTCACAGCTAACTTTTTTGTGGCAGCGTGTGGTTGTTGTGAAAGCGATTTACACCGATCAAACCAAACTCTAATTTTTGTGAATGTTGATTTACACACCCGTTCGTTTTGTGTAAATGGCCACACCCGGAATACACTTGTTTCTGTGTAAATTCCAGAATAACTGTTTTACGTAAGATATCCTTTCATCTCGACACTGGACCGTCTGTTCGGACTTGTGCAGTAGCTTGCAGTCTAAAAAAAGAAATTACAGTTAAGAATCAACGTTCTAGGAAAAAACTGCAGAAAATTTAAGACAACTTGAATACGACGACTGTAATACTGAACGCTATGCAACGACAGAAGAAAACATACTCAACATATGTAAGAGTTAATTATTAAAACCTGTCTACGTGCATGTTGAAAATTCCGTAACCACTGGGTGGAACAGTTAATTGCTTTCCTATCTCTCTACATTTAACCTGGTGATTTTTAATGAAAGGCACGAAGGCCGGTTTAAAAAAGGTAAGCACTGTAATTTACCTATCCAAAAGAGAGTATTCAATTATAACGCAAAACCTGTCTTGACAGACACAGGGACCTGCACCTTGTACTATCATTACGAACAATAATGCTGAAGCCCACGTCGGTGTAGAAACTGTTAAACGTCGACTCACCACAGATTTTTTTGAAAATTCTGTTCACCTTTACGCATTTGCAATTTCTTGGTACGAAACTCTTAACAAGTTTCAGCGTCAGCCCTCGAGTTGGTGAGTTAGGGTTCCGATCACAGGCGCGGATTCGAACGATGGGTCTGGGACAAACTGAAACGCGGTAAAGTAGACGAAAATTAGTTGGTTCACTCTTCAGCCGGTGAATTCAATCCAATATCAATTGTTTTAGCATCTGAGAAAATTTGTAAATATAGCCACTGAACACTTCTGCCTCATTCAAGTCCAGTGTTTTAGCTATATGTAAATACACTTAGTAGCAGATGAATTTAAAGGTCTCATGCGTGTGTGTGTGTTTACAAAGCTAACATTATAACAGGACTTATAACATGAGCCATACATGAAGAAACCCGTTTGCTCAGTAAAAATTGTGCATTAACAGTATTCAAGTAAACTCACCGACTGAACAACTATTATACCTAACGACTGTTGTAAATGTTGTAGTTACGATTTTATGGATTTGTACGTTTAACATGTAAAGAAACGCGCGGTAAAAAGAAGAACTCAGTAGGTTCAGTTCTACCACCTGAGGGTTGCCTCACACTTAGGACAAGAGCTCTCAACAACATACTTTCTGATGAGCTATCTAATTACAGGGATTATATTTCAAATATACAAAATTCGTAAGAAACAAACCAAAGTTGTTTATCTCCGATCATGACTAAAATCTTCTCAGTGAAAATCCGTTTGGCTGACCTGGAAGTTTTGCTTTCTGGTGCCATTTTGGAATGCAGTCTCCACTGGACAATTGGTTGGTCAGCTTTTTGAACAGTATAAGACCGTTATCGCAACGTACAAAATGACGATTCAAATGGTCACAAGCTATAAAGAAATAAAGCGAATTCGTTTATTTATTTTGGCCACACGGTCTTTCATTCCATGAAGGATAGACAATAAGAGCTTCGATTGTCTGGCGTTAGTGAGACATGATATAAAGGAATATGTTATAATTTCTTGATAGTATCCGTTTTACTTTGTGTTCTTGTAAATGATAAATGTGAATGAGATTCGGATCGATAGGTTTCGGATCTAACTGAAGCGCTTATCCTGTCAGCGAACTGTGGTGTGGTTAAGGTAAAAGAACGCCGGTCCATCCTTGCCAGGCAGATAGGGCATTGTTTTGTTGGTTGCATTGTGAGCCATCTTTGTGTTTGGAGCACCCTCCTTCTCTGATTTTTAACCCTATCGTAATCAGCTTGTTTAGTGACTGAGTTTATCAAATGATTCAAATCTTTCGAAGACACCGTATTACTAACTGAAGCATTTGCCCATTTGCTTCATCCTAAGTGAGATTCACTGATAGGTGGATGTCCGTCAGAGACAAACAAGGATGACTCTGTCACTTATTTGATTAAGGTAAAATCTGACAAACTGAAAGATTTTATCTGTCCAACAGAAGCCACATTAAATTGTAGAATTATTGCATGAAATTTTCGCTTCAGTTAGTACAGTATCGAGACATTAGGTACTTTTCCATTAAAAAAGAATTTCATGGAACTTCTAACTACGTTTACAAAGAATTAACGCTTACACTTAACCAATTCCCCCATTAAAAATAACTGACGTACCGCACATTTCGGTCCACTCCTTTAAAGCCTTTGGTTCACATTTGCAGGTTTGAGGATTTACGACAAACTGCACCCGCTGCATAGTCTGCTTGAACCCGGTATCAGCGGTACATTCAGATGCCACTTCGGTTCTCTGCTGCGGGCACTCCTGGTGCCAACGAATGCAATGTTTGCGCAATCTGCAAGTTACTGTGGACGGGTTGAGAACAAACTGTGTGTAGCACTTGACCCAACGTCCTTCACCGTCACAATATAGCCGGCGAACTGGCTTTGGACAAGCACATCGAACGCGATTGGATGTGCGCCGTAGAACACATTTGCCGTCGATGAGCTCAAACGTTTCCACAACGTGGTGTTGGAAATTATGGGCACACTCAGTGAAGCTTTCTCGTCTTGGCGGACATTCTGTGCGGTTTAGTAGAAATAGAGAACATCTCAATCGTGATGAACAGGAGAAGTTTGACAACCATAATATGGAGGAAGCTGAGACTAGCGGCGTGATTCTTTGAAGTGACCTTTACACTTTAGTAACACGTAACTGGTGTCCAGGTTGCAATTCATTCCCTCGCGATAGACATTTGTTTTATCGCGATTTATTTCCGTCTTCTCTTTTCTTATTAAAACTCAAAATGTTTATTTGTTCAGTAATGCTTCACTTGGAGGTTTTTATTCCTTCGGAAGCGTCTCTCCACTTTTCAAAATGTCGCGGTTCAGCTGGCAAGCTGACGTTCAACTGACATTTCAAAATACCAAACCGTCCGCTTCATTTTCTCCTGGATCAACACCACAGTAATAGTTTCATCAATTTCTTTCTCTCACTCTGCACCAAAACTGGGCACTGTTATCTACTTCAATTTGGCCTGGTCATTTCGTGTAATAATCGTTTCCACCGTGATGGGAAAGTTATCTTTCTGTTCCACCGGTCAAGAAGACTGGTCAAAGCGTTTTACATACCGCGCGCCCTCCTACTATGATTGCACCATCTACGTATGTTTTTCTGCGCGATTCCCGAAAAGACATTACATTCTTAGCAAGTGACTTCTCCCGCAACTGAATGTATTTTTCTAGATATGTTTTTTCTTAGAAGTACCTTGTAAAAATCCTTCCTAATCATGAGCGTTCTATAAGTTCAGAAAAGGTTCTTGGAATACGCAGCACTGTAAAACAACTCGTTATTATACCAAGTTACTAGGTGGACAAGTTTCACCTACTGATTTTATCCTTGTTCAGCACAATCTTTATTTTAGCACGTTCACTACTCGGGTTATTTGGCCATAGTGACTATCAATATTTCTGACGAAAGTTCATTGAGTTAGCTTGTCAAACAGATGACGTTGTCGAAAAACGAACTAGTTACGGACATCCAGAAGAGCTATAAGTGTGTCCACGGCCTTGAGGAAACCGGAACATATAACTGATGAAACACCACACACACACATAGACTTACTGCATTTGCCTCTCTTCACTAAACGAACAGGTTTACAGACACAGGCTTTTGGTACGAATCGAGTTACCGAACGGAACCACAGTCCGGTCTTTGGATCACACATTTCATGCACCTTTGGCCGAGGGCAAGCAACCGGTTGAACTTGTTGCTCACGTGCTACCTTCGGAATGCGATCTCTAATGACCAGATTATCGGATGAAAATAATACCTGTAACAAAGCGGCACAAATTCAAATCACTTTCCGCAAACAATTAAACAACGTTGCTTCTTGTGCACTAATGACTGGAAAGGATGCGTTATTTAACTGATTGTGATGGAAATACAGGTATCGTGAGAAAATCTGTACATAACTAATAGGTTTTGCGACACATTTAATAAGGTCAGAGAGACTCTTCCGCAATAGACTTCGACCTGAACTGTTCAAGAAATCCTGTTTGTGAAGTCATCCTCCTGGATCACTTGATTGGCTCTATAAGGGTTTTTTGAGTGATCAAGTCCAAATGTGAAATTTCTTGGCGCTTACCGCTTCCAACCATGCTGTCTCTCTCACTGACCCGAATCCAGCCGAAACTTAGGATATTTGTGCTCATGCTCCTTCCAAGAAACTTTGTACTTACACTGGTTACAGCCAAATTAATTTTGTTTGATATGGCATGTTTTATTGTAACAAATACAAACAGCGTATCCTGTGAATGCTTTTGCACAATGCATTAGTCAGGCTCTTTTTGTCTTACTCCACTTCAGTCTGTGGGTGTATAACGGAGTGAAAATGTGTATTCTGGACAAAATTAATACAACGAACCAGCCTACGCATTCACAGTGCAGTTTTTGTCGGTTTTCATATTCAAAAAATATTCATAAACGAAGTACTTTGTACAAGAAGAGATAATCCCACCTCCTGATGACGAAGAACCTTGCCAATCAGACTAGATAGATTCAGAATTATGAAAGTTGAAACATTTGCATGATTTCAGCAGAAGATTCCGGAAAGGATTTATAAAAACGATTTTAAGAACGATCGTGTCTGAGTGTCCATAATTGTGCTGATCAGGAAAATGTAAGTTGATAGTGTAGGTACGGTTTCACTCTTGTAAATGCGGAGTAAGTTAACCAAACAGTCAGCAATGTTCACGATGCATTGTCGTTGATAATCCCTTACTGTCTGTTATAAAGGTGATTCTGCAAAACCGACTGAACTACTATAAAAAGTAGCTCATCACCGTCTACAAAAGTTTGAGCTTTCAATTACAAGAGTTCATTGATTATTCTTTCAAAACATTTACGACGTTTGTCACAATTCCCATAAAATGCTTGCAGATTTGGGCGAAATTAAACACATCTTCAACCTTAAATTAGCTGAAGATTTTTATTTCAAATAGCTCACCTTGCCATGTGCCAGAGTGAAGTTTGTAAAAGTGGTTATCCAAGCGGAGCGGACGGAGTCACAGTGACGTTCGATTTTTGGTTCCGGAACACAACACCGTTGTTTAACAGACAGAAGATGTGTGCGACACTGACATTCTTTTACTTGTTGAACAGCGACTTTTATGTATTTGACACAAGAAGGACCAGAGTTTGATGTGCTTGTCCGTTCGTTTGCTTCGCAAGTGGATTCCCCGACAATTTTGGCCGGTTCAAAACAACCTAAAATATGAATGCTATCACTGAAGACTTGATACATGGTTACATGCCTGTTGGTATGCTTTTAAGCTGTAGGCTGAATGCTGTTAAAATGCGTGGAAAAGCTGGTTTCCAAACTTCATCCTACCATCTTTTTAAAAAATATATCCCTTAAGATAAAGACTAAACACGCTGAGGTTTCGTGAACACAAACACAACTTTTTGTTGGTTCAACTACGTTAGGCTACAAGCACAGATAACAATGTGGTTTGGTAAAACCAATCTGCCATATTCAGTTACAGACCGACAGTCATTTTATGGCACGTGCAGAGCGATAGTTTTCACGAAACACCTGCCGATGTAAGTTATCGGAGCTGGTTTGCTTTGACCAAAACGTGAGACAGGTGTCCGTCTGTCACCACTCAAGGGTGGTTCATCCTATTCAGATATTTCATGAACCCGTCTCATCTAAATGGTCACAAACAAACGGTTTTGAGCATAATTCTGTGTCAGTTTACCTGTTTCTCTCTCTGGTTGGTTTGTATAACACTATCTGATCCACTGTGTTTTGAAGTCAGCTTGGTCTGAGGGGGTGTCACGGGATCGGAAACAGTACGAATACATACCGTTGGTCCTTCCTTTCAGACATATCAGCAAATTTTCCAGCCATAAAATCTTTATTATTTTCAACAAAACATTTCTAACCTACCCTTATAACCGATTAAAACGATTAAAAAAATTCGTGAAAATATATCGTTTCTGAACTGCTTGAGGTGGGTAAACTTGAACTTACGAACTTCCGTTGTAACTACATCTTGCGTTGGGACACATTTGTTCATAACCTTGGTGAACCGGGTTCTGTAGACAGCAAAATTGACCGTGTCCAAGCATCGGCGAGACACAATCGGTTCTGGACAAGCACACAATCGAAGAGACTGTTTTCTTTTTACCACACATTTACAGTTTACTACTTCTTGCCATCGGATTTCTTCTGGCCGGAAAATCCCATTTGGTTTTCGAATAGAACATCCACCGGTGGGAAACATTTCCGGCTTTTCACTACACACTGTAGGAAGCAAAATCCGAGGTTTGTGTTTTGAAGATAATTTCACAAGTCGTTAAGTTATAAAGTAAGCATACATAAGTTGGTTCAGTGATGAAAAAAACATTATTTACGATGTAGTTTTATTGAAAGTTTCACGAAATTAGATCACCATGTTAACACTACCTAACCTGTGATTCGTTACAGATTATTTTGTTGAACAAGAATAACGTCTACTTGTATTTATACGAACCTAATGGAAACCCTGTATTTATTTGCCAATAACTTTGATCTGTCAGAGTTGAAATTTGTTCCAGGTATGAAATTTTAATTTATTTGGTTTCCTAAATGCTCATTTGAGTTAGTTTGATATTTAACAGGATGATTCCTTAACAGTTAAGAGTTTGATCAGTTAGCTGTAGTGCTTCTCGAAAACGATATTCTTGACATGCTGTTAGCGCTGTTAACATATATTATAACACATTTGTAGTTAAAGGCTCACCTCAAACGTCAGTGTTCACGGTTACCTTATTACACAGAATCACTTCAAAGAGGTTAACGAACAAGGTCTGTTAGCCAATTGTAAACCATATAATTCTACTGAACTGATTCACAGTCGTATTTTTGCACCTGTGACCAATAACACAACGTGCAAACAGAGCGTATGAAAAAATTGAAACGGAAGGCCCGAGATGCTTCCGATTGTCTGTAATCAATAGAAAATTGTTCACTTTAGACCAGCAAACACCTTTCATTTTACGGGAAGGCTAATGGCCGTAGGTTTTCACTCAATTTTCTAGTCATCAACAAAAGCACTGAATTCAGTCGGTTATTTGCGGGCGTTCTAGAACACGAACACGTAGAGTCTGCTTCCGTATCCAGGAGATTAGATCTAATTAACTGAGAGTTTATCGATGAGATTTTGAAATTTCTTTTTTTCATAGATCCGCCAAGTGAAATTGTTATTAAATCAGACTGAAATGACAATTTCCTACATGTCCTTTTGTGGAAAAATCCAGTAAGACTTATTTGCACTTTTGATCTTTTGACTAAAATCAGCACTTTAATAAGCAAATCGATTGTAATGGCCGTTTAAATTGTTCACTTTGTAAATTTTGCTTCCGATATTTGTTACCACTGACAAAAAAAGAATTTCACTCATTTTGCTTTTCTCGAAGTTGTTAAAGATTTGCCGGATTTAGACCGTTAAAGTGTATAGGCGAGAATGACAGCCTTTTTAGTGCAGTGGTGAGTTACGTCTTGGAGATGATGTAGTGGTTACGAAAACTACTACACACGCATAACACTAATGTAGATCAGGTTCTGTTGGTTCGTGAAAACAATCATGAAATGCGCCAAACAAGAAACCGTGCTTTGATTGGTTCGAAAGGTTTCGTTTGCTCTTATTTACTTACCGACTGGATGCACGCCTCGGATGGTGCTTTTGATACAATGATTTATTCCTGGCTTGAAATTGTAGCTCTCTTTCACAATGAACATGACTCCGTTTCGGCAATCTTGATGTACACGATCCAAGTGCGCGCAATCTGTGGATTTCGAAAGTTAAACTTTATATGACGGTTTATAGAGGCGAAATAGAATAGACATAAACCATACATCACGCAGCTGTTTTTTGTCAAGTTGTGAGTAGACTGTATGATGTTTGTGATTAGAATAGTGGCCTAAAACTTAGAACCACAACAAATGAAAAGTCTCAACATCACGCACTTTATTAGATGTGCTTTTATCACCCACATTTCTCCGTGAAGCTACTGTGATTCAATGGGGTTTCTCAGAAGTTCACTGGATAATTTTTGGCTCTCTATTCACATAGTAATGAATTGAAACCTATTCTTACACACCATTGTGTGGCAACACCTTGCAGCTAAACATCTTATAAAATAGTTTTTCCTCAGTGAATCATTCTTTTCTTTGTACTCAAAACCAAGGTGAAATGAATAGTATTTCAATAGTTTCACAAAGTTGAGCTTTATAATTAGGTAGGTAGCTTTCAAAGACCGTTGAAACAGCGGGGGTATATCATTTGGAGGAACATTCGGTGTTACGTAGAACGACAAAGTTATTGGCAGATTCTGACAACGCCTAAAAGGGAACAGCAAACTATTTGGGTATTGGAAATTCTTAAATTTTTTCTAACTCACCACAAGCTTCGAATTGCACCTTTGCTTGCTTTCGACATCTGCAGTTTTGTAGATCAGCAACAGTTCGTGTGTACACCACTTTACGACGATGGTTCTGGCAAGCAGACCGGTGCATTTTTACGCTTTCGTCGTTGCACAGAACTGGTACTCGCTTCACAAAGGTCTTCTGGGAGCAGGTGGGTGATCTGCTGTCCCCAACCTGTGGTGAGAGATGTTGTTCTTTGCGAACAAGCATCAGTTCACCCTTAACACAATGTTTTTGAATGCTTGTAGGTTTACAATCTGCAATTGAATACAGAAAGTTAACCTTGAGTGAAAGAAACTCAAATGTTAGTAACAGACCAACCACGACGTGTTCGGTAGCATGTGAGTTATATCTGACTTTAAGAAAGAGTTACATATTTGTTTTAATCGTCAAGTATGAGGTGAAACAATGGACACATTACGTTGCCCAGAACGCTACGCGATATGGTACCACGTATCGGTGTGCATTTTTAGTGTACATTTTCAACATTCTGAATGCGAAAGCTGCGATCAAATGTGAGTGAGGGTCAACGTAGAAATTCCTAAATATATCAAGCAGACTAGTTTTCATTCAATCCACTTTAATAATTCTGATTATTAAAACGATAAGTTTTCAGATAATATATCCGTTGTAGCAGTCGATCCCGTGAAAAATATGGTGTGTTGTTTATGAGATAGTAGAACAGATGGGTGACAGGGTCCAAGCGAGAAATTTCCGAGCTATTAGTGTGGCTTCGTAAATCACCCGGTAGAGCGTTCGACCTGTTTAGGCTGGTTATTTCCGTCGTTGGTTCGTATGTTACAGGCTATCTGAAGAGTTACGCACTCATATTTGTTTAACTTTATTCAGCAGGTTACAACGAATGATTAGCGCATTTTGCAAACCCGTTGTGATGTACGTGGTGATGAAAGCCTCCCTTGGTATCTTACGTCCATTGAGCTAATGTAGTAACTGGCTGAATTTTCTTCCATCTAGTGAAATCAGTCTCACTCTGGAAGACCAAAACGGTAAGTTTCAGGCCGTCGGTTGGTCAAAACCAGTAGTGACAAGTAAATTGTCATGAGTAAGTTTCGAAATCCTCAGCATGAACAGATATCACAGTGCGTACTATCTTATTTGAAACCAAATTAAGCTTGAGATACAAAGTTAGTTTTGCTACGGTTTGAGGTACAGTGCTTCGCTTTTTAGGGACTCACCCTAGTGATCACGTGTATCAGCGCTGTTAGGGAGACCAGTTAGATTGTCTGCGTTCCAATAGCGGTCACTGTAGAGGACAGAGGACTGGCTATTGAAAACTGTTTTCTGACAGCCTAATCAGTGCAGCTGCGTACACTGGTAGTTCAATTTGTAAACGGGACGCCATATATATGAAAATAACCTGTCGTCCTGAAATCATACAGTATCCGATCGAGCACAAAATATTTTGTGCCGACAGTCAATCGTCAACTGTTAGACATAAATATCATACTCTTGTACGCGCCCTCTTCTGCAGGCGAAGACCCATCTTTTCATGAAGATACCAAACTGTGTAACTCTTCTCACTTTTTTCCCAAGTTGACCATCACTCACATTTGATCACAGACTTCGCATTCAGATAGACTTTCCAGCCAGTCTCTTTCGAAAAGAAGCACTAGACTCGAGTTTCGCTCTCATTAGAGNTGAAAATAAACCAAATCCCCGACTACTCATCAGTAATCTTCTCACTTTCTTTTACATATAATTGGCGAGTGTGTTGAGTTGCTGTAAACGACTGAGCATGACGAGTGAAAATGGTTTATGCAAAACCAAATTTATCTAAATCTTTCCAGATGGATTATCAATATGTAAGTAGTACTAATAAGGTAGGAAATCAAATTTTGGTTTATCTTTGATTCAGAGTTTCGTGCCTTTTTCTTTTCAAGCCAGTAGCCCGCAACTTCGTACCTTGAGGCCACCGACTGCCAATATTTCGCGTCATATCTACGACGTAGCGCAAAATTACATCTCGACTGTCTTTAAATAGTACGACAAACGCGGTCAAATTTGGGTCGCTTCGGCCATCCACTACGTATTTTATTGAATTCACTTTATTTCAAATCAAAGAACAGATCGCTTTCATACAATGGTGAAATGTCTTCGAAGAAGGTTAGATGGCTCCGTCGAAAAAACTGTTGAAAGTAGCAACCACAGCTGATTTTAACAAGCAGACTGATTTCACAATACCGCTCACTCCTGATTTAATTTAGCATCAGTTTTGTGTCTAATCAGAGTTCGAAGTTAAATGTCGATCAGAGAAAATGTTTTCTTAGTAGAGAAGATTTAGTCATGATCAGTCAAACTTATGACGTAAGCTCGGTTGCCTTTCTTCGTATGCAGAAAGTTTGTGTGCATGACGTCGATATTCTATAGTGTTTCCATTAAACTCACATTAACCACTTCGTATTTTATTAAAACCTCTGTATTTTTACGTCGTATGAATTAATATATTGGTTATGTTTAAACAACTCTCCTCACAACTTTGGCTACTACATGACTATAGTTACATGAACACAAATATACGAAGTAGTATTCATTACGTAAGAACACCCTAGGTACTGGCAGCGAGGAACCTAATTACTACACAAGAGAAGATATTAGTATGATACACACTGATCACTCTGAGCGTGGCCTATACACGGTGGACAGCCAAATACAGCTAATGAAGTAGGTTTCCGTTCGTGAATCTTGTAAGTTATGCATTCAAAATAAACTCGGCTAAGTGACCCAACGTGGTCCGTGTAGGAAGTGTGTCCTGTCCGTGAGAAAACCCGCTCAGAGTAATAATCACAACGGTGAAAAGCGGTGCTTGTAATCTTTCGCAATGCAAGAAGCTTTAACACAATCTATCTGTCGAAAAAATTCCCGGACTTAGTAAACTGATCAAAAATCTGATCACTCAATACACTTCGTATACTCACAACACGGTTCGGTCCTCAAAACAGTCATGCGTTTATTGCATTGAACTCTCCCTTCCAATCTGTCCGGTCCGATCTCGAACCACAATCGGAACACTTTTCGGATTGGTGTGGTCGTACTGCACTGTTGTTTGAGAATGCGTGGAACAGGACAACCTAAAAATCAAAAAGCAGATATTGACTGCCAAGATTTATCGATTTCACTCGAGTGTATCTACTTAACTGAAAGAAGGAACGGCCACTAATAACACATACTTCAATATCCTTTACAAGCCTGCTAAAGTTCTGTAACGACTTACCGCATGGTTCGTCATACTTTTCAATTTTCACGTGACATTCACAACCGTGTTTCACGTAGTGTCGACGGATCACGATTCTTTTGCCGGTCAACTGCTCACAATGACCACGTGTCAGTTTTTCATGTGGGCAAGCTTCAAAGTGTGTGTTGGAAAAAAGCAATTAGACTTTTTAGGACAGCATAAATGCAGTGAACAGTTCAGAGTTAAAATTTGGTCAATAGCTGAATCAAGAACCATATTCTGTATGATTGTCCAATGAATATTACGAGGGTAGTCTACCTCTGTACATCTTATGTGCTCAGTAAATGGAATGTCATTATTTAGGACCATATTCGATTTTTGATTTTAAAGCCAGCAGTTACGTTATCCGTGCCTGGAAAATCACTAGAAAACAATCAGTTTGTATTCAACCAGAACGTTGACTGGTGATTTGTTTGAGCATGTCTCGTCCTCTGTATGAACATTCATCTTGGTCATCCAAATATCTCTGTTTTGACTTAGACCAAATTGAGCTGAATGCTAATCTATCGATAGTTGAACAATCAATCTAGAAGGCAAGATCGTACGGGGAAAATTATCAAGTATCGTATGGTCATGTGGTTTGCGGCACACTTCCACTGAGGATGGTTTAGAAAAGATTAGAAATTCCTTGAATGAACTCACTGAATTTATGGAAGCTTCGAACGGTGTTGACTCAGAACCGGATAGAGTGGGCAGCTCAACAGAGTTTTTCGTAGGGAATGTGCATCAAAGTTAACCATTGATAAGTAATCATTTTCGGTTGGGAGAGAATTACTGACACCGTGACTCACTTATTTGATCTTGGTCTACAAATTTACGTGTGATGCAGTGACCATTGAACAGCTCGTAGCGGTACATCACCCTTGATACGACACCGTACTGAGGATAACAGCGAATGTTGAATCGCTGTGGCGGACAACAGCACCGTTCTGCACGATTGACCACTCGACGAACCATATTACCGCACTGACACTGTCGACGAACTACACGGCGATAGAGCGTAACCGGGTGACAAAGCTGACGGTCGCAATAACGTCTGAGCACATGAGCTTGTCCCTCTTTGCATTCTAACGACCAGGATTTTGTGAGAAAGAAACAGATGAAGCTTTATGTACTGATGAAATAAGACTAGTTTTCTCTGTTCAAGTTATCAATTGCCTTCTGGTGTTTACATCAGTGTGATTACAGTTCACCGGCTTATAGAATGTCTAGAAAACGTAAAGCTGTCAACAAGAGAGTTAGTGAAGCGTGAGTTTGGACAAAATCATATTGTAGGACGGGTTTTCCAGGCAGTGCCTAAAGTAAGTGCCTAGAGGAACTAGAAATTCATATTGCAATCGAGCTGTGGAATCAGTTAAATGAATTGAAGGGTTAGTTCTTACCAACTTCTTTCTTAAATTGATCCACTTGAGGTATACAAAAGTGACGATTCCGATCCAACCGATAAGATATCTTTTTGACCAT
Organism: Paragonimus westermani; assembly: GCA_008508345.1. Classification (NCBI taxonomy): domain Eukaryota; kingdom Metazoa; phylum Platyhelminthes; class Trematoda; order Plagiorchiida; family Troglotrematidae; genus Paragonimus; species Paragonimus westermani. Next base: position 108,417 of record QNGE01000994.1, read on the forward strand.
TAACACAGAATCCTCTGTGCTCAGGCACTTTTGCTCCGTTCTTGGTGATGGACAACAGCACTTTCCTCGAACACGTTGCAATTGGCGGACACAGCGACAGCCGATTCGTTTGCTCCGCGCAATCGTTTCAACGGCGTCGCACGTTACTGGATTGCAAGTGGTTTTAGATTTTTCGTCCTCAGGGCAGACTGAAAGCGAAATAGGCAGAAGGGTTTGATGAAGGAAACATGACTTCAAAAATTTGATGCCTTACACATCTTAGTTCGTAGTTGATACGCCCTTTAAAAGTGACACGGTGGTCAATCAAAAATTGTTAGTGCAGTCTACTGCCGACAGCAAAACTTAATAAGCCCCAGGCAGTATGTTAAAACTAACGATTATTTCCCTGGTTGGCGTGAGGGAGAGAGAGGACAAATCGTACCCAATTCTTCAAAGAAACATACATGGTCAAGTGCATACAGCTGGAACTGTCGTCCATATGAAAATCGACGAGGACATTGGGTGCGTGCAAATAGATTAACTGGGTTTGTGTACAAAATTTACGGCTTCTTTGTACCGTTCTGATACGTAATACTGTATTACGTACCAATGTTTTTCTTGAATAAGCGTTGTTCTTCTTGACAGACTCCTTGATGCAAATGATGAATAGACTGCTTCTTGATAAGTATTCCCTCGCTGGCAACACAAATTGGCGAATCGGAAACGCGGTTCAAATGAGAGCAGGCTGAAAGATATCGAAAGAGGCACAATAAGTATGGAAGGATCATCGGACAGCATATCTTTCGAGTCCAGTGGCGTTTAGACGAATACACACAATTCAAGCATATTTTAAAAAACCAATCACAATTTAAAACATTCTGAACAGTTTTAAAAAGGTCACTTAGCCACCAGTGGTTGGTGACGACATTTTTAAATGAAACGCCAAACAAACTTTTAAAAGGCGAACACAATATACACTGTTCGAAGCGTTCTGTCGAGTGACAAACTTAGTTCTCAAATCCCTGAAAGATAAACTGTCAGTTTTCAAGCCAACACATCTTACATAATAATAAAAACTAGCAAGTAAGACATGAAGGTTGAATGGAAAGGTGTGCATTACGATGCACAGGCAAATCTAGACGGTAGGCTCCGGACAACATACGCTGTAGTTAAATGAGCTGGAGTTAACTAGATTAAGGATTCCCCACAACTCTGACCAGAAAAGGGAGAGCTGAAAAAATGTCTGGGTTCGCGCACGAAGGAGCTTTTGTTGGCCGGCTTATAGGATCGGACAAATACAAGGGTCGATCGAGGAGGAGATTATGTATGTTATGCCTGAGAGTCTAATCAAAAAACAGTTTGTGTGCCTCCAGTTAAAATTCAACCGTAACGTGATAAAATGTGTTTATCTGCTGCCATTTTATCAGGTTATGAAGCACATGAATCTTTTTAGTCACGTCCTTTCTTTAAGAGAACAAAGAAGACTACTATAGCTGACTAGTCTGCTCAGTAATTGAGCAAGTTTTCATTAATCTTATTGTAAGACGACGAAAGAAGAAGTGTGTTCAATCCTACTCAGATTGAAATTAATGCAATGACACCGAATGGAAAAAATGTTTTCCACTCATTTTCCATTGCTAATAAATCTTTACTTACAGCACAGTCGTTTTACAAATTTCACCATGCGTCGACATTGGCATTCTGTCTTGACAAATTTCTGCAGAACAAACTGATCCAGCGCGAAACCAGTTTTTTGGTTACACCTTCCTCTACGAATGAGACCACCAGCGGGACATCCTTTGAATGAAAGGGAAACACTGTCAGTATGTGGAGACTAACTAAGGGAATGATGTAAAATTAATCACTTTGAGAACGACTTGGAACTTTGATTTAATGCATCCTATTTACTCACTGTTATCTTCACATGTTCTCTTATCTGGTGGTGGCTACACTATATGAGTGTGTAAGTTCTCGTATTTGTGACTGATCAAGCGGCCTGGTACAGGTCTCGGTTGCAGAAAAAGCAGTTAATCGCGAATAACGATTTTGTACTTAATCATACTTGTTTTCTTATGAAAGATGTGATATATCCATTGTTAGACAGCGACCTTTGCTCTCTTTTGGCATTTTCTAGATATGCTCAACTTTAAAATATTTCGTTATGAAAAAAGTTTCCAACTGAGCTTACTCAGTGTTCTGTACTTCCTCGATTCTTTTAAATCACAGCGTTGTCCGTTGAAATGAAATTGTTTGCGTGTAATTTCTATTAGTCCTCTCAGCGGATTACATCGAATAGACTCTACTGGAGGCTCTTTTTGTCGTGGGCAACAACATGGTACCGTTTTGACTTGAGGCGCAAGACGGTGACATTGTCCATCTCGTGTGTCCAACGTCCAAGGAATCTGAGTAACACGCTGCAAACAACTATTCGGGTTGCATAGCTCAACTCGCTGTTCCGGAGGAGGACATGCTGCACGAACGAGAGAAATTAGAATATTTCCAGAAAAATATACTCAGTTTCCAGTTTAAACAAATGGCGCAAAGCATTTGCTACTGGTTTACAATCACGGAAAGGATAAAATGCTTTCCTCAGCAGCAGTAATTTTCATGCTATGGGCGATTGTCTTCATAGATCAACAACTGTCGGACGTATATGTGAAGTTGGTTTATGGCTTGTGGGAGTTTGCGTCGCAAATTCTTAGTATGTGTGTGAAATTCGAAACTTGAATAGTTAAATTTGTGAACCACCGGACCTCTTCAGCCCGAAAACATGGTAAATGTAAGGGAAATTGTGCATCACCTAAAATTGTTTTCATCAACTACCTATCAACTGTTCAAATGCCTTCCGATGAAAGTCACTTGAGATTCAATTTGATAAAACATTTTCGGATATTAACTACATTGATATGAGTCAGGGAACTTTAACTAGCCAGTGTCCGAATCTGCGTCATTTTGTTAGTGATTGTGACGAACATGGTCGGATATTTTTCAACAACTCGTCTGTGAATGAAATTGTTGTAGTAGGTTGGTATAAGAGCGATAATCAAAAACCAAATGAATTGCTGAATACTCATCTGAAAGATAACAAAATTAGTAATTGGATATCCGTATTCACATGCAGAACACCTACACGTGTAGACAAGTCATTACACTCATTTGTGGTAGTTAATGTGCTGATTAGGTTTTACGCCAGAAACTAATCAGGCAAACCTACGAAAGTTCACCCAGAACCGGGAGCATGTAATGGGTTGTGACAATTCATTGATGTAACTTTCGGTTGCTGGTATGCGGTGGTGAACTTTGAGCAGATTGTGGTTATTGTGGGGGATTAAATTCTGTAGGTAGGTTTGTTGGTACCGTGACACGAATGATGGATCTGTGGTTCATGGGCACAGCAAAGTTGGCTGAGTTAAATTCTTTATGATAGAGTTCGTGTGGGTATTTGTGAACAAGTTGAAAACCATCAGTCGGAAAACCTGGGCGAGGTGGCTACGACGGTTGCAGTTTTAGAGCAGCGTTCAACTGAAATTTATTGTTAATCTCCGGACAATGATCATTGCGTTGGGCCTCGTGAGCCCCGTAATGTATCATTTTGTTTTGTCAAACCACGTCAAAGATAGAAAGAGTCTCAGAATAACTGGATGGAATATTGTACAGTGACGGGCTTTTCTGATCTAGTATTAGTAAGATCCTTTGTATAAAGTCAAACAGCTTCGATCTTTCTTCCAATTGCCCGGAAGAACTGTATGAAAAGTTTTCTGACTGGAATGCTAGAAAGCTCGCCATCAGGTGGACCGACCGATGGCTTATCTGAAGGTGTTGAGCTAATTTAAATTTAAAGACGTAGGAATTTTACTGCAATAATGCTGTGGCCTTTTCCTCAATCTCTATTTTGATTCTATGTCATTTAGTTGATACATGCCTCCTAATCGAAATCACTTCCAAAGGAACTATATGCCAGAATTTTAAGTAATGTAGCCACCGCATCTGGCAGATATCCTACAAAGCCTGTCAAGAATAATTCAGCAAAATTCGACTCTCGTCTACCCAGATTGTTGTTGCTGTTCACTTCTAAGTACCAGTAGCTCATACGACCTTTCACGAGTGTCATATTTGTTCTGTCGACACCTTTTTCGCGGTCTTACTACGCTGGCCAACCGGTACAACCTTATAGGACGGATCATCACCCCACATTACTGGCCATTAATCCTGATCCGCCTGAAGATGTGGCGCGATTCCCATGGAATAACACCAGGACTAATGTCCGGAACGGCAGGCGTCTTCAAGTCGGTGATCGATTTTCAAGAGTATGACATCAAGAGCTAGTCAGTAGCTTGCAAAGAAAAGATGACAGTAATATTGATGAAAAAAGATGAACTTGGGAAAAGTGTGTAGGTAAAATTGTGCACTGTTCTTTTCAAAGAAGATCAGAATGACTGCTACATAATTCGACCCTCTATTCAAATGATGCAGCGACAGAACAAAAGCATCTTGTGAAAATCGACAAATCAGAGAACCACACGGGTTCGGTGGACACTTCCTGAGATGTAAATTTTTCAAAGTGGAGTATATTAAACGACGTTACGTCGGATCGATAACACTGACCACGCACATCATGTCTGATTCATGTTGGTTGTAAGCTAGTGACTGCTCCTTTTTGCAATCATATGCTCAGATTATACAAACCTCAATAGAAAGTGCTCTACTACTTTTTGTTTTCTAGTTAAAGAAGTAAACATTGTGTGTAATCGTTTGAGAAGACAGGGTACGAGGAGAATATCAAATGCTTAGTACACGAGATGTTCCCTTTGCGAGATGGGTTTTGGCTATAAGTAGCTTGGTAATTCACTGACTATTAATTGTGGTCTAAAAGTATTCTTCATATATAAGAATGACACACGCAACCGGAACAAGTTGTGGTTTATGTCAGTAGTTCGGAAGACGATGATTTGAATTCATAACTTGTCCGCAGAATATCTTCAATCTGCTTATCTTTCTCACTCTACTGACGGTTATAGTGGTCTGTGGTTTCAAATCCTTTCGTTCTGGTGGTTCCAAAAGCGACTTCGTCAGATTTAGGTGACATATGAATACACCCACCAACATGATTTATAATAGTCGTATTCATGACAGCTACGGTTACGTACACGCACTACTGTCCAAATCATGTAGCTAGGAGGGTCAACAGAACCTTCTGGCAGATTGATATTCTGTTAATATAAGTAGAATAGAAAAGAATAGTGAAGTTCAGCGACAGTCCTCTAGTATGCTCACGAGTGCGCTTATTTTCTGGTTGAGGCGTCCCATACTGTATTTCAACCAAATGAATTCACCTTTTTTTCGACCGCGAATGCACACGCACTTTGAATATTACACACCTTTGGGCTGTTGTTAAGAAGAGTTAATGTCTTTGAACATAAGACCTTATTAGGTGGGAAGACTCTGATTGACGGCAACATTGTATCCAGAAAAGACTTACCGCAGGTTCGGTGAATTTGTTTCCGATACACAGGCTGACAACGGCAATCCTTAACAGTAAAGGATTCGATCATGACGGTCTGCATCCTGCTAATCGGGTCACACGGTCCAGTTGGAGTGATGCGCTGCGGTGGGCAGGTTTCTGCATCCAAATGCTTTGTCAGCATAGCGGGAACACATTGTTCGTGTTGCAGACGCCAAGTTTGAGTTAGCTTTAAATGCAAAAGTAGACAGAGTCAAGAAGGACAAGGATAAAACAGCCAACGCAACGAATCTTCCACTGAGTACACAGCAAAATAAATCTCTTACATATCAAAGAACGGTCTCTGGTTTTTAAATCTGTTTAACAGTTTTGTCACCAGATACCAGTGTACCTACCAAGGTAATCGCACCATCCGGTTTACAAATCCGCTTGGTTCTTGAGATTCTGTTTGAACAGCAGCATTTACGGTATCTTATTGGCTTTTGTTTCAAACAACGACAACCAACGCGAATCCAATGGGGTCCAGAAACTGGCATCAAACAGGTTTGAGGGTCGCATCTACTTGCTTCTACAGAACGAGTTTGGTGAGTTAAAAGACAAGTAGTGGGTATGCGGTCTATCTTCTCCCGACGAGCACAGTGACCATTTGTTAATCTAAAAAACACGAATTTGGTGTAAATGTGTGAAGACAGACTGCTTATGAGAGAGATTATTCTGCAAATTACTTGCCTGTTTGACTTGTAACCTATGTCGCTGAGTATCGTCAAACTGGTCATTTCGAATAGCACTCCTCCTGTGATGGATGACTACCCATTCTTCCTACTGAAAAATCTATTTCTATCCGACACACTAAGGGGAAGGCAGACGATCCTTCAGTTGTTCGCCTAACCGACCGAACAAGTGTTCATGATCAAACTGAAATCAAGTTGGCAGTGACATTTCTGTTTTATGTACGCTGTGAAGAAAATCTATTCTCCACCGTCAACAGTGAGTGTGACATCTGTAAACACGTATAGTCGAAAAAACTGGCGACTCCAGAAGAAATGTTTTTGAATGAATGCATCCTTGTAATGGTTTATAGGACGTTTTTATTTCAAAAACGTTCGAATTATGCTGATCAAATGCCTTACCACACAATTCAGACACACAGGAACTGATTAACTTTCTGGTTAAACGCTTGGTATTGATCTACGTTAGGTGAATACGTTTTCAAATCGAAGTAAACATTCATAGTCCACCTCTTCTGTTTCATTTAAGTGCACAATCTTTGTTCTACCCATATCAAGCCCGTAGCTTCTGTCACAGTATGATAAGTGTGCTCACTTTGGTGGGTCATTTTTGGACTGAAATGCAACTAATGTCATTGTCAGAGTGCTGCTTTCTTTCAAAATAATTGAAAATAACCTCGGGTTTTGAGTCTGCAAGGAATTTGTGTCACATCACAGTACGTTAAAATATTTGATGACTGTAGCTGGCTTGGATTCATGAAATGTCGTTTTTTAACTGAATACTGTCTAGTCTGATGATGTGCACCTACTTAAGTGGAAGCTTTGTTTTCATCATCCGATATAACTGTAACTTTGGTTGTGCTGTGCGAACTTACTCAAAGAACACAGTCTTGGTTTCCATCTCACCAGTTTCCTCCAGACACTGGCTGCCCAACACCACCGGCTTCGGACAGCAGCATCGAACCCGCTTTACTTGTTCCGCAGGTCGACAATGGCAATCTTCAATCACGTAGCGAATGTGACGCTCAGTTCTTAAGCAAGTGCTTTCTCGTTCGCATTCTTCTCGAATGACGTGCGAAGCCGGGCATTCTACAGTTGAATTAATAGCAGAATATTTATACTGCATCCGGGAGGCACTTTATGCACCATCGACTGTCCCAGCCTTAGGTTTTTCCATCGCATATATATTTATATTACATTGGGACAAGCGATAAAATCAAGAAACTGCAACATTTTAATGTTACCTTCTGGGTTTACGTTCCTACAAATTATAGTCTGTCTTATACTTCGAATTCCAATGCACTGAATCCTTCTTCTAGCATGTGCAACATGCTTAACGAACTAATGCTAACTGTGTAGGAAGGAAATCTTGTCTTCAGACGTAGTTCCGAGCGGCATGTTGAAATTATGCCTTGCCACACTAACAAAGAAATACCACCATTGATTAAACACCTTTAAATAAACATGAAATTGAAATAGTCTGCATACTAAGTAAAAGCCATCCATGAAAGGCCATCCATGCAAGTGAATTGCCATTCGAACGCATTCTGACAAGTTCATTCATTAATTACCGATCTTTCGGTTTGCCCATGGTTTGACATATTAGCCTGAAGTGCAGTTCGACCAAAAAGATGGTCAGGGAGACAGACCTGTCATTCGCCTACACGACTAGAGATGCAGTCTTCATTGGACTGGCACGAAGAACTTAGCCGTCAAACGTTTCCATGCTTCATCTCAACTGACAGTCATCGTTTATTGAGGACTGTTCACTCGGATCACAAACAAATGATGTGCTAAATGGTCGTTTCATTACGCGCTCGCCGAGGTAAGTGTATCGTGACCACTCTTTCGCGAATGAGTGATACAACATTTTATTTACAACATCACCGAGGTCTCGCTGTTTTAAGAAACCGACTAACATGGTGAGGCCCACCCGCTAGTAACTCGAACAAGCGAGATGACCAACTCGTTAAGTAATCACGTTTCATTCGAGCCAATTTGGGAGAACTTCGACTCTAGCTTCTTCTTTGTTATGGCTGTGCAAGTGATGGCATAAAATTTAGTACCTTCCGATCACGCTGGATGATTGGTGTTCAGGAATCCCGCGTTAGGTTTTCTAACAGCTAGGATTTGTGCTGAATGTTCTTGAGGGGAATCCAGGTTAGCCAAGATAAGAATCTCAGTGTCCGCACTTTTGATTACTGTCAGACCCACTAACTAAGCGAATAACTTAGCTTGATCATATGTCAACTGTTCAGTTGAAAACGTTGAACTGATTGTTTTGAATATAGTCTTCTTTGGCTTAAGTTAGATCACGACAGATTTATTGCAAAATATTTTAATGGGTCAGGTTTGTTAGGGTGTTTGCAGTTGCTGCGATCTACTCTCACCGCAGTCATTCGTGGACACGTTTTGGAAGTTACTCCGAAGAACCATGCTTGTTGCTGAGCAACTCTAAGTAATGCATCATGATCAAATGTCACTGTGGGTGGGCTTGGTCAGTGCCGGAAAGATACAAACCATATATTAGATTGTAACTCGATCAAGTATAATCCAGAGGGAATGGTAAGTATAACACATTTTACGTCAACTGTAACGGGGTAGGTGCGGAAGGAATAGCTAAATTAACAGGCGGAGTAAGCAGCCATCATATCACGGCTCAAATGGGTGTGTATCTGTCAACTAAAGCATTTTCAGGTTGAAAACGGGGGTTCATGGGTGCACACACAGGATATGCGGTAAGGGGACTGGTCCCAATACTGCTACCCGTATGCAACGTGTCCGGTTTTTTAAACGAGTGATTTCACATTAGAACACTTGTCTTAATAAACCACGTGTGAACAGTTAAAGGGTTCGAATTTGGCAGCCAGTCAGTTCTTAACCTTACGTTCACTAGCACACCCTCCAAGCCACTGTATGATAAGGGCCATGATTGTACCACGATGAAATTTCAAGCTTTTAAATTAATTGAAACTAATCAGACGGCTGTGCCTCTCAGTACTAACAAATCCAGTGATGCGGGTTGTTCGTCAGCATATTTTGTTGTCGTACATCTCAAAACAACTGAAAACTGTCCACAACGGCAGGTGAATTCGTGCTCTTGGTTTCCTTGATGGTGTTTATTAGTCGAACTTAACAGGATCAGACTCTGAGTTGTTCTGCGTCCATACATGCTAATCTCGACTGACTGCAATTGTTGATTGCTTGCATCTCAAGTTCACTGTGACCACGATCTGTGGGATAAAGGCATACCAAGAGTCGTTCCTAATGACACCTCTGTTAACTTGTTGTTTTCAGTTCGTTTTTTTGCAAGGCTGTGAGCAACTAACGAGTCATTGAACAGAAAATTAAATTAAGACAAACGCGACCATTCGATCTGAGTTGAATAGTTAACAAGGCCATAAATCCATGACGGCGCTCAACTGACAACCAGCATACGGTCTGGAACTTTGTACATCTGTGAGTATTTGCACACATCGTTCCTGATTCAAACCTTGTGGGCACGCACGAGCATGTCACCTTGAAATGCTTACGTGAAGGCAATTGCGCGCGAATTTTCGAACGTGTTGTGTACGTGTGTCAGAGTTAACATAACGTGTCAGGCTTTCGTTCTAATAAGAGTGAATAAAAGAGAAAATGAAAATTTGAGTGAGTTGGACCGAAGGGTTTCGAGGCAAGAATGCTAGTTTATTTGATTCACTCGCTTCCCCTGAAGGATGTTGAGAGGACTACACAACAGAGCGCGATCCAGAATGTTTCTAAGCCATCCATGGGCGGTGGTTCCATGATCGTGAATTCAAGCGCGCGGTCACAAATGTGTAGTTTGTCCGGGACTAATAAGTCTACTGAATTCTCAGCAGATCGTCGAATGAGAGGGTGTAGGTGCGTTTCGTAAAAATCTTTCACTAAATAACCCGCCTGGGTACAAACCGGTCATTTCCTTTTGGCAGAACAATTGTGTTCTCTCCTCTGATCTTGTGTCCAGACTCACGCTGCCCTGGAATTTTTGCGCTCAGTTTTTATTGAGTTTTACTTTGTTACACATAAATCTTAATTGTTTCATTTAGCCTGTCCAGTGTTGTGTTAATGTTTACGCTAACAACTGAACCTTCCCGACCTACGTCCGTAAGTTCTTTCCTTTGGTTTGAATATACTAACTCGTATGTGTCTCCGTAGCTTATTTTTCATTATCTGGATGACAAATATTGCAGTTTTCAAGAAACCTGTTTTTCTTTCCAGAGTGTTTTGTCGAAAATCAGAATGAGCTAGATGTGCCACGAAGGTGTGTACTTCCACAGTGCAACCCTACACTCACTAGGAAGATTGCAGATAAAACCATTGGCGGTTCAACGGAAGCCGCGTGGGATGGCGTGTACGCTCAACAATCTTCAGCTTCGGCCAAGAAGATAGAATGATTCACAGATGAATGTCACTATCTATGAATGTACTATTATTTGTAGGCACTCATCAGATGTCAAATTAGGTCAATTTGCGGAGATCTGTGAATTGTTAGGTATACGTTTGTGGTTTTCTTGAACAGATGTGAACGTGGAGCAAATAATCGAAGTATTGGACATTGTTCATCAAGTTACTTACTTGGGCAGACGCGGAAGATAAAATTCTCCTTAATACATCGTTCGGTTGTTGCGTCGTGTTTGAAAACCTCCTTCACGATCACACGGCAATTCCCCACACAGACCTCTCGCTTAGTTGGTTTGTCAAGGCAGCCTGTAATAAACGAAAACCATTTTTTAAAATCGTAAACTAAAATACCCAGTTACATTTCCGGTTAGCTGCACCCGTTCTGGTTGGTGAATGTTGCTAGAATGACATGAAAATGTTTGTTATTCGATTTCTGTTTTGAAAATATAACCAAGGTGGTTTGATCTGATAGTCACATTGTGTGTTGCGGTCTGAAACCGCATCAATCAGTTTTTATCGAATCCAAATAAATGGTTTACTTTCGCAGGAGGTTTGGAATCATGGCGAAATAATTGCAACAGTACGGTCGTAAAAGATTTCAAGCACGTTGAGTCTCTTCGTCTATTTCAACGTTTTTACAAATCCTTGCTTTTCAGTGTCGCGACTCCTCTCTAGCTTCTCACGTAATTCCGCTGTGGATAAGATTGCAGATAATTCCATATGTGCACAATTTCAGAAGTGAATGCTCATTCTTGTAAACTGTATTTGTTAGTGGATGTCACTGCCGGCTGTTCGAGTTATGTTGATCATAGCAGTCTTTTTTTCTCGGATTATCCTAATGACGCCGGATGCACAATGCGGCAGATGAGCGATAGGGTCCTAACGTGAAAAATCCGAGCTCTTGGTTTGACTTCGTGGCTCACCTGGCTGAGTACACACTGTCTACAGTAAGTGATTACAATCGAGTTCATTCGTAGACAGAAGCTCTCATAAGTGGATCTGTTCATAATTGACAAATGTGTCTCACTGCTCACAAATGAATTGAAAATTACCCAGCTGACTATTAAGGCATCTTGATAATTAGATGCTTCTCTGAAACATGCAAGACGGATTAAATTTGCGATTTACTCTGAATGGTTCAATGAGCAAAAATGAAGCACATTAATCAGTGGATTATACTAACTTCTGTTCGTGAGAGATGAGGACAAACGGTAATTCCGAGTGTTTCTCTGTACAAACTTAGAAATATAACGTGATGGAATCTACCATAAAAAATTGTCATAGTCTTCGTCCACTGAACTCAATGATTTAGTTAGCAGTGTGAAGAAATATTATCACAACAGACTTACAGCACTCTTTTTCACCGCGCAGTGTTCTATATTGTTTGCAACTGCATGTTGTTGGGTCTAGGCGCCATCCAATCTCGAATATATTTTGCCGACAGACGTCTTGACGACAGTCGCCTCGTCGCATTTCGGTTTGGGACGGGCAAACTGGCAACAGCAAAATAATGTGAGAAAAAAGCTGAACAAAATTTAGCTTTATAAACGCTACTTAAAAATGGCATTTCGCGGATTTACAAATGATGCTGATAGATATCATCAAATTGCATATCGGTCAGTATAGAAAATCCTGTTCTTAGCACAGCTGTCTTTTTATTTCAAACTACACCGCGCAGTGTTTTTTCAATCTTGCAAAACAGTGTTGCTCCTTTATTGTCCTTTTATTTAGCCAGAATACTTAATTAGAAAAAAACACAAACCAACTTGTTGAATTAAGCAACATTCAACATCAACTCCAATGATATTACGCTGTAAGGTTCCTGTCTCATTGTTCGAATTCCGACTCCAAGTCAAAGGTAAATTTCAACCGCAATCCAAATAATCTCGAGCGTAACCGTCCCAGATTACTGCACGACAGTCAACTGTTGGTTCAATACGATACAGTGTTTTTATTTGGCGTCTACTTTCTCCTAGAATATACATTTGCAGAATATGTTTCCCAGTCAGTCTTAAACAACTGCTCCGTCTAATCACCATTTGGTGCTGACATCAATTTGGACGGGTCTACCTTCCGGAGATCTGTAGGACCGCATATAAAAATTAAGAAGGATTTAAATTTATTTTATGTAGATATTGGAATAACATGCAGGTATGAGTGGTACACGGTTCGGAACATCACGTTGAACGTTCAAACAACAATAGGAATTGTACTTTCGTGGGCGTAAGTACTGTGGGACTCAGGCTATGACCGAAATGCAATGACCTCATTTAGACTACTGAAGTATTGCTCGTCACTCTGAGGTTTCAGTACTGAGATTGAGACATACAAAGCAACATCACATCTTGGTCGCGTAGTTTGCACAACACAGAAAATACTGGATGTCACCTTGAGGAAAGTAGAAAACTATCTGCACAATTTTGCTCTAATCTATTGAGTCACAGTCTACACTTGCGAGATAGTTCTGCGAAATTGTGGTATTCCTAAACGAGCTCTTTCATTGGGTGAAGGAGATGGTCTGGTTTGACAGGTATTTCCCAAAATGTGAAACACTAATCCCAAAAAATAAATATTCCCCGAAGGGATTAAATGAAATTGATAACAAAAAACCGTATAACAGACTAACTTAGGAAACATCTTACCGACAGGTTTCAGTTCTGCATGAGAAACTTCAGTACATTTCCCTCCTCGCAACTCAAATCGGTAGGTAACCAATGACAGCTCTCCATTTTGGCAACGCTGCTGTTGGCGAAGAGCCGAGGTACAGCCTGGTGGGGATAAAGGAAGAATGTCATATTCTCATCTTGTTTGCTATAGGTTGATCGGGGAAAATGCTCAAAAGTTCTCGTAAAATGGAAACGCCACGATTTCTGAATCTTGTAGTATGATTTACGACTCTATCTAAAACTTACAGCATGCTCGCTGTTCAAGTAACTTTTTGGTCAGTATACACCAGCAATTTCGGACATCGTAGAAGTAGGCCACGAAATGCTGGACACAAGTGGTCCGATCACATTTATCCCAATGAGCTCGAGGTGGGGTAGGATAGTTGCTGCAGTCTTGAAAGGGAACAAAAAAACGAGTTATACTTGGACGTAGCCTAAAATGTGCCACATAACTGCAATGATTAAAACATTGATAATCTTCCACTGTCTTAGGTCATAATAATACAACCTTCATTATCTAGTGCAAACGGACCGCAAATGTCGACTTAATTCGAAAGTGATTCACAGTGTTTTGATAGTGTTACTCGCAACCCTTTTGATTTGGCATTCTGTTGGAACCTGTTTGTCAACCTACCAAGTTGTATCCACTTGTTTTTATTAATTGTACACGGTTCCAAATTATCTTTATTCCGTTAGGTGTATGGATGCTAACAACAAGGTTTTCCCATCAAATCGGTAAGTAGTTTGGTAAGAATGACACTACGCTGATAAACATACCAACTTTGTTCTTCACCAAATGCACCCGCTTGATACAGCTGTGCCCACATCGCTTCTGCTGCGGTGTGTAATGAGCGATTTTGCCCACAAGTTCCTTGTGATTGTCACATCGAACTGCCACTTCGGTTTGTGGACAACCTGTGGGAAGCAGAATATGAGGGAGTGTCGGACTCAATCATGTTACTCCAGGTTAATCAGTGAATTCGGAATGGTTCAGAAACCAATTTATCAGCTGTTGACTTACCACAGCAAGTACATCGTCTCGTTTGAGCCAATGCCCATTCACAACTACACCGCGCTAGATCGTACTGTCTTCTGTATGTCTCCAGTTGTCGAGTACAAGTGGATGGATCGCATCTCGTTTCTTGAGTTCGTTGGAAGAGGTGTTTGTAGCCCATTTGGAACTCCAAATCTGTCAGGCTACTGCATACCGGTTTGTAACTGGACTGAAGCATAACTCGGTCGCAAGTTGCGCTTTTTTTGTTCAGTTTGTATATTATTTTCTGTATACACGTAAAATAGAATGAATATATTCTTAGAGGTTCTGAATACAATTTACCCTCCTATCAATCTATCCAACTTCATACTTATTTAACAAAATATCCGTTGAGTATCAATGAAGACTAGTTAAGCGCTAGGCAAGTTCGGGTGGGGGCCTCCGGTAAAGTGAATTGCCAGTTGATCCACAACGTAAATTACACTAAAACATCAAGAATTATTTTTACATCAGTTGATGTCCAGTAAAAAAGAACATATTTTCGCCTTTGTCCCACGTTTAGGGAAAGTCGTAAAACTCTTCAAACCAGCAGCCTTAATGCTGGAAGTAAAAACTGGAATCCGTTTGAATGCCTGCAATGTGTGCAATGTCTTTAGCACGACAAGCCACCGAATGTTAATTCATTTCAGTTCGAAAGATTCTCACTGCTGAATGTTAATTAAGGTAATGTGGATAAATTCTTCTACCTGCGGATTATTGCGGTTGAATGTTTAAACTCGACGGTCCTTTTCATTTGTGGAGTAAACTGACAGGGATTCAGTGCTACATAAAGGTCGAACCCAAAACAAAAACTGCACAAAGAATGGCATTGTTGAGAACGGACAAACAACACACGTTTTAGTAAAAGAACTGTGATGACCAAAATACATATTGGATTAATGCACGAGTTCTAACACATTGCTATTTTGTTCGGAACTACTTGCATGGTTCAACCAAACAAATTTATGAAGTTACGTCATTGAGAAATTTGAGTAACATTGACCGCAACTTACAATCTCGTGCATTTTGCCATCTAAACATTCCTTGTTTGACTTGGGTGCATCGCACTGGCAGTCATGACGTACTCGTCTACTTCGTTCGATCACACAACCATGTTTCTTTTCATTCCATTGATATTCAACACCCAGTTGAACCCATTGTTTCTTTTGTCCGTCACAGTGGCCATCAGTGAACAGTTTGGTGGGGCACCCTTCAAAAATAAGACGTCAGAGTAGGCATTAGAAACAGGATAAATATGACGACAAAGTATCATCTAATCTTAGTGTCTAGGATGAATTAGCTTCTAGGGAAAAGATTACCTAAGTTAAGCTCATCACGGAGTCACATAGGTACAGTGACACCTACTATCTGCTCAAACTTACGACAATCTGTGACCTTGGTTCGAACTCGTTTTCGACATTCGCAACTGTTTTCATCTCGATATCTTTCCAAAATCTTTTCAGTCATTCGTCCAGCATGACATTTGGTACGGAATATTCGCATTAGTGGACCACACTCTGTAAGTAAATGGACAAGAGATTTAGTAAAATCAGAAGACGTTAAGCTGAATTTCACCAGTTCAGGGCACGACAAATAATTACCAGGTGAATTTCTTATCACATTATCCCTAATGCGCTGACGGTTCTTTATTAACGTTCCGGAAATTCTAAAACATTCAGATTCTGTTATATGTCTTTGCCTCATTCATTCCTTCTCGAAGAACAAGTCACGCTATCTGGAACTCAGAAGAGAAAAGGGTACGTTCATAATTAACAGAAATATGTTCCGTTGCACTAAACGCCAAACTTGGATTGGTTCTGTCATTGGGCAACGTTCAGTATAAGATTTCTTCTGTAAATAGAAAGCGTCTACATCATAATCTAACTGGAGTAAGGTTAGAACTGTTGAGGGTCAATTTCGAAATGCCTTTGAGAAATAACCTGATAACACCGCGGTGTTGCTAACAGAAAGAGAAAAAAAGAACAGAAACTGATTGCTGGAAGCAATTAGGTTTATGTTCAAACATTTCAAGAGCAATCATCAAAAGCACGATAGGGTGAAAAGGTCCTCTTTCTGAGTTATTCCTCCTCAGGTTGTACACATAATATTTATGTGAAAAATGATATCAGAAGGAAACGAACAAAAGGTTCGATGGTTTCAGCCGTTGTGGCTGATATGGTTTACCACCCACGACACAATCGATGAAATTACCGTGACATCACTCGCGTCATAATTGTGACACAATTCCACGAATACTGCCATTATTTGTAATAGATGGCGTGGGTGAGCTCACTTGAACACGTTTTGTTCGTTTTCTCCCAAAAACCACTGTTTCCTGTCAACCTTACAGATTTGTACTGACGATGGGTAACCGAAAATTGTGTATGTGCTCAGATATCCAATTTTGGGGAGTCAACACCTTGTAGACATTCAACAGAGCTACAAGTAAAGGTCAGACGTCATCAACAGGGCAGCTTAACTGGGGGTTTGGCTGCTCCGCATCATTAAATGCATTCACTACACAAGCGATTCAGCCAAACTACAATATTCACGTCACTGATCTCGATTATCCATCACATCATTCAATGTCTCCTGCAACTGACTCTGACAGTCGCGAGGTCCCTATCCTGGAAGGTGAACCAAACCTACAGTGTCCAACTGCTTGGTGAACCATATCATTTTCTCTCCGCCAGGTCATCATCTGACCACGCCGCACTTTACCTCAATCGGGCGCAACATCGACAATTTTCGGGGTGACAAACGGCCAGCTGGGATCTTCTGCAGATAGCTTAGCCATCTACGTCTGTGTGATAGTAAGGATTGAACAACAGAGATTACTTGGCAGTCACTACCAGATCCCCGCTTCATAACCACTTCGTTAATTACGTGTTGATGCTACCTGATGCAGGCGATCGAGTGCATATATCGGTGAACAAATACCCGAAGACGACTCACATCTCCTGCACTGAGGCCTCATATACTTTTAAGCTTTAGAAGAATGCCTTTCTGTCGCCAGAGTTTTCTTAGGTTGAAAAATAACACGCTATCTTTAGAAGACACTGGATTCTACTTCATCTCTTCTGTCCCCGCGGTTGCCAGTGCAGTTTCTCAAGTACACAAACCGGTAACCAACTCCTTGAACTTCATTGTCTGACATTCGAAAAGTAAGTCATTTTCTGAAGTAGTCATGATTTTTGCATGAAAAATACGCCAGAACAGTTATTATGACAGGGACTTTCGTATTTTTTTATATTGTCGTCTACCTCTTTAACAGTTATGTGAACAGTTCAAACAAAAACCTACATACCGACTTAGGTAGCCTGTTCTTCGATAATAATACTAACTTAACTCTCGGTTCATTCACTTAATTGCCAAAATCATGCAAATATCGTGTGGAAATGTAACATTGTTTGTGACAACCCAACTGGGTGGACTGCTTCCAGCCGTGGTGAAGTAACCTGAATGGGATATGCTCTATGCTGACGTTTATCAAATACCATGAACATGTTACGCATTATTGTGGTTTCAGTCTCATTTAAACTCAACAGGTTGTTGTTTTCCACTTCTAGCGTAAAAGTAAATGGTGAAAATTCCACCTGTTATTTTGTGGAAATTGTAATGACGTGGTTATTTACCGTACACCTGTTTAATGAACTCTCTCCAGTAATTCAGGCGTGCCCTCTGATAAATAGTTGTAAGGTTGAAGTTTATTGAATTTCGTGTCACATTTGATTAAAATAAAGTGACTAGTTGATAAAAAAACGGTAAACTATCTAGCACACAAAACCGTTAGGTGTAAATTCACTATGAAACTCACTGATAGGTGCACTTTTCACGATCTTTGTTTCAACACATTGATGACTGGAATCACTCCATTGATGTGTCATTATCAAAGTATGCAGTATGCCTCGTAGATTGTCACATTTGCGCTCGATTTGCGCAGGTGTTTTTGCACACCCGCACGGTTTCATCACTACGCGTTTTTCACGGACGCAGTGACAATTGTCGCGTCTATAATAAACCATGTGGATTTCCCGACGGCCAGTACGTAAGTTGCACGGGTGCCATTGGATCTTAGCACGACGACAATCTGAATCAAATTTGACAAAACATTTCACGCCGCAATCGTTTGGTCTTACGAAAGCAACCTTTTTGAAGAATTCATTATCTTATTAAGGATAAACTACGAATCATCCCTGATCTTTGAGCAGAGATGTAATTCATCAGTTCTACGAGTTAGACCCTTCAAGCCCCAGCATATGACGTATTATTTTACAACTTCCGTTTTCATATGTACAAATTGCACAACCATCGATAGCAAAAGACGTCGAGAATTTTTTCCTGTTGAGGGAGAGTATCATCAATGCAAAAGAGGCTAGCTGACAAGTTTGTTCCAAGGTGAAGGCCGCGATCAAATGGAAATGATGTTCATAGTAAAACATACTCAACTCCCCGTTCAATCACCGGTAATCCAAAGGCAAGTAATTTTCAGCCGGAGTTTGTTCGCCACCTTCACTTCGGAGCACACAAATGGCCTGCTCAATATTGTTTCATTGAAAAGCCATGTTTCTCACGCTATATATTAATTAGCTTGCATCTAATGATGGTTGCGCTGAAAGAACATGAGGATGTTTATGGCAAAATAATGAACACAGACTCCACTATTCACGCACGATGATGCATTACTTCATAAAAATGGATGCAGCCCATAATTGGACAATGTTCGTCTTAAGAAGCATCAAAAAAACTGGTTACAACTCGTTCAATCTTTGCTTTTGGAGCCACATTGTTCTCCAATCACCGTTCTGCCCTGAGGGTGCGTGTGTCAAGCTAATCTTTATTTGTGTAGCCGATGCACTTTACTATAAACCTTAATTCGGACAGTTTACTTTGTCTTGTTTTCCCGTTTTTGAATACAGTCAAATATCTTGAGTGGACGAAACAAACATCCTACGATATATCTTTTTACGATATTGGTTAGATTTAACGATACTCGTAAGTGGTTTTGCAGATTTGGTAGGTCAGAAAACATCCAACTGTGGAA
Source organism: Paragonimus westermani (assembly GCA_008508345.1). Lineage (NCBI taxonomy): Eukaryota > Metazoa > Platyhelminthes > Trematoda > Plagiorchiida > Troglotrematidae > Paragonimus > Paragonimus westermani. The sequence goes on from QNGE01000994.1 coordinate 127,750, forward strand.
AACTCGATTTTTGACTCGATTTGAACTAGGGACAGAAAAAGCGTGCTTACAAATGGTCAGCTCTTTGTTAGATGAGCTACAAAGCAACGCCAAGTAACCTATAACTGTACACCCTGGCTTCGTTGATTATTCTTTCCATTAAACATTTGAGTAGAAATACGGAAGTTTTGAGCCCTTGGCATGGTTTCCTAGCTCAACTAATAGAGCGCTTACCACATATGAATAGAATGCTTTAACCGTTGTTCCGAATCGAGACAAGCATCACATTCTCCATAATTTGGTTACTTCACAACCTTGGCTTTTGCGTAATGCGTGAGGCTACTGACGTTAGGCTTATCATGTTTCTCTTATAGATATGATGGCTGAATTGCAAATTCAGTTTAGAACTAAGATATACCCAACTGATGACATCAAACAGGGGTGAAACTCTAGTTCTTTCGAAGTAGACCAGTCGGGCAATATGTCGGGTAATGAAGACTGTGATTAACTGTTGTGGTGTTCATTTTGTATTAACCTAAATACTTAAACCTCAACCAGCAATGTCTTACTACATACTTTTCATCGTTAATAAAATAGTTATTCTCATCTGATTATTATCATTCTGTTACATGAAAACGAACGTCATTTTGTGGGAATATATTTTCCCGTCCGGTTTGGGAATATATAGATGTTGAGTGCTTGGTGGGAGTAACCAGTAAATGGCTGAACCACATGGCCAAACAGAAAAACCCTCAGGTTAATCCAAGATTCAGTTCCTAATGAGAAATTAAACAAAATTCACTTTCGGCATGGTTGGTTGGCTTGATGAATTTACAAGAAAACAGCTTGAGTAACACCTACTGACTTCCAACCCAGTTGTTCTCAGACAGTAACCGTGCTTTGAAGAGTTTTCTAGATGCAGTCAAAATCGTTCCATAGTAAAAGCGATTGTGAAAACTTGTCGAACAAAAATGAATTTGTACGTATAAATCTGTACTTACATGTCGGATCTGTTTGCTCGCGAACTTGGCGTCTGCACTGCAACGCTTTTTTGTCCAGCTCAAAGCTAATATGTTTTGTCACCCAAAAGTTCCTGCGGTTATCACAGTGTGTAGTTCTGTGATTTGGGGGACATCCTTAAGGAAAGGGAAGGGGTTGGAGACGAAACGAAGATTTGAACTCTCAGTAACCTTCTCTGTTACCGGCAACCGACCAATTTTCTAAATTAGACATGGGTTGCCATTCTTAAGTATTATAGTTTCAACAAAGTTTCCACATGCCTGTTCGTTATTGAGAATAGAGTGAACTATGGACTGTAATTATAACTGATTTCCACCACGACCAGACATAAGTCACATGGTGCCGACAGTAGTGATCGTCTCCGCAAACACCGCGTAATTTCTAATGCCTACTCACATTTTGAAACGTATGTAAGCATGTTGTGTACACAACAACTTTTCGCATAAAATATTACGTCGTTTGGTTTCTTGTGGACACTCTAAGAGTTGGACTTTGACGATAGGGATACATACGATTTGACGTAGAGATAGATTCTAAGAAGTTTCGTATACAAAGCTACAGTTTAATGTTGTGATTGAGGAAAAGAATTTAAGCGTACTAGTATCTCAGCCATGTATTCATTGACAAACGCTTATCCAACCAATCTTAACGAAACATGTTCTAAAAATGTAGGCTCGCAAGATATCACGCTACAATCAGCTCTATTTATCGTCTCCGAACATGCTAGCCAAATGTTGGAGGCGCCAGATAGAGAGATAAATAAGTGAGTCATGGAGTGTTCACAGTGTGGAACTACGGTTTAAACACTCCGATACTTAAAACATAAATAATCCTACCCATTGATTGAAAAAGACATGAAAGGCTCGTTTTACACAGTACAAAAGCTGTGCATCGTGCAACTGTGCAATTGTAAAAACAATTAACGTAACCCATACAGCATAGTTTAAGACCGGTGTGTTCAGACTTACTAACAACAAATTCTTGTACTTCCTGAATGGCAAATGAATTTGTCTTATATGAACCTTCCAGATAGTTCACAGATAAACTTATCAGAGGTTTTCATTTACACGGATCACCAATCATTTGTTAAATTGCTAGGGAATAACGCAAATTTGCGTTGATCCGTCATGTACGGTGAAATCGCTGCTGTAGACGCACAGGCAATCAGAACTTCATTAGAGCTGAATCTCTCTCTTCAGCTCCACGGAAAGCTTCCACATTAACCTTACGTCATTGACAGCAGCAATCAGTTATTCAGACGGTTAGTGGACAGTTAATTGACCTTTCGATAATACGTTCCAATAAATCTATTGGCCCAATGAAAGGTGAGTGGAAACAAATTATCGTTTATTCTTTGAAAAATAGCGAATAACAGAAAACCCAGTGCTTATAACTTTACCAAAATTTAGGCAAAACCACACATTGTCTGTAAGTTCAAATGTACAAATGAGGCTCGCTTTCATTTAGACGAACAGTTTGGAAAAGGGTTCTTAGAAGAGGAAATTACCTGTCCTATGACTATCTTGATCACCTGAACAAACTCTTCAGATTCATCTGACTGCGTGTGCGAGTACACAACGTGGACTAACATGGTAACACTGAACTACTGTTTTAGTATCCATTCGGATCAGCTGCTTCGGAAAGCCCACTCTACTTCTTCAGATACAGGAAAGGTTCACATAAAAATTCCTCTCCAAGCCACATTTTCCTAAGGAATTGTTTTTAGAATGCTGTTGTTTTTATTGTTAAAGGCATTATTGGTCCATCAACCCGTTTACTGCAGAGTTTGATTCAGTTTTTTAATTGCGATGTTTTGAGGAGAAAGAAGTCTATCATCTGATCACTTTCTGATCAAAAATAACAAACGAAGTAAACAATTTTCAAAACGGAAAAGATGTCTTTGAAAAGAGACTAAGTTGGTCGATTTTCTCCTTAAAGTTCGCTGAGGTGTCATTTGTTGATCAGACATTAAAAATATGGATATGTCGCAGATAGACTCACGGCACACTCCTTCGCGAACCAGACGCAGCCTCTTGACACACCGACACTGGAACGGTTCCCAAACAATGCTCCACAATTTGCCAATCCCAGTTTTGACATCACATTCAAACTTCACCGGCACGCGGCCATTATGTTGTTGCAACTGCTGATGCATTTGTTGGTTACAGGTCACTTGCAAATTAACTAAGGATTTACGTGGCACGCACTCTCCGTTAACCAGCGAAAAGAGGGTTCGCACATGCTGTAGTCGATTAGTTGTCACATCACACGACGCGGGGGTATCGGTTGGTTTGGGGCAACCTGAGTCATTCGAATGATGAATTAAATAAAATCAGCTTCGATTGCATTTTCCTATTTAAGTATTTGGTCAACTAACTAGGTTAGTGTGCAAGGTTACAGAACTTTACAGTGTTTCATGTATACAGCTCAACAAAAAAGGTACACTACAGTGTGTCCCCCTTAAGTGACGACCATCATAAGATGAGGTGTAGATTGCGTTAGCCCTTGATATGTTACACAATTATCTACGTGTCCTAGCCAATAACTACTCACCTAGGTGTGATGAAGCAACCACTTATCATCATACGTCTGTTTATCAAAACTGTCTGGTTATGCAAGCTTAATAGAATGCTGCTAATCCATACGATTACCAGTGAACATCTGACCTTCGTTCGTTTACAGACTAAGTGAGGTAACGCCGGATTAAACACACAAATTGACAGCAAAGCGACATTTGACAACTTGTTGCGAAACGTTGATGTCTGTGGCTCGGACAGCTGAATCTTTGGGGGTTATGTAGGCGCGGTTTGAAAATTCGGGATCACCGATATTAAATATAGGTTAACCAGGTGATCGATAAGGCGAGTCAATATATGAATTCGGAATTAAAACAGATAAACAAATAGTTCCTATACTTTTATTGATGGTCAGCGACGTCTAAGCTGTAAAATCTGCTCTCGTCCAGTTTGTATCCTACACTAAACTGAACATGGCAAAAGAGATTAATTGAAAAAAGAAGTCACTAAGCAAGTGAATAAAGTTTTCGAAATTGGTTTGAAAAGTATGTTTTATTTCTATTCAGGTGTAAGAATGACTTACAACAATGAGTTCTCTTTACCCGTTCATTCAAAACAGACAGAAGACACGTCACCAGATCTCAACATTTCGATTTACCTTTATCATTCGCTAACGTAAGACCCAAAATGGCTTGCAACGAACCACAGTTGGATTCCGTAAATCGTTAGTTGAGACATTGCATGCAAAATCGAACTGCTTTAGAGTACATGCAGCTGGGGCAGACACGTTATATTTAAGGGATTTTTGACAAAGACTGTCAGACAGCTGATAAATAACAGCCCATCCGCACTGAGTAGTCACCCAAATGTGCACAGTAGCTCTGAGTGTTAAAATGGATAGGCCATTGTTGCGCATGTCATTTTTAACCAAGAGCAAGTTAATTTCTACTGTCCAATATTGTTTAGGTGTGGGGTCCACAAACACGGGAAGTGTTTTAGGAGATCCCGTTGTCCAGAAACTTGTCAACGTTGTCTGTAATTTAGACTAAACCTGTGAACAGATGAAGAAGATGCTGTCTGGTGTGCTGTTCTTATCCCCAAAATGCATCACTTTACATAAACGCAATACGGCTTACATCCCATCATACAAGTGAGCTTCACTCGATGGCCATAATTAAGCCACACGCGTGATTAACGTGGTGCCTCACTATTTACGACATATATTTAATCAGTCCCGTCCAGATACATATGGGTCGTACGTCTTCTAACCGTTTCAATCAAATTAACTTCATGGGTTCAGAAAGTCAAAACGGTGAACAGCTTATGCTTCTATTTATAGTAACCAAAAAGTAACAACACAGCACATTGGTTTGAGTTACGAAGTGAAAGAAATATTTGAACAAGAGTGAACTGAACACAATCGATATAACACACGACTCATAACGATTAACTTCAAGGCTCACACTGTGTCTTCTTGGCTTATTTGGTGGAGCACATGCTACGAATTCAGTTCAAGCCCAGCTTGTTCTCAAGTTTGTATCCCTTAAGTCATAAACAGTCAACAGATGCAGTTGGCTAATACATGTATAAGGGTGGTTGGCCTCGTTAGAGTGGCTCGGACCTGATTTGAAACAGCACGGTTCCTACGTCCATTCGCTGTTTTTCTACGTGCACCTTCGCCGAATCTCCAGTGGCCCGAAACGAGTGAGGTGAGTTCATGCTTATTGTCCGAAGTACTTCGAAACATCACTTATTTATGTGAATTTGGCTGAGAGCTGCTCATTTCCACTTGACTTAGCACATTTCTGGCGATAATGACATTCTGCTCTTTCATTGACCCAAATTCGGTGATCGACTTGACTGGGAGAGAAGGACTGACAAGTTACACTTTTACCACAGGAATGTAGGTAAACGGGTACACGTGTGTGAGAGTTCCAACAGGCAGATGACTAACCCCAGAACGCTCAGTAGTTATTAGTAGCTGTCTGATCCGGTAGCGAGAGTTAGCTATTCTTTTTGATTCACACTATATCTGACCGAAACTAAAATTATGGTTACAGTACAATTTTTTATTAATGATATGTTCTCAGTTGACGTGAAGGGGCTGTGACCTATCGACAAAACCTTGTACAGAAGCTTACATCACTTCACAACGAAACCAGACCTATTCAGATCGGATTCACACTGGATTTTTTCTTCATTTTCTAAAAACTGTAGAACACTCTGGATGTTGCATCCAATTTGGGGGAGGTGGAAATAGTGACTTATGGAGGATTTGTATGGAAAGTGAACAGTCAATGAGTAAAACAGTTTACGAAAGAATCATTTTGGATCGATGCTGAGAGTCGAATAAAAATACATAAAAATCTAACTGATCGGTCTTCTAAATTCAGGAAGTATCTTGCGACTGTAAATTACTGGTAATGACGTGTGTCGTGTTACATAGTAAACTATGCATGTATTGTCTATGAAGGTTAAGCGTTGGAATTTATTCGGTTTGATTGTTCGTTTGAGACCACACACTGCTTTGTAAGACAGTCAAAATCTACTGTAAATCACGTGTCGCGCTAATGGTCAAATTACCGTGCATCCGGTTTGCGACGTTCCGCAGAACTCTTTGAACAACGGTGATGACAATGTGGAGGTATGTTGTAAAATAGGTTTTAACCCCCTTTTCCGCATACTGCTGTTGCAACGGAGGGGTCTGCAAATTTGCTGAAAGAGATTAGGTATCATCTTCCTACAGTAGTTCTGAAATAACCCCATGAATATATCCGACTTCACTCTTGACTGTTATTGATTCAGCAATTAGTCGTCTCCATTGCCTGAGTAGTGCTACACTAGGTGTGTATTTTAGTGGGCAAGCCATTACTTGTCCACTACGTTGTAATCCAAAAGCATCACGGTGCACTTCAAGCACACAGGGCAAGAAGGATTAAAACATACGGTTCACCCAAGTAGTAACATCTGATAGGACAGCACACAACCCAGAACAATTAGTGGTCTTTTCACACGATTGACTTACCACAAGGCCCATGTTTCGTCACAGTTTCCTCACGGCATTCACAATTATCCAGGAAAGTACGACGATACATTCTGGATTCAATTTTTGTTACAGGTGAGCACTGAGCTGAAATAAGTTTTGTCTGCTCCGGGCATACTAAATGGAAGTAATCGCGCAGAATAAAAACAGACAGTAGGTTAACAGTGTATTACTAAAACACTCACGTATTTCGTTGTTTTTCTACGAGGATTAATTAGATCGTAACTCACACATATCCAAACGAAGGACATCTCAAGGCATAAAGCCAAATGTGACTTAATACGTGTTTGATTGAAATCCCATTACTGCTCTTCTAAACTAAAGCACAACAAAATTTTTTGTCAAGTTTCGTCTGCTTGACAGCATGAAACACAAGATCCTGGCAAATTATAAACCTTTGCTTCTTTTTCTTCGAAACAGAATTACGGACGTTATGAGATAGGTGTCTTTCCCAGATATTCTGGACTTTTGCTAATCCGCTTTCCCGCAGGTTTCATGCCCTGGTTATTTAAGTCAGTTTTTGAACTAACTATCCAGGTATTTTACAGTAGTCTTGTGTTTTACCAGGGATTTCTTTCTTATAAACGGGGAATTATCAAGCGTTCAGCATTGCGATGCACAGTGTCTGCATACAAAGTTCTGGACTTATTACATCACACTTACAGGCGGACCATCTGTGCCCGTGTATACATAGTTAAAAAGATATGTCACATAAAATGATGAACGTATCCGAAAATGGGAGGAAACCGAGAATTAATTAAGGTAACGGAGCAGAACGGTGTAGAGAGCAAGGGCGAAAACAATGAGAAGATACACTCGGAAATTAGCAACGACAGCACCATAAACTATACTGTCACGTTGTATCAGACAGTATACTGAATGGAAGAGTTCGTTTTCATTTGTACCCCAATCAGAAAGCCAGAAGCATCTTAAACAACAACTTTTAATGTCAACATTTCGTATGATGAACACAAGCCGAAAATGACCATACACGTGAGAATCAGCCTAAGGATGGAGTCGATTTCTTTAATGAAACTTGCTGTATTTTTCCACCTTAGAATCTTTAAGAACGTGAGTTTTATTTGCAAACTGAGGAACAAGTGAACTGCATTTTTGGATATATAAATAATGCCACGACAAGCTTTAGAAGTAGGTCGCAAATGACAATCACGGCCTGAACTTACACACAGCAGATCGACGCTTGTAAACCCTCTGCTCGCATTTACATCCAACCGGAATGAAAGTGGTTAACGTGTACACCAGTTCTCTTGCACCGGCATCGCATTCCACACTTTTCCTCTGATCCGGACATTCTGCATCAAACGAGTATAAATAGCAACATGATGGAAATCTCAAGTAGTAGTTGATTACTTGGTAAGCTTAATCGACTTCAAACGTTCATGCATTACTGATAAATTGAATTCAGTTTACACAGAAAAGTCTTCGTCAGCTCAACTTTCAACAAAACAATCAGATGTTTATTCACACAGCCTGTTCAAAGCTCGTGCTCACTTGTAATGCACTGATGCTGAACCGCTTTTGCCACACACTGACACCTATCCACACGATTGTACACTGTTTGCATCCCTCTCGAACCGTTCGCCAGCACGGGGCCCAAAAGTTGATGTTGGAAACCAGTTTCACACTGAACGTGCCGACGAATTTCATGACGAACTTGCACGCATTGACTCTGACGTAATTCAGTCTCCTTGACATGTATCACTTCGTACTTTCCAGATGAGTCACATGTTTTAGTCACTTGTTTGTTCCTTTGGCAACCTGTTCATCATGAAGTTTTGGAAACAGCGAACATTCTCATCATTTTTAAGCAATTATGGAACTGTATAATCTAAAGTGGCCTCATTGTTCAGTCGTCTGCTTTGTTAGGTGTACTTAAGAAAATCCATCTAATTTGTTTTCGCACCAATACACTCACCATTATATCAATAACATTAAATTGCGTACGAAACCAAGACAAAAGAAACAACAAATAAAAAGATTGTTGGGCGGTCTCAAAGCAACTGACGCATTCAAACGCAAACAAACTGGCCGAAATTCAATAGTGAACAACGTTACCCGACTTATTAATTCGTTTAGAGTATGGTCTATCAAAACAATTGATATCTCCTCTTAGGGGCAGGTGAATGTGTGGTGTTGATACAGAGAAATGAGACGGAATATGGTCAATCAAGGGATGTTTTAAACCCCTGAATATTAGGTCCCGGGATTGATTCTGCGCAGCTTTCAGCCGTACACTGACTAACTAATTTGTCCATATAAAACATGGTTACCGTAGTGAACCATGAGCACCTATGGATGTGTGATTAAGTGGGAAATTAAAACTTGTTTAGCAATCACGCTTCCTATAATAGGCATGCTGAGAGAGGAGAATCACCGTCGCCACTTTTGGGGAAATCAGCAGACAACAACACTGCGTTGTGAAAACGATAGGTCGAACATATCTATGAGCCACTGATTAAGAATTTCACATTTTATAAGCATTCGGGTAAAGCACTGATGACAGAACAAACAAGAGATATGAAGAATCTGGCAAGACGAAAATCTTAACTGGTTTACAGGACAAAGTCACCAATTCGTGTAGTGTTAAGACGAAACAATCAGCCTCAATCGCACACAAAATGACCTTAAAATGTAGCCGTTTTTTATATTCAGTCTCAAAACTACATGACGTAATTGTGATGCACCAGCCTCTTTTATAAACAAAACCTCGATGTGATAGAGATCTTCCACGTTGAAAATTTAGATTTCACAATGTTACATAACAAACGGTATGATAGCAAGCTTGGCTAGGCAAAACAAAACTATTTGTAGACAGATTTCACTACTCCTAAAGTTGGTCTTTAATTAAGTTCAAGGAGGTCATTTGTTCAATCAAAACAACAGGCGGGTGATTGAATCCGATGAGTATCTGTCCTTGCCAGATAAGCAAGTCAACAAAAGCTTTCTATTGTTTATAGATACACGCCACGTCAGCAAAATTTTAACGAACTTGCGTGCAGCCTTTATCAGTACTGAGTAACAAGCATTGACTAGATAAATTGCTAGATACAGCTGGTTGATGAGAGTTTGTAACGGACGACCAAGTATTTCCAATAAACCTAGAGACACATACCTATCACACATAAACTGAAAGCTTACACGCACTAATACTCTTGAAGTGTACTTTAGGATTACGTTTGCGGGATGGTGGTAGTAGGTAATACATGACATTACACCTCTGCATACTCACAACAGGGCGTTTTCATACGTCGCAGCTCTTCAGCCACGCATCGACCATCTTGGCCTGCATACACAAACCGTTGCCATACACGGATATCCTGACAACGATGATCACATCGATTATCTTCTAAGCCATGACACCATCGCGGACACTGCTGAATCAGTCGAACTGCTGGCTGTTGTGCTTCTGGGCACATGCATGCTTCCAGTAGCACCTGCATCGATGGCTCCCGACAGATGCACCGATCTAGTTGGGACTTGACCAATACCAAATTTCTGTACGGCCTAGGATCTCCACCACGTTTGAGCCTGCAACCGGTGATGCGTCTTATGCCTTCCTCTGCACATTCTAAATAAATGAACCCATAAGCGTATTGTGTTAATGCGGAAATTCGAACATGACGTTAGTAATTACAGCCAGTCCAACGGAACAAAAGTATAATGTCAGTAACCTTCCTGGCAGCGAATGAACATCTTCGGCCGACCAGATGAAAGTATGTACTGTCAGCCGCACAGTCCTCTTTGGCAAACTTTACATGGAATTAACTTAATATTTCAATATATGATTATCAGCAAATATTTTCATGAATCGATAGGAAGTTAATACTTAAAGAAGTTCATCGGAATATCCAATCGACAGCGAAAAATGTAGCACGGCAGTTGTCCTAAACGTCATTTTGGCAAAAGACAGATACCGAATTATTCACAGTTTCCTTGCCAATCAACATGGAAAACAGTCATACGTGCAAATGAGTCAGTTATTATTATGCAACTTATGTACAAAATATTGTTAACATACTTGTCCTCAAGAAATAGACGCTTCGAAAATCATGCATATCTTGTCCGGAACGATTTATGTTACCATCGGTCTCTATTGATTCTTTTCAATCACTCATTAGCAGTCGGCCTTCAACCAAAATCACAAAAAGCATTTAGAATAAACTCCATGTTAAAGGACGGGTGAAAAGCTGACTGCACTGCATTCCATGAGTTTCAGAGCGATGAAGGAACACATTAACTTCTTAATAAGGCATAGTATGTGATACAAACAACACTCAAGTTCTTCAAACTTCCAAATTATCCATCTGTCCGTAGCCGAAGCCGTCAACGAAAAGCTGTATAGTGATGCCTTCTGATTTGATTGCTCTAAAGTCGATCATTTTCGCTTGCCAAGTCATGATCACGTAGAATGACAGTTTAGAAAGCTCGCTGTATGTCAAACCGGACATGGAGTGAACGTAAACATGAATGGCCAGCTATCATACTGGTTTTTATCGAACGGCGGCGTTCCATAAGGGGTCGGTCCAGGCCATTTGCTGTTGGTTTTTCTCGCTCTTGTTGTTTCGTGAAGTGTTGGATCCACTCTGTTATATGGACCCGAAATAAGAGGTCTGAAAACTTACACGTAGTTCGTGAGACGCTGACGTATTTCAAAATGACCAACCCCAAAAGTAGCCGTTTATTACTCATCGTCAATATTTGCAAAGCTATATGACCCCACCATCAGAACTTTGGCAAACAAAATGTATACTGTAGGATGATAAAGGTATTGCTTGTGTCCTAACTATCGATGAGGTCTTAGAGGAAGTTTTAGACATCTTACAATGATTTACTGTTCTTGTAACAACTAATTCATCATTTTCATGCCGTTTACCTTCTCAAACCGTCTGGGTTACTTTGGCTAGGGTATCTGGTCATACAAATAGGACGGACACGTTTGAAAACCCATTACGGTAGGGAGGAGGAGTAACATTCGGCAAAAATCGCCAAGGCGATCGGAGCCTGAAAACTCATTTGCTTGTTTAATAGATAGAGAGCGTGAATTTTGCTGCAACTCACACCTAGCCCCCACATGTCGACCGCTGAAAACTGGCTCTAAGCATTTGTTTTCACTACGAGTGACCAGTGCACGCATTTATTCGGCACTAGGTGAACACTGGAAACCGCATCGTTTGTGTTTTCGCCTAAATACTTACGTCCTCTTGCCGCACTGTCAAAGTAGTTGAAGATGACTTCAGGGTTGAAATATTAACCCAAAGAATGCAGGTTGTAGGGTATTCCATTTATTACGTGCGTGTTACAAACTTACATTTCTTCCAATTTGTGAGAATTTTAAATGAAGCAAAAATCGCCTAAAACATGTTCCAGTTGACCATCAACGGTTACGTGCTTGCATAGTGTTCACTAGGGAATACAAAATGGCCGCATAATTACTACCCTGGGTAAAGCATTGGCAAGTCGTTCAACTCTGGTGAGGAAAATGGACAGATTTGAAGATAAACACAAAAACACAGTCAATCAGGACTTACCGGTTGCGTGAGTTTCAGTCGTTTCTACGCGCTCACATTGTCCGTCTTTTTCTAGTCGTCGATAGGCAACAGTCTTGGTTACTTTCTCGTTAGTCACCTCATTGCATTTATAAAAATGTTTTGGTCGTGGGCACGCTGTGTTGGGAAGAAATTGCAGAAAAATTGTTCAAGAACTGGCTATTATCTGCAGAACGATATCACTGTAGTTGAGATGGTTGAAAGTCATTGCTAAAAGCACAAGCTTTTGTACTGAATTGAGCAGGATGGTATAGTGAGTTCTCATACACACCTATGGTTGAAAGTACTCAACCTGAAAACTTTGCGAACATCATTTCGTACTGACAGCCTGGTGGACGGTTTTTGTGTGATCATCGGTCAACTCAAATAAAACAGTAACCCGAATAGCCAACATGAATTGAGAAACTAGAGTGAGGACAAGGAAGAACCGTGTGATAGCAAACGCACATACTCGTCTGTCCCAACCTACAATATAGCTTGTAGACATAAACTGCAGGTGGATTTTCAAGACGACAATCTTGCTAAATGTTCATAGTGGACAATATTGCGATATATTGCGAAGTCTTGTTGATCAGCATTCAACAGTTGGTATTTTGTTGTCAGAAGCAGTTGAATGCCACAGACCGTTGTGCGGAGAACAGACGCACAAACTTATGCACAGCCAAACTCTCGGAATGTCGAAAATCACTCAAGCGATTTAGTTGCAGAAGTATATTATTGGTTTAAAATCGCCGAATTCGGGTTCAGACGTAAACTGTACTCCCTTAAAGAAAGTAAAACCATTTTGGTAAACGAACACATGACGCCGTTTGTCACGTTTTAGCATCCGTTCCGTTCCGTCTGCATAATTCTGAAACGTTTTCCTATCTAATTTGTCAACCCTCTGCAGAAGTGAAGTGCTTTTCCGGAAACGGAGTTTGCTATAGTGCTCCATAGGTTTTCAATGAGAGTTCATTCGATAGCCATGTGAGCTACAAAATCAAGGCGACTTGATATTCCTGTGACTAGTAGTTTTCCTGACTTGGAGATTTTATCAAAGCTTTCTCCTGTGGAACTAACTGTGGTTTGCCGGCCAGTCGGAAATCAGTGCAATGATTTCTAAAGCGTTTCGGTGTGTGAACTGCAAGCAGCACTGTAAAACACTCCACAGGGCTGCCTGCTTTGCAGGAATGTAAGCCGGCCATACCCTTGACCTCAGAGCGCAGCGTAACGTCCTAGACCAGATGATCACTTGCTACACAAATCACCTTATTCGCTCCCAGTCCATCCCACCTATTCACCTTTCTTACAGCAATGACTTATTGTACTGATCGTCAGGCCACTGCAACTTGCATATGACTCATTGATGCACATATTGCCAAAGTTACTGACGCTCATAAGTAAGTGGTTCAAGTTTTGCGCAGTTAACCCATCCAGATGAACTCAAAACCAGCTTCTGTAGGTTCCATAGACCTATTATTGATGTGTCATAGTCGCGCGCAATCGAAGACAGTCTTTTCTTGATTAATCCGGTCGTTCTGCACACCGCAACCCTTTCACCGGTGCACTCTCTCTAGCGAACTTGAACGACTTTCCGAGGGAAACGTCGAAATCGAAAGGAGGTCTTAAATCTGTTTAGACACAGGTCGACCCTTCTCGAAATTGTTCAAGCGTCAGAATAGCTAATCACTTGCTTCGCTGTAAGATGACCGGTCAACAATGTGTGAGTCATGCTCATGTGCTCGACTGATACAACTTAACAATCGTCACTCAATATTCCATTCAAGTTAGGCTTGTATGCAATGTCTACACCGACAGCCGATCTGCTACGGTGAGTTCACGTTGTGAAACAACAGGTCTGGTAGGATGATGTTAGTTATTCTACTGAGAACATATATTTGAGCGTTTCTGAACCTGAGTGACGGCGTCTTCCATGACTTCATCATTTACATTCATCATTTACATCCATCATTTACATTCATCATTTACATCCAAACTTATGCGTACTTTAATTGAGTGCTGATATCCCGGGCTTACAGATGTGTGGAAATATTTGATAAAGATGGTTAGGATTATCTTCTGGTCTACTGGTGTATTGTTTCTAATAAGTGCGTTTGTCAGTATCATTCAGTTCTGACTAAATTAAGAAATTTTGTCTGTGAGTTCATTGTGGTCACTTAGGAAAGAATAGTGACTGTGTTTGTTAGATGAATTAACGTCGTGTTTTGTCATCTTGCTGCTCTGCTCAACAATTACTGCTGTTTCAGCGTACACTTGCTTGAAAAACAAAACTTACGAATCGTTAACACTGTTATGAAATGAATACCAGATGGCGCAGGGTGTACGGCAACTCAACCGTTAACTGTCTGCTGTAGATCGATTCAACTTAATCTGCAACTACCAAACACTTGACGACGAAAAACGTTGATGTCAGATTAGAAATTTCAGCTTTCGGGAAATTCCATTCAAATTTTCTACAGAGAACAATTGACAAGCAGAGAACCAGGTAGAAAACCTTGTAAGTTGAAAGCCAGCTCTGTTATGAGATCATCGAAGGAGAGGAAGAGGTTTTTACTCTGGATTTAGATTAGGACAGTTACTGCTAGTTAGTTGTGACAAAAAGCAAATTCAAGTACAAAATCTTTTATAAAAGTATATGAATTCTCTAAAAACATTATTCAGATTTAGAAAAAAAATGAGATATCAGTAGTATTCTATTGTTTATTTGTAACGTTAAACTTCTCTTTTACGGTATTATTGAGAATTGTTTGAAAACGCAAATCTTTTTCCAGAGGAGGAGGCAAATTAGGACTGCTATGCTTTCAGTTATTGTTATCAATTAGCTGCGAGCAACATTTCTTGCAGTATGTTATCCATAACAGTATATCTTCAAAATCCCTGTGTATATTGGAACGGTTGTTTCACTGTCCAACGTTATTACCAAATTAACAAGTTTGATAACTCACTGTAGATGATTCTACCTAATGAAAACACTCAACCCTGAGACCCGTAGTGTTACGCATGCGAGAAACAAAATAGAAAAGTAAACCCTCGTGCTTCGTGGTTTATGTTGCTTTGGATAACCAGTGTTTGGCTATACGTTGTTGGGCTCACTATTGTGTGTATTCTCACGGGAAAAAATAAAAACACCAAGCTAACCAGAGTTTAATCTATTGTGTGGATCGCCAGTTACTTGTTGACTGGGACCATGCATTTCTGAGTTTCTTCTGTCTATCTGACACCAGCTTTGCTGATTCAACATGATGTTGATCATCCAAATGTGCCAAAAGAGGATATTCTGACAAATGCACAACCTTAAATCTTAGTAGGCATTCTCTAGACTTAGACTTAGGGAAGAACAGAATTGTCTATTTTATTTCGGAAGTGTTTGTGCAAATTTTATCTAAATTTTACCTTCAAAGACAGTGTTGCCTGGAAACAAGACAAAACAATGCTGCACAACAAAAAGCAACCGGAAGCATAGACCTATGACTTATTCTCTGTTTTCCTCAAAGTACCGCAAACGTACCTGTTGTAACAGTTGCTCGCTCGTCTTTTAACTGTCCGTCGTCGTTTAACTAGCATCGTTTACAGCTGATGCATCTGTTTAACTAATCCACTCACGGACCGCACTGTGCGATAAACGAGGTAAAACTGTACGATAAAGCTTCCGTGACTACAGTCTCACCTTCGGAGCACCAGGCTGTAGTACGATATTTCAACTTTCACATAAATTAAAACTAGATCCGCTGTCATTTAACGTATTTAAACACTATACCTCACAACATGTCCAATGTACCTCGCCGGATGATTTTAGGTCGTCTAATGTTCCCATTAGTTGGGTTCTCAGGACCCCATTACGTCGCCTTCTTTTCTGTGGACGTGAAAGAGTTTTCCATAAACAGGGATATTTTTCTCTACAAGTGTGTTGTTTGTCTCCTCGAACCAATCGACCTCAACGGTTCCGGACATGGAGAAATAACTAATGAAAACATTACAATTGTCTGCAAACTTTTAAAAGATGTTAAATCGGATTGTTGCGCTATTTAAAGGTAAGAAACTAGTGTAGATCCTATGTGTTCAAAGCTAACCATTTAATTAGTGTCTAATGCCATTGACCAGGTACCGTGATCACAACAGTCTACTTATGTTTCATTTAAAAACTGACGTTTATTCTTCTCCGTCCACCCACATATTCAGCAACTCTGTACTATACTAAGAAAACTATTTTTCATGTTTTGTACATTCATATTTCGTGTTGCTTGCTCATTCGTTTATCTGCTTCATATGGTCCATCTTATGTGTTGCTCGTTGACTACATCGGCTCACGATATCTCGTAATATTCTCATGTGTTAATTAGTCAAGCATCATAGATTAACAGATGTTATTTTAAGCCAGTTCAGACAAACTCCTCTTCTGGACGTTTTATTTCTTTCCGGTCTCGTAAGTTGTATTGAGAATTGACAAAATTCGCTGATTTCGAAGAGTGGGTAACCAGCCGTTTACTTCACACATTTCTCACAACCGCAAAACCTGAATGCGGTGCTATTTTCAAAAAGGATTTGACTAGAACGTGCACAGAAAGGCAACACCTGCAACCAGTTTTGACTGCTTTTCTAATTTGTACCAAGCAAAATCCCTTGGTACTCACCGCTTACAAAGATGCCGCTCAACAACCTATTGATTTCTGAAAGTTCAAATTAGAGACAAATTTTAGTCACAAGGTAATCGACTGGGACATTTATTTCGTTACCACCTCAGGTGATCAAACACCATCTACATTAGTGTAAGGCAAATACAGCTGAACAGTTGCGTATATGATATTCCAGTCGTACCCAATGCAGAATTATTGACACAAGGGTCAGTAACTTCTGTCACTTGTAAGCGCACCCACAGTTCATGTACCAGTCGTGGCTAATGTATGCACTACTGGTGAGCTGTAACAAGAGCGAACATTAAGGATGAGGAATTTTGGGGGGAAAAACTGCGTGGTCCAAAAGTTGCAACTGAAAGTGGATGATGTTCAATTAGCGAAAAGACAGAGTGTCACGCTACTTATTAGCAAAGTCCCTTTCATCCACTTTACGACAATATAACATGATGATTATCGAAGCGTTTTGATATATATTCTCTTGGTTAGTCTTTCTAAAAGTGATATGCCTTCTGGTTGAATACCTGTTGATTTTATCTACTACGGTCGATACTAGTTTTTTTAATGATATAATGGAAAGTCAGTTTTCCTCCAGACTTACCACAGTGTTTGATCCGTTTTCGCACATGTTGTTCGCATACACCTTCCAGTAATTCGTAGTGTATAATATGTTCCCGTTGAATTCCATTTTCACACGTTGAAAGAGTGCGTTTTTCAGGGGGACAACCTGGATAAATTCACACCAATCACTTGAATTTTTAGGCGAACTCCTAAGGAGAGACTACTGTCGTAGACTTTTAATAACAGTTTTCGAATGTGTTGATTGCTCAGCCAAAAAAAGAACAACCGCCGCCGCCGTATCAGCATTAACTAAAATATGATCACTTAATCTGTCGTAGTAAAAGGTTAAGGTTTCCTGGCTCGATATTCCTAATCACGATATCAGCAGTTACATCTAGTACATACCTAACTCATAAGCGAAAGGGGCTGAGCGTTCAAATGTGATAATTCGGTCGTGCCTAATGTGAGATCAATGGCGCAGTGGTCAACACGGTTGCCTCATCAAAGCATTGTCGGAGTTCAAATCCCGGCCNTGCTCGAAACGTTGTGTTATTCCCAATCTGTATATCACTAACTGTTTTCACTTTTTATTTTCCATGAGTATGAAAGACATCGATCAAACTGTTTGGTTAATATAAAAGCAGTACAGCTTAGAAAGAGTACCCCTCGGATTTGGTGTGTACAATGATGACCTTGAAGGAATTTCAACCTGTTCAGGGAAACTACTATTCAAGTTTATGCTCTCAACGTTTCTTTTATGTCTGCTGATTTTTCGTAACCTATTAAAGATTGAAAAGCCAGTCAAACCAATGTCTCAAGTATGGGTAGATTTGACTCAATGTTCACTACTTGTGCATTGGTGTGAGGCATATACAAATGTAATGAAACCGTTGCAACACAGCGTGAACTCACAGCATTTCCCGGCTGGCTGAACCACTGTTATTTGCCGACATTTGCAGTCATCCCAATGCCAAGATATGCTGTGCAAGGTCCGTTCGCATGTTTTTAAGTTGCACTGAAATTTACCTACGGTTTCCAAACGAGCTTGCTCTGGTGACGGGCATGTGGGTCGTGGCAGCCAGTTCATCGTAACACGGGGATGACATGATCCAACACCTGGATGGAAAGTGACCACTTTGAACGCAAGCTGATTACGACCAGCTATGCAGACTGGCCCGGTTCGTTGATCTGGTGGGCATCCTGAGGTTCGAATAGGGGATATGCAAAATAATTACACTCATGTTGAAAACATGAAATCCGGTGACCTTCGGTATGTTCCTTAGGAAAGGAAGAGTTGTATGGAATTTGAATGTTGCAAAAAGGTATAAAAATACACACAGAAGGTTCAGCGAGTTGTGGTGGATCAAAAAATCCTATGAAATTTGACAAGGTTAGATATTATAAATCGTTACATTACCGCCATAGATCCCGATCTAATAATGTACTTGTATGCAAGACCTATTGACACATATTTTTAGGGGTCTTCTTGGGTTTTCAAAATGCTTTTCATAGTTTTAAGTGATCAGTCGCTGGAATGATTTGGTATTTAGCTCTTTGTACATCCACACAAAAAAAACTGCAGTGGACAAAGCGTAGACAGAACACGATAGCCATTTTTAGCGTTTCTTCCGAAATAAACTTCCGTACTCCCAAGGCGTCGCTGAAGTAATCATAGTACCAGAGAATTACTAGCAGTGCATTATGCCTAAACGGAGTGTGTGAAACACTTAACTGATTGAGTACATTCAACGTTGTTGATCATTTCCTAGTAGACTCTGACAAAAATTGATTCATCAGATTTCATCGGATTTTTTCTTCATTATTGTGTAGGTTTGTCGACCCTAAAAAAAGAACCTTAACGGAATAGTGCTTTTTTCGATTATGGCTAGTGAAATTAAAACAGTGCGGTCACGTTCAGCTGAAGATGTTCTGTTATCTACCTTCATTAATTTCGTTTATACTCTACACTATATGTCATTATCTACTCCGAATTATGAAATTCAACAACATCACCTCGTCAACTGACAATAAACTCGCCAGCAAACAGGAGCAGACCGGTGATTGAAACTGGCTAAGTCTATTTTTAATAAGTAGTGTGGCACATTTATGACGCTTCACAGTTGGGTCTCATCTAACACTATTTTATCTGAATCAGAATAGTGAAATGGGAATTTCGGATATTCGTTCTGCCGCATTAAAAGTGACTTCGGTGTTATAAAGTTAATTTTCGTCAAATTTTGTAACTGAAAATTGGAATAAACTAGGGCATTTTGATAAAATGCAATAGAGAGCGAACGTGAAGTTTTTCGTAGAACGAATGGGAACATTCCCCAACAGGCGTGCATCATGCAGAACATTGAGGTAGGTTTAAACTCACCACAAAACTCTTGTTTGACCTTAACGGCCTGTCGGCATCGACAGTTTTGAGTGACTTCTTTTATCAGCACAACTTTTCTCATGGCAGGAGAGACTGAATCCGGTCGATAGCATTTTCCACGTTTTATAAATTGCCTGCGACATACTGCAACGGTAAACAACGCAGAATAAGCAATTCTGGGTGAGTTACTTCTCTCGTAACAAACAACAGTGAGATAAGACGCTGGTTGGGGTGCAGCTTTATTTCACGTTTTATACTGTCAGCTCACTTTCGTTGAAAGAGTCGAAACAATAAATGATGTTTGACGTTCAAAGGGTAGGAGGACAAACAAATGTTATACTGAATGCATCCGGACAGCGCAAAAATGTTTACTCTCACACCACGAAAACACAAAAACGTTTCTTGGTGCAGTTACGCAGTCATCACAATTATGTCATTACGGATTCACACACCAATGAAACCGGCGACTATTAGTCCACAAAAAGTGCGCAAATGTAATTTGTCAGCTTGGAAGATTAGTTGATAAGTATCACCTATCCAGGCTAAACTTTTGCTTGTGTACGAGTGCATATCACTGATAATAGCGATACCTTTTCGTAATGATTTCAAACGCACCACGCGCACACAAATATATTGTTAGGTATAAATGATTGATGAACACCTCTTAACTTGGTAGTCTATGCGAATCAGTCACCGTCAGGTGAGACATAGCCACATAGGCCCATGTATCACAAGGTATGACAGCAAAGTGCACATGAAACTTTGTTTCTGGGAAATAAAATCTATCTTATTGATTTCGGTTTGGACCTGTTTACAAACATTGTCTAGTAATATCTTGATGTTCTAACCCTGACTGTGAGTTTTTCTACGAATTTCTTAATAAGTTACCCGTGAAATGTCACTTGTAAGATCAATCTTATCAATATTCTGTACCCATTTGGATTTCATTCATACTCTGGGTGTTCACTGAAAACAAACTTGTTTTCACTCCACCTATATGTGTGGCTCTCAGCTCAGTCAGATAACGAAGGTGTGAGATGTAGGAAATGTGAGAATAACGGCGACTGTCATCTTTCAGTATAAAATTCATTGGCTATTGCTTTATGCTACTTCATACAAAAATCGCATAATTATCCAGAACTTGTAGAACCCGACTAAACAGCATCGGTATTTAAAGAGCTTTCACTTAATTACAGAGCAGTAAGCACCAGCCAAGTGTGACGGAACCGTTTGGTAAACACGGAGCACAAAACTGATTGTCAAGGAGGAAGTGTAAGTGGGAACCAACTTAGTTTGTAGGCACAGCCTTCTACTAGACAACACAATACAGCTATTCAAAATCGACACATCTGTCTTACTCAGACTGGAACAAAAAATCAGCCTGCTCATTGAGAAAGGAAATCAATAGGGCCTCAGCTGCCCTCAGTGAGAGGACTCTGTATATATATATATATATATATATATATATATATGAAAGTCGATTTCGGAAAATCTGTCACAATTTTTGCGACGGACAACCTAGTAATGACAGATAAGGATTAGTCATTCAGAGCTGTAAAACTACTGCCAGAACGCTGTACCCACTTAGTTTAGAAGTATTCTGGCCAAACCATGAATAAACAGTTAAAGAGCTGCTATTTTTTTAAAACTGTACCCTAGTATTATCCAACAAGTTCAGTGCTATTTCAGCAAGTCAAATAGACATCTGAAGTTGATGAATCTAATAATTCAGTGAGTAGGACTGAAAGTCAGTAGATAACTTACCCGATCAACAGTTTTGTCGTTTATCTCAGACTTACTGGGTACTCAGGGACCGGTGCGTGTTAATTCCACTAACTCAAGTTCTACAGAAACTCTAGCTACCATCAGCTAATAGGTGGCAGCATGATCCTACAAGACAACATGCTTCTGTTCAGTTTCGACCACGAGGCATACTGTAGGTATACTTTGAGTATCTGTAACAGATGTTTACTTATACATGTAATGGTCAAAAAGTGACGGTCGTCAAGAATGAGGTCCTTTTGTGTTTACATTTCTTTAGAAAAAGCAAAACATGTGTAAGTCACTTGGGATCTTCACTAAGTAAAGTTGACATCAAAAAGGATGAAATACCTACCAATCGGTTTTTGACCAACAATCCTCTGTTTCAGTTTGCAGTCATGACATGAGGTTTGCAAACGGACGATAATTTTTCGAATCAGCCAGTGGTGTTTCACACAGGAGTTTCGAAATAATTGTAGGGCGTGACAACCTGAAACGTGAGTCAGTGAATTTAGGTTTGGCGGCGTTGATCTTCATCTCTACCAAAAACCAAAAATTGGGCCCAACAACTGGTCGAATGGAAACAGAGATATCAGTAGTCATACGTCCTGAACCGTAAATGAGGATCAAAAATTGTTTGCACTCGTGTTAAACGAAATGATCTTATCAGAAAAATGGTGTAGCGAACAAGCTCGTTTTCGGTTATTCATCGTCAGGCCAAATACATAACATTTATATGGAACAGAATTGTTATGGCAAAGCGAACAAAACAAATGGCAAGTTCAAGTGAGGTCAGACACGTCATAGGCACACACGGAGACGACGTTTTGTTACGATTATGTCACCATTATGACGTAACTGGAATCATGGTGTTTTGATCAGTCGTGATGTGGATGTTTGGCCATGGAAACTTCAACTCCTGAACAAAGCGCTTTTGTGCGCACAAAGGTGGATTATTCAATCGAATTCCGATCGCTTCAGCCGTGGCCAAAATTCGGTATCTAACAGCTTTTGAGTGAATGCCTTTGACTCGATAAATCAGGCGAAACGAGAATGCCAGGTTGCCAGTATGATTGGTATCAACGAAGTGTGCAACAATTGCGCTGGTAATCGTCTTGGTGTCTCCGCTATTGATCCAGGCTGGATGATGCTCACGGATACGTTTGGATAAGCGCCTGGTCGTGCGACCCACGTAACTAGTTCAACAAAGTCACAAGACACCCGTCATTCGCTCCAGATTTTGATCCAGTTAAGGGCACTAGGTGTTCCAGCTGATTGTTTAATGTAATGCGTGGCTGGCAATCAAGCGCCTGAGATTGACCGAAAGTAGTGAACTGAAAATTAAGACCTTTTACTAGAGCAAAAAATTACCATCGTGTGAAACTTTCCTCCGATCCCATTGCTGTTATTCGTGCACATAGATGTTAATTTTTAGGTATGTTGTGTGACGCATCTTGACCGCTATTCACAGTTGACTGGAGGTTGCGAATTCAAACAGATGCTTTTAGTCAGGCATCTCTAAAGCGGACAGTTAGATATAGATTTAGCCCTCGACGAAGGTCATCAGTCGCGTACACATTTTTCTGAAACAAGGTTGACGACTTTGGCACAGGTTCTTGAACTACACATATGTTTCTCCTTCTGCCACTGACTCCACATTAGGCTCTACCTAATTATTACATCTAAACATTCATTTATCGGCGAGAGCGAACAGCTTCAACAAACGATTGTTTTTGAACTGGCAGGCGCGCTAGTTTTGGAATCGGAGGGTTATAAATTACTTCAAACAAACGAGTGTTCATAAAAATAAAAGGTACAATGTGACCAATCAGTGGAAACCCTCCGACGATGAGTTAGAATTTGAACCAACGAGTTAACTTGAATAAAAGTATTACACGATTAACGCGAAACGTCTTTATGTTTAATTATATTTGTTGCGTTCATCGGAGAAAGCTGACTCTAAAGCACACAATTCAGGAAGCCTACAGAAGTGGTATACGATACGGGGTTGTCATACTTGTGCATTTAATGTGAGCTTGGCAGGTTATGTTACATTGGTGCACAACCTAACTGCGGAGAAACATTTCCGACTCATATTGTGTTCAAGAGGCATTTGGTGATGTTTGAGGTTATGCTAATTCGTTTTAAGTGGAAATACCGGTCCACTGGAGAGTGAACACAGTAGGTTGTGGGTAATCTGATGCTGTTATGAGATTGACCTAATCGTGGTATGCACATATTAAGGCTTTTTTCTCTGCATCCTTCTTTAAATACACCTAGCTGCTTTAGCGCTCGCTGTTCATCGAACTTCTGATAGGATTCTTTCTAATATCGTTGAAAAATTCACTGGATGTAACCAAATTCCAAGTGGGCGCACTCGTTTGTTACTCAGTAATCATCCACAAAGTACCCCAGTTCAGGGACGTACTTCAAGGAAAGTCACTCGGGTATGTTGAGATGTGTGGAAGTGATTGATAAATATGTATTTATATTACGAACAATTATTTAGGGAAACTCACTACATGGTTCTTGTTTGGTTTGCTTCGCTGCAAGACATCTGAACGAGCCACCTTCCTCTCTGAAGTAGGTAAAAAGTTCCACATTTCGTTGCCCTTCACAGTAGTTGCACTTCCCGGGTTTGCGGACCAATCCGGTTGGACAGTCTAGAAAATGAACACGCCCAAATAACAGATGAAGGCAGGTTGTTTCGAATCAGCGTCTTGAAGTGCTGGTTAAATCGGTGTTTGGAAAACTGTGTCCTAAGCTTAAAGTACATAAATCATTCAGACAAGGTAAAAATCATTCACCTCCGCAAGGTTTAAAATTCCTGCTGATAAGTGGTTCACATTTCCCGTCCCGTTGTAATCGAAAACAAGTTCTTCGGATTTCCACATTCTTCGTGTGTGGATTGCATGCACTTTCTTCGATGCGACAAGCAGGACAACCTATGAAGATATGCAAGAAATAGAGACAATTCTACTGTGAACCATTTCCTAATATTGAGAAACAAGAATATTCTACATCCTGCGTATTTTTAACACTACTTTTTTTTAACTTACGCAGGTTAATTCTTGTAAGATAAACCTCGATTAACATACTGTCACAGGGTTACTTTTAAAGTGACTAGATAACACGTTCTACTACGAAAATGTGATTTTTAGAAATACTGAACCAGAACACATCTACCGTTCCGTGAACACCAACAATAAATAACAGCGAGAAACAGGGTGTACTGGCCGGTAAGACAAAAGCTGGCTATTCGATCGCAAATCATGACACGCTAACGGAAACCGAAAATTGAAGAGCAACGCACACTTCCACCAGCGATTTTGGTCGTAGTTGGCAACAGCACTGAAGTTGACAACAGAGCTTCAGTGTGGGGGGCTGGGACGTAGCTACTTTACGACCGTAATTAAACAGATGAGTGTCAGTCTAGATTACTAAAACAGATAAGCAGAAAAATTCAATTCGTATGCTTTAAATTACTACAAAATAAGTGCTCTCAAGGTGACTACACCTTACAGAAGCATCCGCCCTGCATCATTGAGCGATTTTAAGCCACAGATGACTCAGCTGAACAACGATTACATTCATGCCGATTAACCTCTCTGCATCGACATTTGCAGTGATGAAACAGTCTGTGAGTAACAGTGCATCTTCGAGTGGCACAAATTTTTGTATATATTACTGACACTTTTATGGTGTTCCGTGATCTTATTCATAAAGTTAATAACAGCGATCAAAGGAGCTTTTATGCGGACGATAACATTCGGAATTAAATGTTTCTGCCCAATACTATTGTATTTTACTGAGTAATAGCTCCGAACTTCTAAAAGCCTCACAATCATATCAACAGAGAGCCTAATCGAAAGCTAATTTTTTCAGAATCCACGATCACTCACTTGACATTAAAGGTGCGTTTTTGGTCAATTTGAGTTAAATCAAAATGATTGCTTCAGACGTTTGGGAGACGCCGTGTTCGCTATTCCTACCTACAAAAATACCTCATACACTGGGAAACGTCAACACTAAAGTAACAGCCTGAAATATGTTAAGATAGAATAATGCATCAGCTCCCACATGTTATTCGGGTCTATTCGTATGTTTGAGGATCTGAAGTTGTTCGGGTTTGTTTAAGCCAGCGTGTCGTTCTTCTAAGTACAACTTCACAGAAAGTTTCGTAAGTCTTCGCCCCACAATAATTGCATTATACTGTATCCATCCGCAACAACGGAATGCTTATAGGCTTGTTTCCATTAGCACAGTAAAGCTAAATTTCAACACGATTTTTCGAAGTGACTTTTCCAACCATCGTTAAAAAACCGAATCCATAATGGATAAACTAACACTTTTTAATGGATAGGGACTGGTATTCGATTAAAACTTTCATATAATCACACCTATTTCAAAATCATTAGTTAGGTGGCCCACATCGTCGTGTATTGGGAATCAAATCCTGATTTCGCACTATCGTTGAACGGAACTCAAGTTTTGTACTTAGTTTTAAAACGAATGGGACAATTTTACCCCATTGAAGTGCAATTTAGTCAATGCAAAACACTTCTACTTCTACCCGGTAGCGAAGGGGTTTTACCGAAATTGTATTGGCATGCGTACTTTAGCAGCAAGACAAACATTTTTTATTCTGTACTGCTTCCTTGTTACCCGTTTGCATTAATTGAACATCGCTCACATTTAACGAAAGAGTTCTCATTTAGACTACTACTTTTGCCAACCCTCTCCTGCAAAACAGTCATGTCACTGTGCACCTTCGATAGAGCTCGTCAGTGTTGTATATTCATGCCCGAACAGGAATTTGAACTGCGCCCTCGGGCTCGTGGAGCATCCATCTCTACCGTTGAATCACTGGCTTCATCTTGAGAGGAGAGGTTTCATTTATCTTATTGACTCAAGGTGATAACCTCGGTATAAGACCTCTCATTCAGTTGAAATCGCAAAGACCATTAAGGTTGCATTATAATGTAATGGTGGATATTGTACGTCTAGTCGTAATGTTTTCAGAATAAGAATATACGTAGACATACACTTTATTGGTTATCTTTATGGACTCGCCTTCAGAAGATTCTGTTGTATGTAACTAGAGTCCTATTCAATCTTGAATATATGACAAGACATCTGTGGTCTCTTTCATTAATTCTCAGCCTCAAACAGAAGGTGGCGAGCATGTGTACAACTTAGAATACATTTTCATTCAGGATTTACGAAGATCTATGAGCCTGCACACATCTGTTTACTTAAGAAACTGTTTCCTAACACCACTACATTTGTTTGGCTTCACACAAGCCGGCTTTACTTTACGAACCGTTGCAATAGAAGGCATTCTTTCTTTGAAATAAATCTCTATCTAAAAGCTTACGGCAGTCTTGAGGAGAACACGTCAGTCGGCAAAGCATCCGGTAGAACTCATCGCTACATTTTCCTTGACTCCTCAGTTTCTCGCACTGTATGGTTGCAATTTGGTCTTCACACTGTTGTTGTTGACAGTGTTGGCAGGTAGCTCTACAAAGTTTGATCATGCCAAGACGATCGGTTTGACAGCGACCTTCCAGACGCCACTGTCGGCATAAGTGACTCGGCGCGCGATCAGCACATACTGGATTTAAAGGAAAGAAACAAAATCAGTGACTTGCCTTGAACCAAACTGAAAAACTGTTTGATTTATTCAAAAATATGTGATTTTGACAAACAGGTACTAATTTCACTCACTAAACGCAAACTACTATTGCTACCGTACCTTATAGCAGACAATAATGTTTATGAAGAAGTAATTTAAAACACATCAAATTAACTGGGTCTACGGCCGTAATTAAGCAGCCATGTCGGACGGGTTGCAGAAGGCAAATACGCGTCAGACATGACAATTTTAAACTGCCAGTTTTGGATAATTGGAGACTTTACCAACTAACAATTGTATCATACGTTGGTTGAAGTGTCATATTTGTTTTCGGGTTTCGATAACGTAACAGCTGGCTTCTTCCAACTCATCACCCTATTTTTGGACTGGTTCAACTTTATCTACATTCCAGTAGGATGAGTGCAGTTAGGCCATTGGAGTTGAATTGCGATAATAACGTGAAAAGCTTTAGTCGTACCTGACGGAAATTTCGGTACGCCCGCACTCAAAGGTGCAGCTAACTTTGTTGTAAGGGAAAAATTAGAACATTAAAAAGAATCAAAAAATTTTTGGGGACATAAACCCATGTGCAGAAAACCAAATAGTAACCAGCAGAAGTTTGCCATACTTTCTACTTGTGTCCACCGTTAATCCTCAACAGATTATGGGAGCAGCTGCAATATTGATAAAAGCACATGTTTTATCAACAGGATCTACCTTCATACTAGACGTGTACTAGATACTCGTCTAAATTAGAGGGCGGCTGTAGAAATATTTGTTAGTAGGAAGACGGGTCACTATGTATTAGTGTGGATCAAGAGAGTCCTTGACTGTACAGGAGTGACATATGTTCGTCATGCGACGCCAGTTCGTCCCCTGCTAGACAATGCTCATTTGCCAGGCTTAAAATGATTCTGAAATGGTGGACCAATGGAAATGAAGTGTCGGGAAGCACACCCCGAATTCTCACTTGGACGTTTTTTATAATAATCTATTCTGATTGGCAGTGAAGGTTTTTTGAAGTGGTGGTGTGCAGTTCAAACCAGCAAGTAATAGAAGACACATACCAGTATCCAAACAACCACATTGACTCGGCGGAACACATAGTATTCCATCCAACACATATCCTGGCTTGCATTCACAACCTGGGCCATGTGGAACACCATCGCATCGATTGGGGCGGCCAAACAACACACCTTCGCACGTTTCGGGGCACGGATTTCTAATGGGAACGTAGATTTGGTGCTCGCCACACTGGTGAATAACTTGGTTCGGGGGAGCAAAGATGTTCGGAATAGATCGTGAAAGGTAGTTTTATGGTTGTAATGTGACGTTGTAGAGATTAATTGTAATTTACGATTACAGAAGTCATATTCACTGGAATTATTGGGTTAAAAAAAATGAGTTTCCTGCCAGTAGTGTTCAGAATTGCAGTACTGACTTGAAGTACCCGAAGTGCGCTTAAGAATATAAATATGAGTCAATCGTAGCCTTCTACCAACGCAAATTTTCGGGTAAA
Source organism: Paragonimus westermani (assembly GCA_008508345.1). Classification (NCBI taxonomy): domain Eukaryota; kingdom Metazoa; phylum Platyhelminthes; class Trematoda; order Plagiorchiida; family Troglotrematidae; genus Paragonimus; species Paragonimus westermani. The sequence continues at coordinate 156,359 of QNGE01000994.1, forward strand.
GAAAGATGTTTGGAGTCAAAATTTTACCAAAAAGTTGTACTACTTATTTTTTGTTCACCAGTCCGCTGACATTCACAATAGCCTCCACTTTTCCATTTGTACATTTCACGTGATGCAGTCCTGAAGGTTAAGGTGATTTGATTCATGCAATGATGAACATGTTTTAAATGGATTTGAAGATCTTTTGAGTTCACGACGCTTTCATGTGTGTGTAGTTTTGAATAGTGCTACCTAACGATTCAATCAATGAGTTGGCCAACAGCCCGAAAGGAATGGTTTTCTTGAGGCACTCCTGTTGACCTCATCAGTGGTTCACCAGTTCACTTATGCTGTTAATCCAAATGACAACCAACAGGCAGATCACTCCCCCGCTGTTTTAAACGGTAGGCGGGGTCAATCGTCCATACTGCACTGCATACGTTTGGAGTTCATAACGGAATCCATCAATCCAAAACATTGTGGAACACAGCTGCAGAGGTCAAGCAAAACACTGCGTGCTCCAACTTATTCCATCTTGTCTGTGGCTGTTTGGTCTGGAGAATCTTGCAGACGGCAGTTCAGATCACTCCAGGTAAAGCTCTAAACCAAAGCTTCATCAAATTAGTTGTAGATGGATTTACTGTGCCAGGCCACAGTAAAAGACACCCATTTCTTCGTGGTTTGTTTACTATTTGTATGCTTCCCTCCTTAGTTCGCATGTCCGATTAGAAGCTATCGCAATAATTATCTTGCTACCGTAGTTCAAGAGATCGTATAAAAGACTCATTCTAAGGACGTGACAGTTTGCCAGTCTTCATTATCACTTAGCTTCTTATGCTCCGTTGACCACCCAGCGAACCAACTCTAATCAGATGATCGTTCACGTTTATAGGGTATCATATGACAGGCGAACGACTCAGGCAAGGCAACGGAGGTCACATGCACACAGAAGTGAACAGCTAAGTGGTGCCTGCAAAAGGCTTTAGATAACATCAACCACCGGTAGAATGCGACAAAAGCGTGTTGTATTTGAAAAGACATTGCTTCGGTCACCCTGTCTTTCATGTCTGCCTGAGCAAACCGTGGATGATGCTGAGTAGTTCTATAAAATTTAAGCAAAACAGAAAGCGTTGATGGTATGTTGTTAAAATTCACCAGTTAGAACGAAAATCGAAACCCAAGTTATTCAGTACAACGTCTGTCTTTTTTAAGAAGCGAAATGGATGGACACGTTGCTTACACACATGGTGCACAGTTAGATTTCTATTGGCAATTCCCAGTTCGTTACGTTCAGCACACTGATAATTAACACAGCACGACATTCAAAAATACAGTCAAATATTTAAAAGTATCTTCTGGCTTCTACTGATCTAAGTATTAACTTTGTTGTTGAGTACATGGAGATTTCGTTGTGAATACTAGACTTCCAGTCCGCGCGTTCACAATGTTTTCACACCTCAACGCATATTAGCATAAACAACACTTCTCAATCAATGAAAATGATCATACATATATCGACTTCGACAAAACGCTGCCTGTTAAAATTAACTATAAATTTTATTGAGACAAGTACGGGAAATAGAATAACACTATAACGTTTAGTAGCACAGAACTTGATGTGCAAAGTTCAAATGATACAGTCGCTGACGTTACTAGTCCTGGGGCGATGCCGGTGTAACACCTCAGACATAATCCATCATTGCACAACACTCCAAAGATTCGGCAGTTATTGTAGAGAGCACTGTTATAGTTTTCAATCTCAGAAGGCTTCGTCACATATGAACAAGCCTTTCATCTGTGAATGAGTCGTGGTTCTGGTTTGGATAACCTTTGGCTGGATGCATTTTGCAGTACAGTGATCCCTCACCCACCTTTGTGAACATCTCTTTATGGTGGAAGCCGTTTAGCTTCGCGGTCTTTTCTCACAAGAAATCTAAAGAAAGTCTCTTGCTATCTTCCCAACTAACACTGTCACGACACCTCACTGAACTGTAACATTGTTCTGTGCCAATCGTATTCAGATCTTCACTCTTACGCAAAACAATTTATTTTCACTCGTTGCCATTGCACTTAAAAGCTTTAATGGTCACTCTAAAAAATCCAACATGAAAGGATGTACTCGTTACTGTTACGGTTATTGACGCAGTTACCAGCAGTGACAGACTGTGTCGCTAAAGTATTGGATCTATGGCGTAAATGACAAAATCGTTAAAGAAAATGTCAAGCTCAGCGGCGAAGGCCGTAAAATAAAGATGGAAAAAGAATCGTGCTGCTCTAGAAGGGCGCTGTCTGGGGGTGAACGAAAGATTATCATGAAGCTTTGTTTTTACAGGAGGCAAAAGCATTTCCGTCACTGATGTGGTTGTAGTAGAAATCAGGTGGGTTCTCAGAAGCCTTCTCCATTAAGATTTACTGTGTTCTCATACAGAAGTCTTCAAAATTCTCGGGGCCTAGCCTCACTCATTTTTACGTTTGGCATTCTTCGTAAAGCGGTGCAGTCCAGTTGATATGACTATAGCATATAATTCCATGAATTTAGGCACTAATACTTCATCACGTGCATCACATTAACCGAATTTCATTGTGCAAAAAATGCGATTTTCCCAGCATATTTTGCATCACCACCCCCAAAGCGACAAATCAGCATAACTCGTCGACTAGTACTACTACTGTAGTAACAAAGAAGGAGAATATTGGTTGGAAATTAGACCCAGTCCCAAGTACCATGGAGATCCAGCATAATGAAAACTTTGGAAGAAAACAGAAAACTTTGTCTGCTTTATTACAGAAGATGATTAGGCTTCTAAGTGTAAAAGTCCATTGTACAGTTGACGTGAAGTAGAACTTCAGTCCTTAAAGTGTGAGTGAAAGTCCTCTTTTGAATTACAGATAATTTACCAATTTGTTTGTTCAAGGATTAAAGGGTGAATAATTTGAGATCGTGCGGATTCAAGCGTGTTTGTACACTTTTACACGTAACGTGTCTTCCCAAACAAATCCTGCCTGAGCCAGATTACTTTCAGTCCCGAGTATGCAGTCAATCTCATAAGGACCAATACATACCACCAATTAGTCCAAGGTGGTATTTTTCAGGCATCCGGACTGGTTTCTGTCACATCCGTACTTGTCCATGTGGAAGGTCGGATGGAATTTTTAGCGTAGCTTAGAGGGTTCCTAGTGTGAAAATGTTAGGACAAAGCTGTGCACCATCTGAAAACACCTATCACATTTACCTAAGTCATCTGTGCAGTTCGTTTCTGAGCTAAGTACTTGAGTGTCGCCGGTGTTGGTTTTTGGTTGATTCAGCTGGATTATTTTGGGCTCTACCGATAAACAGAACACACACACACACGCAAGGTATGGTCTACTGAACTAATTGGGAGTAAGGTTTTCAGACGAATATTTGCGATGGCTAAATTTTATCGGGAATCAAATTTGGGAGTATGATAAGACATAAAATGTTCCCTTGACTCACCGGGTTCGACGGACCTTCTGGATCGTGTCAAATAAGGATGCATGCTTTCATTCTTGATGATTATATCTGCAGCCTTTGAATTCACCGATGAAATAAATGAGCAGTTTCCGTGTTGCGTATGCAAGAACCGTTTCTCACACCGATCACCTGCGCGTCGTTCATAGCTGACAGTCTGTGACTGGCATGTATCTTTGGACAGCTGACTAGATTGACAAGCTGAGAAAACATCGAATTGGTGGAATTTTGGGATGAGTGATCAACAGCTTGGGGAAAGGCGGCGGTACATCTTCTAATTGCATGCACTTCTCTTCGAAGTGACAATTACCATTTACGCTAGTTGTGAAAATGGAAATCTCTTTATTGCAACGAACTGCAACCGCTACTATGGCGAACCGTCAAAAATAGGACAGAAATTACTCATTCACAGTTCTATTAAGCAGCCCATATTCACCAGATTTTGCTTAAAAATATTGTTATTTTTTTAGGCACGATCAACCTACCCCTGGGCTTAGAAAATAATTCAGTAGTGATGTGTACTTACGAGGCAAGTACTCTGTTTTATATGGGAAAGGCGGCCGAATGTTCACGTTAGACAGCTGCTCGCAAAAAGTGTTAACGAGGTCGTTCAAGGAGAGAAGGTTTCACACAACTACTGTTCACAGTGTCTTTGAAATGTGGTCTTCCGTTCTCAAATAAAGTGAGTTTTGAGTTTTAACAAAAAGTCTAAGTTAAACGAGAATGATCACCGAAGAAAAACACCTTCCCAAACCAACGTTTATTGGAGCGTATGACATCTCTGTAGTAGCCAAAATAGTTTGTCGGTTCTGCTTAACACAGCTAGAGATGATATCGATTTTTGCATCTTAAAGATGTAACTCGAAAACACACCATTAGTAAACCAATTGGTAATTTCATGTTTTTATGGCTCTTGACATACTGTTTACTGAAACAAATTGACTAAGTAGCGGGACGAGTAAACACATTCGCAAAAATTTTACTGTGTTATAAAGTAGCAAGTAAGATGCAAGGTAAGTAAAGCGGTGTCCCTTGGGGTACGACAGTAAACGGGATGACCAAATGTTTGACAGATAAATCTGACATAAAGCGTGAGTAACCCAACTGTAAGCGGTAAAAGACAGCACTCTGCGCTGATATGCTTGCTGAGTAAGTGCAAGCACCCAGATGTTTTACGAAGGCATATTATCATAAAAATGGAGGGGTGGATATCGTTAATCTTAGAAAGAATGGTCATCGGTCATGGTAATTTCTCCAAGTTCATTAGAAGTTCAGTAGGAAAGACATACTAACAGTACAACCACTTTGGAAGAGTGCAATCGTGTAAACACTTTGTGAACAACTGCTGTGGAGTCAACAGAAGTTTAGGATAGATTACGTTAGACTTCGAGAAAAGTTGATCATTTGTGGAAGCATGGGTCTAGACTGTTTTACAAGAGAAGTCAAGGAAATACATGATTACTTTACATAACCACAACAGAGAAGTTGCTCCCCAGCTGTATAAGGAGGAGGCAGACTGGCACAGGCAGTCGACCGTTAAAAGTTAATCTTTGTTAGGAATGACAACTGAATCTCATGACGAAAACTAATTTTGTGTAATTCATAAAGTAGTTTGTTACTTGGGTTCAGATTATGAGTGATCTGACCTGTTTTACGGGACATTATTGTCTACTTGTTAAAAGAATGTGCTCACCTGGGAAAATATGCCAGAAATTATAAACAGAAAACCAAGAAAAGAATAAAATCTTGCAGGAATCCAACAGAAAAATGTACACCTGAATGTGTAAGCTTGTGCAACGAAAGATGACCATTTTTTGAATAATGAAAACAATAGTGAATTTCTTGAAGTGCATTCGAACAGTCTTTTTCAGCATATAAAACGAGAAGTAAACATCACCAAACCAAAGCAGGTCAAAATAGTCTGTCTAGGGAATTTCTAATCTTGAGGGGGTAGCTATGATAATGTTTCTATAATCCACCTAATTATTAGTCTCCATTTTTGATGAGTCTGACTCACGACAAGAAATTTCTTCCACGTAAAACTGTGAAACACAGATGCAGTTGCGTGGAATCATTCTCTTCATTCTGACGAATTGACGACCATTTCTGCAAGGACTCCGATCGTCAACTTCAATGGTGGAAGCGCAAGCTAAAATAAAACATGAAGTTGAAGGCTGCATTAGTTATGCGTACATGTTAACCGAAAACTTGTGAAACTCATCAAACTGTCACAAGCTACATAAGAGATAAACTAGACAAGAGGTCGAACTTTTCAAGCCAGGTCGACAACAAGTTAATTTCAAAATGTCATCAACCAGCATTTATGTTAGCACTGGTAAGACTTACTCAGTCGAATTTTTATAGTAGGTGTGATCGGCCAGGCGTTAGTTTTGTATCATATGTTTCTCGACAATGTCATATGAAATACCGGATTCTTTACAAACTCAGGTAAGTTCAATACATCTCAGTAATCAACGATTCTCACCCAGATTTTCCTCTGCCTCAATTGTCTATTAACCACGGTAAAACATAACCTACTTTCCAGCTTTTATCTGCGAAAGTGGGTTCGGTTTCCTTCACTAGGATGGCCAGCTGCATTCAGCTGCATACATCCAGTTAGTTCTGTTTACATGGAAGAGGAACCGATTCGATGAAGGTAATCAGAATCGACATTTTTGCCGTTTTTCAAATCATTTTGGGAAGAAACCAAGTGGTTCGAATGATTCACTTCTATTGATCACTGGGTAACCATGATTGTTAATTGTTATTCAAGTAAAACAAGAGTAGGTTGGCATGTAATGCAACTTGCAAGGGGAGTATCGACGCATGGGGCATAGACACACCGAGGAGTACCAATGCACTGATTGATCAGTGGGATCAAACAGTTACTCACAAACACTTGTCCCCTCTGGCGACCGTATTCTTTCTTTCAGTCTTTTCTTCTGGCAAGTGACACCGACTATTGAACAATGTAGAAACCAAAGTCCAATCATCCGATCGCACAGAATAGCTGGTACTTACTGGTTTGCTTTGGGACATCCAAAGTTATTCTGTATGCAGTGACTTACGGTCAACTTGCTATCCGGTGAGACCGAAAACTGGCAACGCGGAATATCACACTGACAGGAATTCTTGTGTTTTATGGTACTAATGATGAATAAAGTCCAGTGACAATAAAAAGTCATGCAGGAAGTAGGAGTTTTGCGTACCTACCAATTTTTATCTTATCAGTCATGTTTCGCTAACAAACGCGTTGTTCTTTTTGTCACTTATGTAATCAATTCATCAGAGCCCCAACAAAATTTTCGTAATTTCAAGCTCAGTCTTAATAGGTGATCAGTAGTTTTCAGTACTTGGCTCGTAAATTTCTGCACTAATGTATGTATAATAACTAGTGATGTGCAGGAGTCATGTACTGACTTCAGTTCAGTTCACCTCAACTCATTGGTAGTGAGAAAAGCAAATTTACCGATTTCAAAAGATTTCCCTTTAGTTGCTAACATGTGTACACGTACACAGAAAAAGCACCTCAGCAGGTTGGCTTTTGCCTTGGGTTGCGTGACAAACTGATGCACACAACAAAATGTATACACCAGACTGACTAAGCCAGATTCGTTTACCGGACAAAAATCAGTCTTCTGAACAGGGCGGCAACTATGCCAATCGACGAATTAACAAGTGCAGCTGACGTAACATGATGGATGTTGGTAGTTAAAGGTATGACTTTAAAAACTGGCAAATTAAAATTTTTATGGAGCAGTTTGCCAAATCATTCTTAATGGCTTTAAGAACGTAGTGACCCGCGAATCAGAGAGAAACAGTCAGATGAGCGATTGACGGAATGTTAGTGTAAAATGTTTAGGCTAATCCAACTAATCAGGAATAACTCTGACAAACTGCCACCAGGAACTCAGACAACGTTAGGTATCCTTCAACAGACATGCAGACTCAAATGATTGCTGATCACGGAACTTGGGAAGGATACACTCCTAACATTTAAGATCTACAGAGTACGTCATACAATCAAAGTTGGCTTGGCAATATGTGACTTGGAAAAACAAACAAGCCTGATAAGCAGCATGCAACAGCACACGTCATCTGTCTGTTTTGCTAGTCTTACTAAAACAAAAGTGGACTGAATGGTGTTCACAAATGTCTGCAGATGATTGCACGAAATTAAAGTGGGCCAACATTTAGAACACGTGATTAGTAAGTGGGCACTTTTGTAGCCAACTTCGTAGGCCTGCATCCGTTCATGTTCGCACTAGCTAGTTTACCCTGTTGACTTAAACACGTGAAACGTGATCGCGCTCAGGCTCATTTTCTCACCTGATCACAATCACTCTGTACGGTTAAGTGTCAAACTTAGATATCATTGTGCAGCTGCACAATGTGCATCCTTATCCTTTAAGGTCAAAACTCAATAATCACTTTCCATTGCCGTCCTCGTAATGATTTCTGCAATTTGATATGTTCTATATATGCTGTCAGACATAATTATAGTAGTGTATTCATATGTAGCCTAGAAAATAGGGGACCAGTGTTATTGTCAACCATAGATTACTTGCAACAACTTCACGTAACAAACCTCAGGAATAACAATGTACCAAGTTGATCTGAGCACGACTCGCTGCTTATGCGAAGTGAATATTTGTCACAATAAGCTAGTCATTCTCAATACAATGTCGGGAGAATAAACACAGTTGGCAAATTCGTGTCACTCAGTAGCTGACTCTTCTGGCTAGCAAGGATGAGCTAGAAACAGGTCCACTTGTAGCTTGTACTCAGACGCATAGCAGTCTGGAATGTTTGGACCCAGATACCGTTAAAGTGACCTCCTTTAGAAGGCTAAATAACTGGGTATTGGTACATTTTGACTCTCAACATAAAGTTGAAACCTACTACTCTAGAGTGATGAATCTAAATAAGGTTTCCTTCTGTTAGTGGACTGATCTCCCTGCGGATTAATCGGAACATAACTTGGAACTGTTTATAAGATAACCACAGTTCAGCGACTGTGAAGGTAACGAATATTTAAATTAGTTTACAAAACTCACATATCGGTTGATTTGTCTCGTTGACGTTGAGTTGACAGCCTTGCCCAGTGACATAGGTGAACTTCTCCAGTCGGGTAATCAGATACTCTCCAGAGTCGGCACAGATGCTATAGGACCGGTCTTGTGGACATCGGGTGCTACAGAAGATTCAGAAATTGAAGTCTGTTGTAAAACTCTTATGTTAACTTTACTGCAAGATAATTGCAGCATGACAGTCGGGATTTTACTACGCTTCCAAAATTAGAAAACCCTCTAAATATTATTTCTCTGGACTTACGCTACTCACACTAATACATATCAGCTGGGCATTTACTGCAACAAATATTTTACAATAGGACCGCTAACAGCTGGATAAAACCACAAACTGATCAGGAAAATATGTGGTCACGAACTACGGAAGCTTCTTCTGTTTCTTTAAGTAGATTTCTTCTACAGACTGAAGTCGACGTCATAATCTGAATCGCTTAGTTAAAACGATTTAGGACGTGGCTAGTGTGTTTAATTTTCTGTTAATCAACATTTATGTTCTTTTCTGTACAAAAATCCCTACTTTCCTGTTACAGTGTTTGATGGTCCTTGTGGTACACAGAATGGAGAGGCTATACTCTACTGATGAATACACTGTTCGTACAAGCTTCCGTACGGAATTTAACAAGCCGGTCCGGATAGTGAGATACATCAGGGGTAGTTGTACAAAAATTACTATTCAAATCCACCCAACTGAAAGATTACTTGAAGTGCGTTCAAATCAAATGTGTTCAATTAGGATGCACACATATTGTAAAGTTGGGTCCAAACAAAAACCTATCAGACAATGGGTATAAATGTAGTGAATACAATCGAACTAATCGATGTTGTTGTACAGTTTGGATTGATGTTATAAAAGAGGTAGTTAGCAAACCACATTGAAAACAATTTGTTAAGTATCAACAAATGATTGGTAATGCTCATAAGTGGTGCAGCATACTTACCGATTTTGAAGGGACCTAAATTTGAAAACACTGGTTTTGACCAGATGTATTCCGTTGTTGGGACTTGCCTATCCCTCATATCATTTGGCAGACCATATGTAACTCAATGAACGGACGTGAAATTTTCAAGCTTTCTGACCAGCTTTCCAACTAAGCTGACCGTGCGCCTGTCGCACAATGAGTGTAGCCTCTGTCGTTGGTGTCAGCCCAAGTGAATTGTTTTGGACCAACACACCATTTCACATCACCTAGCGTGTCTGAAGTATCTTGCGTTCATAACGGAACGGGTGCCATTAATTTACACCAAAACATTTGTATCGCCGTACATTACATTACATTACAATAGTTTAAAGTTCTGTTTTCATCTAGTCTTCACTATTTGTGTGACAGAATAAAATTTCATTCCATGGCTTCAAGTTTAACTGATCAGACGAAAGGGTAGTTGGCTCTAGAATGTGAGGGACTGTCAAGGGTTAACAAGAAAATCTGACAGGTAGCTAAAAGTCACTTTAAATATGTGGTACCCCCTCCGGATGATACATTAAAACAAGCTGTGAAACGTTATGGTCGTATAATTAACAAGGTTCGGAGTTCCTTTTTTTCAAGTAGCACGCATCGAAAACAGTTAGGTTTGAGCTACCAAACTGACCACATTTGACTGTCAGTCAAGTGTTTTATCTATCACGAACCAAAAACATTTCATTCACTATGTGTCTCAAAATTCTACTGATTCCTTACACTAAAATGGTCAGTTCATATTCACCTGCTGCAAACGTAGTCAATATTCGACCAATATTTCGCCAATATCTGGTCCACTTAATAATGTCGGTTTTAAACATTCACAACTACAGAGTACATATCATTAAGATCCTTTTACACAATACCGCTCAACGGGAGGTCGTTGCCTTTACCATATAAATTCTTATCAAACCACAAGGTACCCAATAAAATACACCAGAAACTATTAGAACTGGTTTTAAGAAAGTATGGTAATCTCATGCGGAATGATTAATCTAACTTACCGCTGGCTGAGTGCACCAAAAGTCAGGAAGTGGCACAAAACCACAATCATCTTTAGACGAAATCGCCATTTTGCTGTCGGTGGACTCGTCCACAGACAGCAGTCTCCTGCCATACTGTTACAGTGAGGCGGGAAAGCTGAGAATTGTAAAGTTTACCAAGCGTGGACAAAGGCAAATACAGTGCCTGTTGGAAACAGGCAGTGAGTGAGCGGACTATTCAGGTTACGGTTATAAATATATATGCCGACTATCTGTTGATAGTCACCATATTCGTTCGTCACTATCATGTTCGTATTGGTTCATGTACCGCAGGAAATGTTCTTCTCCTTTGAAGATCACACGCCTGAAAAAGTCACGTTTAATTGATTGTTTTGTTCGCATGTAGGTGCCCTTATGCTATTTTTAAAGTGGCCTTTCTCCAAATTTTACTAGTTCTTCAGAGAAGTATGTTTTTCCGTCGTGATCAACTTTCTTTTATTAACAAACTGACTTTAAAAGCTTTCCAACTAGACTGAAGCACTTTGAGTTTGTCTTGAATGGGTTTACGCAAGTCTATTTGCAGTTCTCATCAGCAAAGTTATTCGTTCTTCTCTGACGTTGTGACTACTGGTTCTAATGAAAAACTGCTCTTTCTAAATAAACATGAATTTTTAAGTGTTTTCCTATGAAGATCACGAGGATCCGGGTAATTATTTAAGCTGCTTGTTTTATGTACAATAGAAGGATAGTTTGAATATTATCAAACAACAAACTTAACATACTGTCTTGACATAGTTTCACCCAATTATAACTGAGAAACAATTGTAGCTACTTCTCGTTGCCAAGGGTTTTGTGTTACCTTAGTGACCATATAGCTCCCCGGTACTACTCGCAGGAATTTTAACAAAGGTTGTCATTAAATAGGGTCACTTGTTCAAACGTTTCACCGTTTCAGATGATCTCTCCCTTGACCAACTTGTTTACTGTTATATGTGTGATAACTTTGCCAAGGTGTTTGTGTCTGATTCACCTCTCAATTCTCTTGGTGTGTTCATCAAAAATGTCTATCACACTGACAGCAGCTACATATTTAAACTTGTTTTTCACGCAAACTTCTCCTCACAGAGCTTCAATTATTTTGAAGATCGTTTCAGTATGTCCGCTAAAAAGAAATTAACTGCTAGGATGCGTAGATCAGGAGAACACGCGCTACTGTTACCAATCTTAATGAAACACGGAATATCATTATAGTTGGTGAAATAACACATAACCGTACCTATTGTTTCGAATATCCTGCCGTAGCGAAGAGTGCAGTAAACACTGTTACATAAATAAAGTTAAAATTTCACTCCAAATTGAGGTTAGACTAGAAGAACGAAGGTGCCTAACAGATCGTATGTGACACGCCAATTTACGGGATGATGCAACATGAATTTCCCGAGATACCCCTCGATTATCAGCTATTGTGTTGGTTTGAAAATAATGCTGGTCGTACCAAAACCCAGAAGAACTGCCCAGGTTATCAGACGTTCTTGGAGGGTCTGTTAAACTCTACCATTTTATCCCTTATCCGTGTTGCTATTGTAGTCATCGTAATCGTATTTACTCAAATGATTGAAAACCAAGCGGGTTAAATACATTTTACAGTCCTCAAGGCTAGTATTGACGCCCACCTAATGTGACTGTAGGTTGTAAGAGAACTAGGTAAAGGAAGTCGACTCGTTCCCAGTTATAGTTCATTTGCACTTTTCGATCAGGGGCTTGTGATTGCAGTGACATGAAATACTTAACGAATTGTTGCCGATAAAGACGTCCGTATCACAAAACTCAAACCTAGGGTGATTCCATAGCTGGCGGCTGGTGCACGATCAGTATCCTATGAATTTCATTAGCGAAATGCGAGCACCGATTAACTACGCGGGAGACTGCCGCAGAACAAGGTACGTGAATGATTGTCAGCAGTTGTCTTTCAAACGGTGCACTAGGCTTAAACATTCCTGTTTGGGCTGACGCGGTAGTGTGTCGTTGAATCAAGAGACTCTTGGGTCACGTTGAGATGTTCCGTTTGCCCTGATTCCCTTCGTCCGATTGGTTGTACATGTGAAGCAGGTGGGTTACCTACATTGAATTGAATTGAGGCTCATGGGTTGTCTGTCGGTTTTTTCCAGTCTAGTAGCAAACAATGATCACAGAATGGAGTCCAAAAGTAGACTTTCATTCCATTTGGCACAATTAGGACTGATAGCTCTCGTTGGCAGCTCTGAGAGCAATATATGGTGAATGCAAACGAGAAAAAACGGAAGAAAAAAATTTCTTTTTGTGTTTGTACTAATTCTGTTAATCTAAGAATGCTTCATTTTTCCGTTCTTGATTTACCTAAGGCTCCCAGAACGGTGGAAAGTCTGCCGAGCGGTTGTTATCCTTCTCAAGTCATTGTGTATATGCGGTAACGCGTTGTAAATCATTCACGCTGGATGCTGATTTTCAAAATCCGGAAAAACATGCCGGCCAAATCATTCCGCTCATAATACGTACCACCAGTAGTATATGTATAAGGGCAAAATGAAACTCCTGCACCCGTATTTTTGAAGCAAGCGCAAGTCGTCCGTTTCTTTGTACCCAAAATAAGCAGACCTAATTCATTATGTATTGAATTCAAATCATAATCTCTCATGTGGGAAACTCAGGCTGCACGACCGTCTTTATCAGATACAAAACCTTTTCTGGTCAGCGTAATCAAAGACCCGACAAACAGAATTCCCCAAGTAAAGGCGAATTATGTTTGTAGTTGAATGATTCTAACCATCACAGGTCGAGCTTAACCCTCCCATTAAATGTGTGGAACTTATCAGAAGTCCTAGTAAGAATACAGTCAGAATGTATGCCACATAGTGTCAACGACAGCGATGTGGAATGAATCCTAATGTTGTAGTAGACCAATTGTGCTGCGTTCGACTTTTCAGTTAGAAGCCTTTCAGGCACTCATAAGGCACACGAACCTTCCCTGCGCTTATGAAACGCTTCACCTCAGGATAGTTCCTTCTGTCAGCATTACAGCCAGTTATTTTAGCGTGACTTATTAATCAAGTAGGTGGTAGCTAACAGTCTGCTTCACTCATCCACTTGGCTTTCTGGTAAAAAGTGTAACCTGCTCACCGTATCCGCTTATTTATCAACTCTTCTTATAACCGGACTCTTGCGTTTGATATTCTTAGCACGAGAATCGGGTCACCTCGATCCAATAACGACTAACCACTGGTCATTCTCTTCTTGGGGAGCTACGATACTCTTGCCGGACCCTTCATTCAGAAATCACTTTTTGTTGATGTCTTTTCCGACACCTTCATTTAAAATGCACAAAGCGCTGACGTCATCCCAAATGGGGACGTTAGCAACACCAGATTGAGAGCAGCGTCCCATCACATGCTCATCTGTCAATTTCTGCAATGTTCCAAGCTGCGGCGATGATGTGCCATTCCGTCAAAATAGTCTTCTACAGATGTATAAAATCTGCAAGCCTCTTCTCCTAAATTCATCCGAAACAATATATAACAGACTATCCATTTCAACGGTATATTCGCTTGTTTGTTCAACGCGGCCTATCAACTTTCTCCTGCTTTATTCATTGACGACCTGCGGCATACTGAGGTTGTAGACGAGCTAGTCTCAGCAAGTGATTCGAACAACCCCAATATTGATCACAGTCGATTTTAGTCCGGTTTCCAGGAAGAAGAGAATTGAGGCGGGTAGTGTCCAGATTCTCGTTGCAGTGAGGTTCTGAAGGCATTCGGTGCTGTGAAGAATAAACATACTCTTCACTTCCGCAATTAATTGTAAGTGTTACCAGCGGAACTACAAAAGAATTCAAACCATCAGTGCCATTGAACTATAGCAATTTAGTAGCTACCCACGATGCATGTGAGTTCACGCCTCACACTGGGGAGGCTTAAAACAAGTACCAGTTAAATGCTCAAACGTACTTCTTAGAACTTTCACTTTTAGATGGTTACATCAATTCTAAAAATGGAAGTTTCATTGAGGCAAAAGTTAAAATAGTGAAAACAGCTAATAAGGAGGACAAGTTTAGCTTAAATCTATAAGAAGGGTAACAGTGCAGGTCAGTGTAGGTCACAGAAATGAGATGACCAGCACTCACGGGACTTTTTGCCAAATTCCATCAAATTATCAGAGGCTATCACTTTGTGTGAGAGAAAGCTTCAGCTGTTGGTTATCCGAGTTACAAAAGCATTTATCCTGGTAGACGTAGCAACCCATACATTTTCTAAATTAGGAGCATCACCATGACGTTAAATGGAATATCCTACCCCAGCTCTGGAGATCCTCTCAATGACCTTGAGAGTATACAGGAGATTCTCTCTAAGCCCTATTCACACAAGAGAAGTAAGGTCAAATTTCGTACTCCGTTTTTTAGATGGGCTACCCCTCTTTCTTTCCAACAGCTCCGTAAGGCAACTTCGAGATTTTTCAATTACCTTATCGTTCTTCACCATAAGCGTACTCCATGGTTCTACGCAGTGTTCTAGATCTGGTTCCACGTACGCTTTATAGGGCGGCAATAACATTCCGGTGAACGTTTTCCGCAGTTTGCACAGTGCCAGAGTCTCTTCTTCAGACGCCTTCAGAAAAAGCTCGAAGACTTCAAGTTCTCCCGCCAGGACTACTTCAACATCCCTTATTAGCTTCACTCTCCAATTTCTTCTCTCCTCCCTCGCGAAAATATCTGAACACCGTTGTCCTAATCACAGCAAGTAGCTGACTCCAACTGTCTGTATTCTTTAGAGGCTGTTACTTATCAAACAATCTTTAAACGTTATATGCCTCATCGCGCGTACGTTTACTGTGAAAATTTTCCACGACTTTTACTTCGGTAGTAAATACCTAATGTGAAAACCTCAGTACTTAATAAGATCGTTAGCGAACACAAAAAACAGCGCTCACCCTTGAAGTAAATCACTAACATCACAGTATCCGTGCTATATTTTCATGAAGTGTTCGATTCCCCCAGAAATTCTGTGAACGTGCTGGCAGTTATGAAGCAAGACAAAAATCTCAAGTTTGTGGGATATCACTCAGTAATTCACCGAACCGACCACCTTCTTCGAACACAAATAGTACACCTCAACTGTCTTGATCATGTCCAAACGTGTGATCTCCTCGAGTAGGCAAATCAGTTATATGAGAAAGTATTCTTGCTGCTCAAAAAAGAGGTCGTTTCCAGCTGGATGCAGTACAAATCTTACATCCCTAGTAATTCTTCGAAAATTTTAGTGATAACTGAGGCAAGACTTACCTGTCGGCAGTTGCGCGTCAGTGGATAGAGCCAACAGTGAGCAGACGCATTGGACAAGCTCCGACAGCTCTCATGTTCCCGCTGGGCCACCTCTTCATTGTGCTTTCAACCTGGACTCATTCGACCACATTTTCAACTTGCTTTTTAGACTTAGCTGTAATTTACGGATAAGATGAGCCGTTCTGGATTTATAACTACCTCTTTATTATGGCCGCATGCTCACCTGTGTAAAATGGTAGATCGCCGAGTGTAACACCAAACTTTTAACGACGCGAGAAGGCAAATTTCAAACCCTTCCTAACTATGTTATTACTTTGCCTATCGGATATAAAGAGCTCTCTGACAGACCGGATTACCCGAGTAACACATGAAAGCCCATGATTAACTCCCAGCGAAAAACAACAGAAATTTCGCTCCGTACAGCACCACTTAATCGGTCCACCATCTGGTCAGCATCCCACTGGTCGATAATCGCACGACTATAAGAGTGACTCTGGCAATCCCACCTAGGAGCTTGCCTTGAGAATGCGCCAGCCAGCGGATCAACCGCCGGTCAGATACCAACCAGACCTTATGATTTTTCTGTACTTTGGTCAGCGAACTCGTCGGTCTACATTGCACGACGTCTACTTTTTAGCTCAGTACTCTGTGACCTGGCTACGCACGCGGGCGATAATGACGCGAAGGAAATTCTTGCCACGACGGCCGCATTTCACACTCACTCACCAAGATTTGGACTTACGACGTTGAGGTTAACGAAGTCACAACCCTAGGCAAGTGATTCAATTTGTGCTGTCTTCTACTCTATGGGGTGAACTGATTTAAGTTGTGCACACTACCTGCCAACTAATTATCTTCCTCTTACCAGGCCAGCTTTATCTGATTATTGTCAATACTTGCTATTTCCTCTATTTTGATCAATGATTTTGTTTCGCGTTTCAATTGATGGTATCGATTGAAATTCCAACAACTAACTAATACACTGCATGGCGTTGGTCTGGTTGTCGATAGCTGAACATACAGGTGTAAATGTCCTCATAGTGTAGCGTCAAGTCACGCAGTAAGGTACACAAACTCTGTCCAGGAAGCCCCAAGCAGATCAGACAAAGTAACGTAACTGTTGATTCCTTGGTAAGTAAATCGACGACCCTCTTGACACGTGACGAAGTATTCACAGCAGTTTTCTTAAATCTTGTTTGTACCAACTGCCTGTCCATTAGAAATTATCAAAACACGAAACTGTTGGTTCAGACTAGCGTGAAAAACGGAAATTTAAATAACAGCCGAAAGTCCATGGTTCACAAGCCTCTACTACCACAGCCTAGTGAAAAACATGGTAGACTGTTTAACATACCCATACATTTTAACTCACAACATGCTAGTCATAAAAACATTCGCGTCTTGCCAGTCGTCCAGTATGAAACGCCCAAATACCGACTCGGACACCCAAGATAGGAAATCAAAAGGACTAACGTTTGTTGATTTAGTAGGGTGGTGAGATCCAAATGCTTTCAAGTGGAGTTTTGTCTCATTGGGTGTTAAAAAAGTGTACCACGGCCATACCAAACATAGTCAACACACAGGCGATGGTCGTATTTAATTGCCCCAAGAGTGATAAGTGAGAGTTATCGTTGTGGGAGGCGCACGACAAGGTTCTTTATGTTGAGCGCTTCAGAGAAGGTCTTGCCAGCGCTTCCATTAGACTTACGAAGCTACCGTGAGGGAACACTGTTCTGAAGTACAATGACTTTCCAAGGTGGTCTCTTGTCTGGTTTGGTGACAAAAGCGACGTATTTTTGCTACAACAGGCCAAGTGTGATAAGTATGAAAACTCAATCAGACTACACAGAGAGCCATAGTTTTGATAGGACTTTATTGCGTTGCCGTTGATCAAGACGGAAGGCATGTATGTATTGGTATTCATACTGTCGTGTACTTCAAGGTTTGAATTCATGGAATTTTTGGACGCTTAATCTGGGTATTCTTGATCTCCAAAAGGGGTTTTAATAGGATACCTAAACCTGCTCACTCGGCGTCAATTCTATCAACTGCACTTTTGCGAGTATAGCTTTCGACTTGAAACAACTGCTAACAAAGGTCACTGACTTCACCCAGAGGGTATCAGATCCCATTCAGACCGGTCTTGAGGAACGAGCTGGAGTGTTCGCAAGTTTTGTGGTTGCCCAAATTTATCGTACACTCACGGTCAATCTGGACTGCTGAAGGATGTTTCAACTGTCGCTTCAACTCCACAGCCAAAAATAGATGCAGCTGTTGTCATAACTAAGGATGAGAACACAAACACTGAAATAGCAGGGCTCGGTCAGCTTTACAGAAGAGGAAATATCCGGGTCCTAGGTGGCTGGAAGTAGACTTAAGGGAATAATCATCTGTTATGATCTCCGTCAAGTGCTTTCATAGTAGTGCGGCATTCCGTCTCAACAAAGTACAGGAGTTTAGAATGGTACGCGATGGGTTAAGACTACCCACTGTCAACATGAAGATAACCTGATATTTCGCAAAGAGTAAACACGAGGTGATTAGTATCGGAGATGACTATATATACGGCCACGATCGCCGGCGTGCGAGAGAGAAGAGTATAGCCCGTCATACTGACAGCCGCATTAAGAAGTCAGCCGTACACGAACCAGTACTTCTAAGCCCGCCTGAAACCGTAACACGTTGTGAATTCTAACCAATCATCCAACTGTCTGGTCGATGTGACCTACTTAGTCCCGTCTGCTTCACTTAGTCAACCACCTAATTATTGAGGCCATACGCAGGGTGACCTTTTTAGGAGTTTCGCAGATCCTATTCATGAGTGACTTTAATTACTGTCAGGTACTTCGGAACCAGCGAGGTTCATACTAAAGCTGTATCATCTGACTTTGAGTTTTAGGTCCCATTTACAAACTGCTTAATAGTGAATGTCATGAAATTCATGTACTGGAGGAGCTGATAGAGACCATCAAGTCTAAATTATTTTCCAGTCAGCAAATGGCTTGATTGGGGACTAGCAGTGTGATGTTCCCATAACCGTAGTGATTGCGGGGACAAAATACTGCGAAACCATCAACGGTGTTGTCAACCACCATTTCAGTTGGTCCGGTTTTACGTCCATAGAGCTAATATATACATCTGATGGCAATATTACAGGTGTCATGACGGTAAAGTTAACACTGTATAGTGTGTTCTAAAGACAGTAACCGCCATGAAAAAGTAGACTCCTCAAGTCATAATCTTATCTCCTTCTTAATACCAAGAGAGTGGGCTAATGAGTAATCAAGACCATATTTTACAGTTTTTAATCGACCTGTCCGAAAAGGCGGACTTCGCCAGACCTGGTAGATGTGTGCAGTGCCACCTACCTTTATTCGTGGTGACCGCAAATAGACCACTAACCACGGGCCGACTGCCTTAGTATCGCTGTCTTAAAGGTCATACAAGGCTAGTTGACTGTCAGCTACATAAGCATTTCATTAGATTTGCGCGGTTGTTTGAGACGTCGTGGGTTTCAGAAGAGATTCTCGTGCAGCACTGGCTTACTTGCCGCTTGACAAGGTTATATAAGGGCACCTGATAAAGCCAAACTAGACTAGGTAATTCCTCTTAACTTTTTTTAAGACATTCGGCCGAACAGACCATTTAAAGCTCTGCGTGAAGCGTTGTAACTATGGCACAGAAAACGCTTTAGTCCTGTGGCTAGCCGATCACTTTCAGGATCGTATCTTTAATGTCAAACTGAGCGGGAATGTTTCAGAGCCGTGTATCGAAAGGTTTTCTTGAGTAGCTCTGCTTTTTTCCTCCCTGAGCTCGAATTTCGACAACTTTTCGATTCCACGTTTTCTTTATTCACTGAGAGCTACAAATTAGTGTGCAGTGGACGATGCGACTAAAGGTGAAAGGCCACGGAGTAACTTAGACATTACACTGTCGGGCTACAACCAGAAGGCTCCCGTTTAACGTGTACAAATATCAACTGATGCAGATCCGTCAATCGGCTTACAAAAATGACTTCTTGGTGGGCAAAAATCTGGACGTCGCCACAAATGAACTCGCCTTGGACACGACTGTCTCTAGTGATCTTAGCCTGTCTCCCAGCAGTAAATCAGTTGTTAACAGAGTCAACCGTGTAACTAGGTTACTCACCAGACGGTTTGGACGGGTTCAGCAAAACCCAGTATTCAAACAACTTGATTATCGGCATAATTGTGATCATTGTCGATGTCACAGCTGTTGTCTGTTGCACTGCGATTGTCGTTTGCTTGTTAGGCGGTAGTTCACTTTGTATTCCGCTCGTTCAATATATTATTTTCTCTTTCGCAACGCTTTTACCGCCGAATTTCTGAAATTGGAACATTCCGCCAACTTTCTCTTCCTTTCCAAACAGTCCAAAACATACTCAAATGTATACAAGCATTCTTGGCTTTTTCTGGTTTGTAAATTTTCCGTGAATCCTATGGATCTGATACTTATTCTTTCTCCTTGTGGATGAGTACATGTTCAGCTTTCCTGCAGTCATCTGGAAAGGCTGGGTAAGATTGAAGGAATGGGTGAGAGGTACGGACGTAGTATCACGTAGTTTTGTCAGAACCATAACATGAATGTCGTCTGGCCACTGCCTTGTTACCACTTCGCCCATCCGACCTATCCTCATTTCTTCCATTACTGCCACAAATTCCTTATTGATATCCTCCGTGTAATCACTGTTATGATATCTGTTGCATTTTCTCGGGAGTTCAGAAGATTTACCGTTTTAAACAAACCGAAGAAAACGCTATCTTTCCTATTGATGATTCGAAAGTAGTTACCACCGCATACTCCGGTCTCCCCCTTATTTTCATTTCAGCCCTAACATGAACAAAGACCCTCGACTTTGACAATCAATTCCTCCCGAAGTTCACGCGATATTCGTTTTGCATTTTCAATACCTATGTGACTATACCAAACCCAAACGTTCTTCTTCTGCCTCCTCACGTGTTTCACCATATTATTTCACCAGGGAAGTCTCATGCAGCAATGAGTTCGGTGTAACGTCAGTTGTATATGGTTGTAACTACTTTCATTGCAGATCTTATTTATATCGCAGGTAGTACAGCTGTCCTCCAAACACGGGTGCTTTACACGGAAATTTGATTGGCGAATGTTCCTACCTCTGGACGTTCTACAACATTTAGCAACTACATGGCTTGCATTTATGGGGTGAAAGAGGGTGAATTGTTTCGACTGAAAACAGAAAACGTTGGTTTCATACAAGCGCCTTGAATGTCTGAAAAGTCGGTTGAGTACTTTGTTCGCTTACTAGGCGGTTTGGAATGCTTCTCCCTAAGATATTTTGCTAGTGATCAGCTGGCTAATACACCCACAAGTCGGTTAGATAGATAGACTTGCCAGCAAAATCTTGTGAGAGTTATTGTTTGTAATATGGCAGTAAAATGAAAGACAACAACAGGGTTATAATGTTTTCCTTACTGCAGTATTAGTACAGTTTGTTTAATGTAGGCAGTTTTTCGTGTGTTATGTAATTATCGGAGCATATAAAACTCATCAACAACTATACCATCTGTCACGAAACCCCCATTGCATGGTCGAAATTAACTTACTTCAGGTGGCTGGATGAGACCACTACACAAGGAGAATCATTGAGTTTACAAGCAACATTTATTCAATGTCTGGACTTGCTCGGTGTAGAGAGCCCAGAGAGTGTCGGTCATGATACAGTCAGCAGGTGATGATTTTGGCGGTAGGCTCGGCGTACACATTTTAAAGAATAAGTTGAGTTTCAAGCTGGGTTAGACGCCGACATCATTCACATAGAGTGAAAGTACGCTCAACTTTTATGATCGTCTCAACTCGGTTGTTTGGTGTGCACATACTGAAACGTGCTTGATGTTACGAATTCATATGCCTGGATGAAAAGATCTCCGGTTTTTCGAATCTTGTACGTATTTTGTCCTGATCGCGTGACTCCCTCATCAGGTTCCCTCGTGACCTCTCACGGTTATCGCAAATTCCTTGCTGCGCTTCGCAGTTCAGACAACATTTACCAATTACACTTTGGTGACATCTTCGGTCCAGACAGTGTATATTTTGTTTTGTGCACAGACCTGCGCGCCCATGACACCATCGTCCGTCACGGTGAGACTGGACCTTGACGTGGTGTGACGGCTTGCGCATCTCGATGACCTTTTGGGCTAAACTGGACAGAGTTACTCATACCAGGCAGGCCAACAGGTAGAGGTCTGACAAACCACAGTCTCCTGGTCCTCCAGGTTGGGGGTTGGAAGATGGTT
>QNGE01000994.1:181520-202630 GCA_008508345.1 Paragonimus westermani
GGACGTAGTCATTTTCAGTAGTTAGGTCCCTTCCCGTCCCCTTCTTTTTCGTTCTCTCTTTCTATATAGGGTTTGCTGTTTCTTCATGGTTGTGTGGCAGTTAAGCATTAGTGTGAACCACTGATGTATTGCTGTCTATGATGATGATGATGATGATGACACCATCGTGACGAATACCTGCTGAACTATCACCGAATAATCTTCTTCGTCAGTGTTGTTTTTCTTCCGGCTGGTTCCTGCGTATTCAGTTTACATGCCTGCACCATTCAGCGAAGTTAACTTGTTGGCTTCGCATTTGCTTAACAGCCTTAACCGAGGGTTTCAGGTTGCTTGTATTCCTAGACCTGCCTTGGTTCATTTGGTGCCCATTTGTTGTTATACTCCCTGTGGACATGAACAGTTGATGTTTGCACAAATTTCTCCATTGAATACGTCGCTACTGGTTCGATTTGTCTACGCGACACTCAGGGTTCTCAGGAGAGCGATACGGAAACGACTGCGTCCAAGCGTTTTGTCGTTTTCATTGTGGTTGAATCTAGTTTTTGCTATTCATTGATATGTCTACTTATTATTCGCATGTACTTTCAAGTACACTCTTGCAAATGATGGGCTGCCAGGTGCATTTTATCGAGAACTATGAAATCTGTAGCGTTCACCATGGAATACTTTGTACTTGAGAATTTCTGCCTCCTACCATCGGTAACTATATCAGTAAGATAACAAATTACTTATGTGTGAAATTCAGGTACACCCATAATTTTCAGCCAGCCTACTTCCTGTAGAGAAGAATGTACACAAATGTTGAGTTTTAGGGAGACGGAAACCTCAGCCTACTGTTTACTTTCGGACCAGACTGGCAACTCCTTAAAGGCTCATGTTTGAAAAGGTTGTTTTGTAGCTTTAAGATGTACCGACTACATGCTGAAAACTCCCCTTTTCTCATTTTCATAAAGAAGCAAACTTTTTATTAATTCAATTACAGATATTTTGAGAAAATATGGCCACCGCTGGAATGGTAGTAAAACAATGCCACAAGTTTAGACGATATTCGATTCTGTCGAATCAGTCAATTGCAGTTTCCTCTAAATCTGATCTGTCCTACCGCACTTGTATTTAACCAGGTGCATTAGACTCAAAAATAGCCGTCGAATTGAAGCGATTTATTCGGATAACTGTCCTCTATTTGAGCTACTCAAATGTTGTTTTGTTACTGTTGTAACCCTTGACTTAGTACGCTGGTTCGTCCTCGATATAATAAGACGATTGATAGGAATTCGGATTCTGCTCCTCGATGTAATTAACACGGCAATCTTGGTCCCGAAAATACGCGGCGGTCCACGTTAACTGCTCCCAAGACAAACCAAAAGACAGGTGCAAAAAGCAACTTTGTTCGGCCCCGAAACGTGTGCAACAAAGAGAAAAATTGCATGGTATTTATAGGATGCATAGTGACCTACCAACATTCTCGAATCAGAAAACCGAAGGACAGACTGTATTGACCTGGAGATACCCCCGGTCTGCCTGCTGTACGATGTGTAAAATCCTTCCTAAAATCTTAGCTCATATTGTACATAGGACCTTAAGGATCTTTGCCTGCCGTCTGCCTGATGCATGAGGTCGCGTTTGTTTGTTGGCATGCTTGTCGGTGGATGCGCGCCAAGCGCGACACACGCTTTTTCCGGCTTGCTCGCGCGCTCGACGGTCGGATCCTTATCCTCTCTAGCTGTTCCGCGTATCGGTGTCGCCTAGCGCATAATATATTTTCGGTCTCGCAATTATTTGTATTTTCATTTCGCGTCTGTGCAGGTACACACCGAAAGACATCACAAAACCAGTTAAGGTCACTAAACCATCAATGAGCGTAGCGGAATAAAGGCCAGACAAGTAAAAAACTAGTGGAGGTCACCTCTCGAATGTCCACGACATTTCCGCTTATTATGATTGGATAGGATCGTCTTCTCGAGGAAGGAGGCGGTTTTGGATAGAAAAAATGGGTTCCTCTAACAGTTACGTATCATAAACTTCTACCCTGAAAGAAAGCTCCTGCTGTCTATTGCGTATAAGATAAGGATTTATTACACACCCGATGACATGACAATACAATTTCCAGGTGTTATTAAAAACCCATTCTGTCATGATGAAGAAATGTGTCAATAGAGGGATCTTTTTACATTTCCCGTTTGTTTACTGGCTGTCCATGTGAATTCGTAGGTCAAAGTCATTGATGAATAACTCGAATTTGTTTCCCCTACTGAAGACAGGCTGTATTTAGAAAGAGCTCTCGCCAACAGGAACTGTTAGGCTGACCCAGGTCATTCCTGTGTGTCGGCTTCAAGTTCCCTGGTTAAAAAAGATTATCGGCCGCTGATAAGGTTTAATCACTCAGCTGTCGTATCCACGTCATTCGAACATCACTTCTTAAAATAAATGAAAGCTACCGCGATGGACATCAGATGCTAGATATACCAAATTTTTGTGTACTACTCAGCAACGGCCATCAGTAGCCAAATTTGGACGCGAAATAAAGATCATTCATCGTTTCTGAAATGATAGGACTACACCTAATCCCTCAGGCAAAGAGGGAGCGCTACATTCGATGGTGATAAAACTTGTGTAAATCGTCAGTAAGCAGTTTATATCTTGTAGGAAAATCTGTCTGAGGCAAATAACTTTGCAATATTAATGAAGTGTTATCGTCGCAAGAGAAAGTTCGGAGGGTTTCGTACTGCATCGCATTCTGTCTCTTTGATTTTTCCAGATAAATTTATTCTTCTCTGCAACGAAAACGCCTCCCACCAACTATACAATATACAGGTACGATGTCTTCCGAAATTAGGGTTATCAATTGCTTGCTAACGTGCCAGCCGTGCGCTTGAGGAAAATTTAATTTCTAGCTTACGGTGTGGCTTCGTAGCTCAGCTGGTTGGGCGCATGTCACGTTCGTGTACGCCGTTTTCATTGTCGATTCAAATCCAGGCGAAGCCCACGTAGTTCCGGGTTGGGTACCTTCCAAATTAGAGTTGAATGAAGACACCTGATTTATCCGGTGGTTTTCGTGAAAATGTGTGAATGGAAAAATAAGTGTATTCGAAAACTTGTAGATGCAAGCATTTCGTGTTGACTCGTCAGTACCAAATTTACAATAACATGGATCGGGTTAAGATTAGTCGCTAGGTTCAGGGAAGGGTCAAATTCACAAACAGTTGCTTCTGAATACACAGAGCTTGTGGCGATTGATTACTACTGCTTCAGCGAACCTCAGGACTCTTGAATTGGAATGACGCAACATGATTCCGAATGCACATGCTGGACCAGTGCGACCAGTGATCAGGACGTGTGGAGCGAATGACGAAACTGGCTGTTTACATGTTTCCACATTATTGTGGCACTCCGACAACACGGATTTCTGAACGCATTCTATAAAGCAATCATCGATCGTATGAAGAGGACTTATATCAGTCGCTCGCAGAAGTCACGCATGCTGAAGAACCAGTCCCAATGGATCCTAGTAAGTACATGTACAAGACTCGTAATTAACATAACAGACTTCCTGCTGCTTACGTTTGTTTACTGTGTTAAGCCCTGACACTCTGTGATCAACTGACAAACTTCCTGCCCATGAGGAGAATGCTTGAGTTTCGGATTTTCTTAGCTCTGTGACCGTGTTATCGTGCTGTGTCGTCCCGCCCAAATGCATTACTTTGTTTCCTGGATCGCAAAGGTTAGCCATCAGTAGAGTTGTTGAGTCTATGTGATCTTCATTCTTTTAGTCTGAACCAACTCCCATCACCGGACATTTCTCGATATGGTTGATGGTGTGCTGATCCCAAAATTTGTAGGCTTCGGTGACCAGGCTTCCTTCCTTAGCGATATTCCTATGACCTTGCGCCGCTGACATCACTAGATCTTTGATCCACTTATGACGACATTCTATCATTCACTTGCTGTTTAACTGATCCCACATTTGTACTTATGCTTTGAACTCTATCACGGTGAAGGTCGTGCAATTTGGTCATAGGGTTTGGCTCACATCGCTGTTTGGAAATTCTGTCAAGAATTTTCGCTTTGACACCAACCGACAACAGTTTTTCCTTTATTGTAAATGTTTGTTCACACTGCTATGTGACTGGAATTGAACCTGTTCAAAGACAGGTGACGTTTTCTACACTAAGAAAATAACCAATTACCTTAAGCTGTGGTATTGGTTGTGTCAACCCCAATTCATTCCACCGAGGGATATTAGTTCACTCAACTCGATAGCCACTGGCTAGGTACTATTTGTAGCAACGCTCACGGCCTAGTGAACTTGTACACGTATCAAAGGAAACCTTGATACAGAATGTCACTTTTCAAACAACGGAATTTAGGTAACTACCGAAGATGGGACTGGTGCTGGCGGAATGTAAGGACATCTTGGAAGCTGCGATATTCGAGAAACGCATCACTTGAGGAGGTAGAATTTATGTGACCGGAGTTGTGGAGACACGAGCAAGTTTATCCATTCTTGGGAGGCTTAGATCTTAAGTTTATAGCTCGGTTAGACATCCCGTTAAATGAGAACAGACTTGACACTTTGTTCATGGGTCGACATTTCGTCTGCCTCTGTGATTTGCCTTCGCGCGAGAGACATAATCATCATTGACCATTCGCTCAGTTTTGGAGATGGCTGGCTATAGTCGACAACAGTGTCAATTTGGACGTCATTCACAGAGAGTGAGGAATGAAACGGTTAAATTAATTTGCACTTTAACCTTCAATGAAGACCGCGTAGACCTACTCGCAATTTCTATACGGTTAAGCAGGTTTGACTGTCATGTGCGCATGCAATGCATGCCGAAGGGCACAGCAAATGTTCCTGACTAAATCTGAGAGGCTTTCGCCCCAACTGGTTTTCTCATTTACAACCGTTCTGACTGTCCAGCTTTTGCTCCTTGGGATGGAAGTATCCATTGCAATCGGGTTAGTGTGCTTTGAAGTTTTCTCCCTGATTCAGTCAATTTGCTGAAGTGAGCGTGGAAACTAGGTTGCTTAGATTCTTGTAGCCCACACTATAGTATATATAGTGTAGTCGTCTCTCTAGGCAGAATTCGAATTAACACGAATTCCACATAATTTATTGGCAAACGTTTTGTAACCCTAGAATACTAGAGCTGCACGCGAGTATGTAATCATACTATCCATAATGTGCCTCAAGAAGCGTCATTTTTGTATAATGTGTTCCTCGGTACAACTTTCATGTAAGTTAGGTTGGTGTACAGTCTCTGTCTGTGGAACACAAAAGGAGGCGTATCACACATTGACAAACTGTTCTCTTTCATTCAGATTTAAGGTTAACTAAGCTGGGAACTGAATTCTGACATTCGAACTAACACAGCAATAGCTAGATAACAACCACAAACGGTCATCTTATGAAGAAATAGGTTCGCAAATTTTGTTTGATCATAAACATTTAATGTCAATTGGTTGACACACTTACTAGCCTAAAAAAATTATGGGACTGACTACTGTTACGTGTAGTTGCGTTCTTTGTTGGATAATAAAACTGAATGTGCTGTTTCAATAAAGTGTATGCTTCATTAACTAGCAATCAACTGTTGTGTATGATTTATCAATATTGTTAACGATGTTATCAAGACAGCTTGTGTAAATTGAGAGGTACTTCTTTTTTCGCTGACTGACCTCATCACACCTCGCCGAAAACATCATGTCGTTGGACCTTTTTATTCTGCCTAAACACTATCTGTCCCCGTTGGTTTCAGATTTGAGTAAA
Source organism: Paragonimus westermani (assembly GCA_008508345.1). NCBI lineage: Eukaryota > Metazoa > Platyhelminthes > Trematoda > Plagiorchiida > Troglotrematidae > Paragonimus > Paragonimus westermani. Next base: position 187,291 of record QNGE01000994.1, read on the forward strand.
ACTGAATAGTTCAGAAGTAATCCCAATGTTTTTTTCTTGAAGCGTTCAGTTTTGTTCAGTCACCATTGCTATAATTTGTTTCCACTAGGACTTACAGTATGAACATTAGTGAATATAGGGTTGGTTGGATAATATTTAAGGAAGCCAACTGATGATATCATTAAAAACAGATAGGACAAGTTTCAGATGCATAATTACCAGCATCGTGAATGGAATTGTGATGTGACATCACACTACGCATCAACAGGTAGAACACGAAGATGTGAGTAATATTGGAATCGAGGTGGCTGTACTAATGTTTGAACGTTATTTTGTTAAGAAAATACAAGCATCTTGGAGCGAACTGCTCTATACAGTCAACAACTGACAGTCCTCAAACTAACATCCTCATCGCACTAAATCGCCTTTTCCCCAAGTACGAAATTATCAGACGCGAGGAGAGAGACCAATTCTGTATTCGATTAAATGTACAGCTTGTCTGTGATAGAGCAATAAACGGCACCGATACGCAAAATTAGCAAGAGATGCCAGAGACCGGCCGCCGACAAGCGAATGAACAGGAAGAGAGTGACACGTGTGTTCCGGGTTCGAGCCACAGTCACGACATACAGACAAACAATCAGACAGCATGCATCATGCGAGCTTCCTTAATAGCTTACGTACAACATGTAACTATGAGTTTTGGAACTATTTTACATATACCTCAGGTAGACAAGTGAAACCTCCAGAGCGCTCCAAAGCCGTCTACCGTATGCACTTACAGTGCGCATTTCAGATGTCCGACTGCATGCCACCAAAATTCCTAGTCTTAGTGTTTTCTGAATGGAAAACTGAGAAGTAGATGAAACTGCTGTCTATCTGAATACTGGTGATTATGCCCATCAGAAATCTTCTCAATCGGTACATCACTCCGAACTCCGTTACCCCTGGCTCTATATCTAGTAGAGGCAACTAAGGCCGTTGAATAAATTGTCAACTTTCGACGGCATGCAAATGCTGTCAACACGTTCATCGGAACTAAATGAGGACAAATACATTTAATGTGATACGGATAACGTTAAGCTGCGGACAATCGTTGATGATCCGCACGCGGTTATTAAGTCCAACATTAATTGTGGGGCCGGGAAAATGTTGATATTAGGACATTTCAATGAGTCTGTAAAAGAACACTTGATTCATTCGATTCCACCCAGGTGAATTTTGGAATAATTGCACATATACTGCACTTCTTTCTAAAGTCAAACGCTGGTAACATAGTGTCGGGAACTGGCAGTTACCCATGAATGCATTTTTAGATCCACGAACAGACAACCGAATTTGCGATCAGCATTGAACCATTCGACTGCATATGAACGTGTCTATTTTCGACGACCAACTTCATTCGCAATGCGCGAGATACCATCCTGGTTTCGCGTGATAATCTGATCCTGATGAAATTTCTTTTGAACACTTCGTTCACAAATTTGTTGCACTTGGCTCACTGAAACTTAACAAAAGCCTTAGTTCATACTTGTCATACATCGTTCATCACCTCCCTTCGGCGGAAAAAAATCCATGACCAGAATTGCCTCTACGTTTTAAAGCTATCAAAAACTCAGTGAGTAAACGATTAACACAGCTGGTAAGAGAATACCAACACATTCCGATGAACCGTAATAATTGAACCTATTCTCTTACCACGTGTTCATTACGGGCTTAATGTGTACCTAAAGTTTGAGTTATCATTTTAACATGTTACTGCTGGACCGTTAAAACGATGGAAATCTGGAATAAAAAGAGATTTCATCAAATAGCTTTAAAAACTCATGTCACTTAGAGACCGAAGAACTGTCAAGTTTGAGTTTCAACAAACCTTAGTGACCATCACGTCAATCGGTGATGTGATCTGGTCTTATGAGAAAAACATCCATCAGTCCCAGCTGGCTGTGCGGTATTTTTAGAGATCCATGACATCGGTTAGTGAGACAATGAGTTAGTTGGTCGTGCATGGAGCGAAAGAAAATTCAGTCTGACACACCGAGGATCCCGTATTTCACAAAAAAGAAGCATTTCACAAAGCGACGAGGCTGTTGTGTAGGTTGTCTGAACTATGGCAGCTAACCAAGTGTTACATTGTAAATCCTCCTGCCTATGTATATGTGTGCATTAGGCCAGAACGCACTTTGCAGGCAGAATTTCGGCAGGTGGATGGTAAACAACAAAATCGTGGTTATCGTTGATCCACACAGTCTTCCGGATCAAAAGTGAAAAGTCAGTACTGAGCACAGAAAAATAATTGACCCGCATGATTTCCAAATTGAAAATGTGAAATCTACCGAGCGAACTTTAGGTATTAAGATACGGGTTTGTAGATCATTTCTTACTTTCACAGTAAGCATGCGCTGAGGCGGAAAGCAACGGGGAGGAAAATCTGAGTAAACATTGTAAAAACTTATGAAGAATGATGTCAAGCGTGCCCGTATTGTGTGCCCACTGATCGCCTTCTGTATGTTCATCACTAGTTTACGAAGAGATTGCTCATTCAATCTATCCAGCACAATCGCGAAAAAGTAAACAGGAACGTCCTGTTCATACTTTGCAGCTGAAATGCTACAGACATACCAAAACGAGGCTTCATAACGACTGGACAAATTAAAATGTACGGGGTTCGCGTATATCTGAAAAACCAAAGTTGTCTCAGCCCTGCGCATGATCTCGTCCGCCAAACAAAGGCGTAAACCACAATGTGTTGGCTTGTCGCACAATTAGCAAGGATGTTAGGTACGAATTTCACCCAAGGATTACTTTCCACATAATCACACACAAGTGACCAGGAGCATCACCAAATGATCATACGTATCGGGTTGCTGCTAATCGCAACAATGTAGCAGTCATGTAACGGTTGATTACGACCTCCTGATTTGTTGGGTAACTTTTCCAATCGGCCAACTGAGTGATTAGGAAGTCCCCAACCTGGTAGATATCTACCCATTCTGATTGACACAACTATTCAGCGATTTTGCATTTACACACCATACTTTTACTTGAATTAACCTATAGGTAAGAAAAAACCGGCGCCCCATTCGGTCCTACCAGAATGGGATCCAAAAGATCCTGAGTATTACTGGTCACAGACACAGTGGAATATGATTGCAAGTCGAAGTCACTAGCGAGAATGCCATCACACGTGTTGTCATCAAATTCTTCAGCTACTGTTACACCATCTCCTATTAAGGTTAAAATAGGTGAGAAACTCATTAACAGATGAGAACCAAACTACCTGCAGTGTGGGGTATATGGTGTAATTCTTTCCTTACTTACTTTGAGTCCCGTGGTGATTTGGAAGCAATCTTCTTCGCCGCAAACGCATAATCTTCCGATTCCGACATTCAGAAGTCTTCCGCCCTCATTCTTGAGAATGGCCTTTCCTTACTGAACCGGCCCCATATCTTTCAGTAAATCCAAGTATATGGCCTTAAACTTTCCTTCCTGAAAAAAAAGAACTATCAGCGGATTCTGGGGATCACCAGTGGTTGCAACCAATAGGCCACGTCGTCTCTAGATTCTGACCTGTCTGACATGTACGCATTGCAGTGAACCATAAACTGACGCGGCCTTTCCATGTTAACAATAAATCTCCCAAAATTAGAGGGCTCGACGTTCACATTGAACATCCAGTCATGTTTAGCCCCGTAACATCTTCCCTTTGTGAACGAGCGCGCACTCCTATATCGGTTGTGTTGTACCCCAGTAATTTTCATTTGGTTAAAAATTTAAAATTTTCAAAAGCGGTGTAGTAGACAAGTTCGTTTTCGGCTAATCATCATCAGGCCAAATACGACATTTAAATGAGTGTTCTCAGGGCCGTTGCCCACAAAACAAGTATAACCGAGGTCAACCTGATAGACACGGAGAAGTCTTGATACAACTATGCCACGATTATGACGCAAGTGGAACTGTAACGGATTAATCGGTCAGTGTTGGCGGTCGGCCATGCTAACCTCAAAGCCTGAGCAAAACACTTTCGTGTGCACAAGGATGGACCCTCATTTAGACTTTTTCTATACCCATGCGGCAGTCGTCTACCCCTGGTGATACTTTTCACCAGCCAGAAATAGTCATTTCGTCAGCGTTTTTAGGAAAGGAATGCGCTTACTTTCTACCTCCCGATTGATTCCGGTCATCCTCTCTATTTCGACCTTTCCAAATGTGCACGCACATCTGTAAAACCAGACATACTACAAACCCTCGAACCTGTGCACGTAGCTACGTCCTCTATCCCAAACTTGGCAAAAATCTTAATTCCCATGGTTCTGCACAGCAGACCGTCAAAATGAACTAAACTTTCGAAGTGTCAGCTGAAGACACCCTTATGTGAAAGCCGAGTGTCCACCTCCCAAGGTGCACAAGGCAGATTCTTCAATTAAGGTTTGTTTCTATTTGTCCATCATGAGGGCTAGATCACCTGTAGACTGGTCAGCCACCGAATTCTCAGTACAGTCACACCTACACTGTAGTACAGGTTGCCACATCATTCAACACTTGACAAGCACCAGTACCAGACATCGAGAAAAGCTCGCATATATTTGTTTTAGTACTTTGTGTTCATTCTTTCACATCTTGTTGTCAAACGCATTACTCTCGGAGACCTTCAAGTCAGCAATCAGAAAGAATTGAACTGAGATGACCGTGTGATAGTTCGAAAAAGCCTACTTCTAGTGCGACTGGTTTCCGCTTGTTAAACATTGGTCATCAAATACGGCCGGAATACGCACTGCAAATCAACGGGCCCGGCCAAGCTCATCGTTCGACTATCAGAGTGCGGTTGCCACCAGCGACAAAATGACATCGGAGTGAACATATGCAATAAAGGTTGTTCGTGTGAACCCCACTCTTGTGACTGAGTAGGCCCCAATTACTTCAAGCTTAAGCACGCTCGATCCACCCGACACCAACGAGTGCGGTATTGCCTGAGCGCATGGTTGTGACGTGTGAGCTTAGTCAGTGCTATTCAACGCGGTTTCTTTGATGTCTACGGACTCCAAACTGGAGTGTTGCTTACCGCGCTAGTTAATTGACTGTGACAAGTTAAAGTATGCACAGAATCCCAAAGCACTCAAATATGGTTTCGTCCTGTGGTTCGTCAAATAGACGAACTAACTTTTTGTGGTGTCATTCATGTTTCACTTTAGTGAGTGGTCCATCAGGACTTGCTGTAAGGGCTGCAACGTGCGCGCATTAGCCAGTCACGTGTAGCATTGTACCCCAAAACCAACTGTGAACACCCCACGCACTATTCTGCAGACTATGTGCCTTAAGCCAACGGGCACGTGTCGTGAGGGTTGCATTCTCAGTAGCTCACTCTACAGCAGTAGACCGTGGTCCACCCTACCCGACTTGTTCCGATTTTTATACGTAGTTTATATGCAGCTTTTGCCTCAAAAGCATAAAAAATGACCGAAAACGGCTACTCACGTAATTCACCTCCTATTAACCAACGTAATTTTGATCCTGCTTACACATTCCTGACAACTACTTCAGTTTCACGATTCTGATTATCACTCGGTATTAGACGGTGCGTTTTTATGGCTCGACCAACTAATCCTAGTGTTTGAAAATATGCAAAAAACGGCTGCGCTGCCACGTGGTATGGACGAACATAACCTGATGGATACAGCTGTCATGCAGAGCGAGTCTATTCACGCCCTTATCATGAACGGACAAGTTCTCGAACCACAGAACAAGACTGACCGCACAGAAATACTCTCATTCCGGCGACAACCAAACGTCCGTCGGTATTACAAATGACAAAACATGGACTTCCGTTTGTAGCTCTTCATTAGTATAGATGTGCCCTCTGGTAAAAAGTGTCATGTAAAAATCAGAGCTACGGCTGGATTCGAACAGGCAACAGAAACAGCACGCCCAAAGAGCCCTACCAGTTAAACTATGAGATCTTCTTCTAGATCACCATCCCCTCTCTGGTTGGTGAAGGAAGGCAGGACCATTATTCCCCAGTTTTTTATATCCATCACTCGTTCATTTGTCTAGAAGGTGATTTCACGATTAGCGGCGGATACACTTAAGGATAAGATCCATATAAGTACACTACAGTGAGGATTTCGACACCAAAACTTTAGATCTTTTGAACAAAACGTGCGCCAGGTTCTCTAGACTGCATAAACGTAAATAAAGAAATGATGAAGCTAACCAAGACGTAGATCAAATGGAAAAATGCAAAGGGGAAAGATTCTGTTGTTACAGGGTGAACGAACTTGAAGCCCCCAGTCACACGCACCAATTGGTCGCACATTACAAAGCATACACCGATCACCTTCATCAGAAAGCAGTCGAAAACGCGGCTTCATAATCAGTGGCCGTACCACAGAGCAAGGGACAACTTTTGTGTTATCTATATGCTTCCCAGGATTGCGCAGGTTTACGGTAAAACCATCATCAAATGCGAATATCCTCGTCCAAATTTACAGGTCAGAATGGGAAGGCAAACTCGCAATACGCAAAATGGTAACTCCACTGAAGATGAGAACCATGCTTCAAAAGACCAACGAACAATTTTCCGAAGTTGCATATTTCATCAAATCAGATTAGCCAAAAACCCGCATTCACCTGGAAGAACAACGCAAAAAACCGACTCGTTATCGTGCTATCTCTTCATTAATATGTACATCTTGGGCCAGATTAGTTAGCTGTTTTTCCATGGCACGAGCGTCCGGTCACACTGGGTTGCAGGCACAGAAAGGAAACAGGTGGCAGAGACGATGGTAGTTGACACTTCCACATCAAACAGTGCACGTGACAACAAACTGTCGAGCCCAAATGAGCCAAAGTGAGACAAGTCAGTTGCAAAATAGAACAAAATGATAAAAGCGAGCGAACACAAAAGGCAGAGATGCGATGCTGTGATTATTAATCTTGAGCTCCTAAAGTATTCCCACGTCCAGGGAAACGTGGATTCGGGTTGCGGGTTGGTGCTGGCTGTCGCGCTTGCGGAACCTGGCCGAATCCAGCAACAAACCTCTGTTGATTTGGGAATAACCGATATCTGATAGAGAACACAATATCGAAAGAAAAAAGGTTGGAGATTGTCTGCCTTTTAAGAGGTGATTCAGAATGACCTGAGCCCACAGCTAAAAAGAAGAGGTTAACATAGTGCACTACTTTTCGGCATATAACCCGAGCCGCTCAATCCAATAATGCCTTCCTAGTTATTCGACCCACGACTAGCAGTCAAAAATTTCTTAGGTAATATCAGACCATTGTAGTTGTGCCTTTTCCGACCAATATTTCCGGTTAAAAATCACCATTACCACGAACAGCTGTTTGACACATGACAATTGGCCGAAGCTTTTATTAGTTAAATGGTAACGACGTGGCAGATTACCCATCATACGACTGCGAGTTAGAGCCCCAGCTACCCCAACCGCTTAGATCTGGCGGCCAAAGAGAAACTAACTCACGGGTACTTGATGTGAAAGCCGGAATCCCCTATTAGCTAACTAGGGGAGGCAATAAGAAATCATAAAATGTGGTGTTTGACCTTCTTTCTCACTGAACTTTTCGAATATCCCTTACAGAGGCATCGCAAAACGAACTAACAGAAGATAAATCCAACCATATTACGCTTAGAAGTGAGCTAGATATGAAGAACACTATGTGAAAACGCCCAATCACAAGATTATGAGCGATAATCTATGTTCATTGTTTGATTCGTCAAATTCCCAACCATGAGTTGGACGGACAGGAACTACGTACACCAAGGTTGCAATTTCAAATCCTATGCACTAGAAAGTGTCTCATTTATGCCTGAATAACCCAAAAGTGATGGTAGCGAACGGTCTGTGGTGTGCAGTACTGCAACCATACAGTTATTATGAGTGTTCATTAGTTTGGCGTAAATAACCCTTACTATGTACCAGTCACACGGTCACCACCTGAAACAAGGATTAGGTCACATGTTCCAGTACAGGTGCACACAGCCTGACAGATTACAACCCACATGTCACGGGGTGACAAAAAGCCGAAGGTGAAGAAACGGAAAAAGTGTATCTCCCTCGGACAGTTTAAGAGTTAGCTTACCTAACTTTAAACAAAACCGTTAGAACATGAAAACTGCTATATGGAAGCATTTCGTATTGATTCTTCAGTACCAAATTTACAATAACATGAAACGGCTTTTTTATATCGAACAGTTAGGGGGGAGTGGGACGAGTAGTCGGTCGGTGGGTTAGGAAAGGTCACAAAGTCCAGAGCAGGGTCCGGCTAACAAACAACTGTTTCTGAATACACAGGGCCGGCTTCAGCCGGTTGATTGCGACAGTCTCAGCAAACCGCAAGAATTTTGGACTGGGATAACGTAAAAAGATTATGAATGCAAAAGCCGAGTCGATGAATTGACCAGTGGTCCGGACGTGTTTAGCGACTNGCGACTGTGGACAATGGTTGCGTGTTTAAACGACACTGCCGTTCTTCGGTAATACGCAGTTATGCACTCATTTAGCCAAATGTTTCGTCACTCTGGAGATCAAACACCTCTCGGTTCTGCCTAAGTAACTTTCTTTACAGTTACATGTAAACTGGTAGGTTTAATATGAGAAGGCACCGGAACAGGCAGTTTCTGAGTTCGAGTTAATACACAAAGTCCGGCTGTGTCGAATGTCAGTTTAGTCGAATTCATTAGCCTGTGTTGTCTGACGCATAATGTAATCATCCATAAAAGGCCATTCTTTACAAACCTTCTTTTTCATAGTGACCCCCTGTTGGGATGGTGGTTTCGGTGTACCATGTCTTCCTATGAACCTTTGTGAATAACCATTCGATTGTAGTACAGGTGTGATCAACTCTAGTTCCTCCACAAGACTGTTCTGTGTACAGATTCGCCCTGCGCGTGTGAATAGTAGATACACTGATCTGCATTTGTGATAGGCCAGTGTGAAACTGCTAGAGTTCAGGTATTCATTGAAAAACGTGGATTTCCTATAGCTCTTAACATAGTCATCTTCCCGGCGACCAATGAGTATTCCTAGAAACAGAAAACAGTTATCGGTCTCAAGTTCACACGGTACCTTCAGGTTGGCATAACAACTATTTAAGCGCTGCACTAAGAGTTATCTATTGCCTGTTTGGACAGACTTAATACTATCATCGACGTAGAGTTTCTGGCATGACAGACACGCTAAGTCTGCGGCCAACTCTTGTTCAATCCTTAACACGAAAAAATCTGCCAAGATGGGTCCTAGCGGACTTCCCATGGCTACCCCGTCTATTTGGCGGTTGCACCGATCAATAAAACTGAAGCTGATGTTTTCAGTACATAACAATAAAACTTCCCTCAGAAAACCAACAGGCGGACGCAAAGTAATGTGGCTCATTTCAACGAGCTCACAAATATCATCAATTGTCTCATGTAGCGGAACCTAATTTTAACCAAATGCAAAAACTTGTTGACGAAACAACAATGGGAATAAAATCTTGCTCAAACAATAAGTGGAACTAGTCATAACGATGAGATAGACAACAGATTCTAGGGAGAAAATAACCGCGAGAGCAAATTAAAAGAAACTGTTCGGTATTTAATCCATGAAAATAACAGGAAGAAATAGAATAAAACTCACAGAAAATCTGGTGTCTTCAACAGTGCTTGACCTCCATAGGCCTGAGGGTATTGAGTAGTAAAAAAGTAGTAAACGTGTCCGACCACAATTCCGGTCAGTTCCATCAAAACACTGAAAGGACGAAAAGGTGTTTTTCTAATCTAATGATATAAAAGAAAGTTGTGCCATAAGCACAAACACTTGAAGTAGGGAAACGGCGACGAAAACATGCTAGTTTCACCAACGGAAATGCAAAAGCCGAAACGGTTTGGGACCTAACTCGCATAAGAACAAGTTCCCAAATGGAACTGCACTGGGCGGTGCTTGCTTTGCGAACACATCTTCACTGAACGTGGATATCGTCCTGTACGACTGGACAACAATGTGATTAAAACGGTTTCACTTGCAGCTGATGTCCAGTTGACCAAACCAGTCATTTTGCTATCAAGAAGGGCGCATTTTGGATAGAAACCGATTAACCATTACGCGTTTTTGAGTGTTGATTGTTATCAGTGCTATTGGCATCCGATTGCGTAGCCCTGAATTCTGCGCACGGAGGGTCGTGAGGACACTAAACTTTTCCAGTAGTATAATCAAACACAATTTGAAACAGTGGTGGTGCAACTACCAACAACCACACCGTCTGCAACCTCTTTGTTGAACGGCCTTTTTACTCACGGTGAAGACCCTTTATTTCTGTCGTCCTGTAATTAATCTGTCTGTTGGCTTGTTGTTTACAGTACTTCAACTGGAGTTGGTGAACTAATAAGAATCAAAACACCGTTGACGTTCTCGCTAGTGTCTAGGTTCTGATCACAAATGAACGTCAGCACACTCACCTATAACTCCGAAGGCAAACAAAATGACACGGGTTAAAATCGGAAAAAACCCAACTGTCTAACCACAGTTTGTACATTCACGTGCAGATGGAACGTGAAGAAATTATCGAAGACAAATGAGCCTAACAGTACTCACCTGCCTCGGACGATCAGATTGAAAATGACCAACACCCAAGGAAAGTACATGGCTTTGAATTGCATGCCAAACCAAAACTGGACAATCATGTCACGATTCATTTGACTCCAAATGTAGATGATAGTCAACACCATGGGTTCCATCAGAAACTGGCAATTCAGAGAAAAATTAAAAATGAGTAAAAATTTAACTCAGATGGTCTTGCGGTCGATTAGCAAATAGTAACTGTCATGTGTTAGACGTTCAAGTTGTGGTGCTTCGTAAATGTGGTTAAAAACTTAAAACAAGAAAAAACGGATCCACTGAAACATGAAAAACAAAAAGAACAACTAACAGCTAGTAGCCGACTAGATCTGGATCTAACGATCATAAGTTTATTGGCTAGTGGACCCGTTTTCGAGAACCTTGGAGTAGACAGCGCACACTTACTTAAAGAAGTGAAGTATTTTGAACATCACAAGCTGTCCACAGGCAAAGTGCACCAAAAAAGCTTCGGAAAAGAAACTGAACTGGGGACATTTTTGTGGATTATTTGGAAGATGAGCCTCACATCTGAACCAGTCGATATATAGACGGATTAATAGTGATGTTCAACTTTTAGTGGGGAACGTATCATATTGAGCATACGAGTGGTCAGTACTATGCTGACATGTCAAGGTTATTGAAGAAAGCAACGTTCAACTATTCGGTTTCCACCACTGACGTCCCTATAGTAATGGGAGTGTTCGGAGAACCGCTTAAAGAACAGTATTTGACAATCATATTTCGGAATAAGTTTACTGCAAAAACGTCAGTCACTCACAAACATTTAAGTGAATGACAATCCCCTCCTGCTGTTGATTTGAGCTAGTGTGCAGGTGGCAACTGCGTGACGAGAAGCAGAGGGGTGAAAGTTAGGACGCCAAGGCTCGGCTCCGCTGGGAACTCTCAGCCTTCGGACTAACATCTAAAAAATAATCAACATCCGCTTTTAGATGCGTCGTCAGATGGGAAGCGGAAAAGCGTGTTCCCTAAAACCTGGCATTAGTTTCCTGAGAACGCATTCACACAAAAATGGCGCATAATTGGGTGCACGAGAAGTCCAACGTAAATTACCGCGGTTGTACTATACCCAAGGCGGTGAGATTTGGGACGGCGATAACTAAAGAAATCAGCTTTATAAAAAGTTTCTTTTGAGCATACAACTGTGGGTTGAGCAACCGAATTTCAATCGCTTCGGCGGTGGCCAGAATAGAAAATTTGACCCTTTTGGAATGACAGTAGGGCAGGTGGTAAATGGGCTAGAAAGCCACTTCCCGTGAAACTTGGTGTCGTGAGTCAACGAGATGCACCAGAATTGCACTTGGAATCGACTTTACCTCGCTCATATTCATCCAAGTGAGGTGGTGTTCACGTGTCCCCTGAGAAAGGTGCCTGGTTGTGCAAACGACGTAACTTGCTCTATAGGAGCACGTAAAACGGTAAACGCAAAATGAATTTACACATTTAGACAACAAAACTTTGAGTTAAGCGTGAACTACATGGTTGGATCTTAACGAGATTCGCACTCGTGCCGCGTCGTTTACTCTAAGAATCAGTTCACGCAACGCTTTACCTTTAGAGTCTAACGTCATACAAACCAACTTCTTTTCTACACACTGAAGTTTGGCTTTCGGTGTTGTCAGTTTCATGTGTTTACCAGCAAAGTTTTGAGGATAGGCGATCTCCGCCAATGTCTGCCGTAAAAATTTCACTTCCGAGGATAAGTGGACACCATCCCAACTGGCTGGCCCAAAGCGAGATGAAGTCAAATTCGAGTGAAATTCTGGAGCACCTTGTTGAATCAGGGCATCAAGTAAGTGGCTTCCCAAACCATTTATTGCCTGCTCAACCGTCACTCGTAACAGGTGCTGACAGCCTCTAATCGAATAGCACGAAACACAATCTTCGGGTAGGAATAGACAATTTCCGGCTTTCGGATACTCAAGGGTTTGGCGTTATTTCACTACGCCCTTTAGTTTGTTAAATCACAATGGAACCACTCAACTCAGTTGAAATTACACCCACTAAGGCTGAAGAGAGTGATGCGCATTCAAGTTTGACCTTTGATCATGCCCCCAAACCAACGGTGTTGCAGTCACCGTGATCGCAGCTGACCTGCGGCCCTATAACTATATGGCACCATCAGTAGCAGCAGTTAGGATGGTAAGAACGAAGGGAATATCTACCAAGCACAGAATGCACGTAAGAAAGCATTATGGATCACCAGGAAGTTCACAAAGACAGACAGTCTATCTGATAAAAGGAGATCCAGAAGACCCGCTGTGACACCTGATAGAGACACTCGACTGTTGTATGCAGTGGGATAGACGCATTGCAGCACGGGACTGCCTACAATCTCCCGTTGTGTGCAGACAAGACCATCTCATCACAAACGATACTAAGGTGTATTCACGATATGGGTCTGTAGGGACGTCGCCCATGAGTAGATTAGGCCACTTCTATGGTGAAGAAAGAATGTTTTCAAGTCGCGCCTGAATGAAAGAATGGAAACAGACCCCGGTCATCTGGTATTGGGGCCAGCGGGGACAAATCTCAGTCACTGAACGCCTCAGCATTCCAATTAGTCTGACAAGTCTCTCCAAGAGCCTTTCACTCATCTACGATCTAAACGTATACGACTGATGCCGCTTGTGGGGATAAACTGGGATCTGTGGATACAACTGAAGAGACAGAGACAAATTCGGACATAGCTCCCCGTAATGCCAAGAATCACTGCAGATAAGGCGACCACTTAATTCAACATTAAGTGACATTAATTCAACATTCCTCAACCAGAAGAAAAATTGCACAAAACTTTTGGGCAACCGAAAACGGAACAGTGTTTACAGCTTCGTGCAAAAAGTATTACCCCTATTATTCAAGTAGAAACTTTCGATGCTTATCATAAAGCTGACTTCTTTCTGCACCTGCCCTACCGAGTTTCACCACAGCCTTGATATGACCGCGATAATTTGCCTTCCATTTCTCACGCACTCATGTGTACTAAACTTTTCGTAATGACTGTGGATAGCTATAAGCGGGCTCAGAAACAACAATGTATGTGATGCACCGCCAGCTATCAGGCTGAAGTGCATGAATTGGTTCCAAGGAAATTTTCAAGATATTCAAGAAATGGATAAAACACAGGAATCATACTTACATAGAAGGGAGCCATGTAGCCAACGATCTAGAAAACTTGTTAAGGGATAAAATCAATGAGAACGAAATAGACCATGTCAACATGGAACAAAACTGTCAACAAATTCACACAGATCAGCTGTTCTCTGAGGTTACGTCGCCCAAAAGTGGAAGCTCCATAGAACCGAGGCAGAACACTTTTCACAAGTTCAAACGCTCTGTGGCTGTCAAATAGCATTCCGGCATATATTTAAACATGGAAATGAAGACTGGTAAGCCCCAATTACGGTAAAATTATTCAGCCTCTTTTAAGGAACGAATCGTGGTCAGTTCGGAGGATAATCAATCGCAGCCACCTTTAACAGGACCTTTAGAAAGGTCTATGCATTGTCACACTAACAACTTTAGCTCCGAAGGTAGTTTGGTGTTCAGGAAACGGATAGACGGAAAGATTTTAATGAAACGAGAAGTCTCATTGGCTAGGACTGAGTGAACTGGTCCACGCCAGTTCCTGCTCCTCAAAATGCTATTTATTTATCAGGCAACTGAAGAAAAAGAAATCTGAGCCATTTTTCACATCAGTTTTCATTCATCATCATCATCATCAGTTGGTTGCTTGATGAATAAACATTTTCAGGAACAAAAACCGAAGTTGTGACTGCCTTAATAACACAACCGCTAAAACAAGACTGGAATTTGGGGCGGTATGACGGCTTAAGCATCTCGATGACCTGTTTGGCCAAACTGGACGGTGTGGCCACTACGTCGCTCATACTAAGCAGGTCAGTTGGAAGAGGTCTGACAAACCACTCTAATGGTACTTTAAGTTAGGGATTGAAAGAAGGTTGGCGTCTTTTCCGGAAAAAGCACTAGATTCCACATATTGTAATCCATCCGCTGCTTTACGGTACAGACTTCCCAACTAAACGCTTTGGTTGAGAACCCTAATCGTCTTCCACTCTAGGTCTGGGCACCCTGACGGAATCCCAACTATGAATACACATAACAAACAATTTCAAATTACATCCGCCATCTCGAAGTTTAAACCGAGTCGCCCTACCTGCTGCATACCGCAGGGTGGATAGGCGAAAACACGCTACTGCTGAACCCCCTCCCCCAATGTCATCAAATTTGGCTCCCAGTCCCTTTCCGAACTCCGCTTCTAGTGTTCACTCTGTAGCTCCCACAACAGACACAGCTAATCACAGCAACACTGTGCCTGTAATTCTCTTAGAACCTAACCTCAGTCCTCCCTCGTCCATTGCTCAGAACTGGAATATGAATTAACATAAATGCTATCAACGTTCGGACACGAAATCAGATAGGTCAACAGACCGCTCTAGTTGAACGTCGACGTCTGCTGCATTTCAGAGACTAAGAGCCAGGATAATAGCCACCGTATGAAACCAGCAGCACCCGCGCTGTTCACCTGATAGTGTTTATACACTTCAGGTAAGTCCACGGCAGTCGCAATCGGTCATGCTGGAGTAGGTACGGCCCTCAGTATGACGGCCGCAGTTGCATTGGTAGATTGGATTTCTGTTAACAGTAGACTTTGTGTCGTCCGCTTGGCGGGTTCTATCAAGGCCAGTTCAAAACGTAAAATCCTAAGAAAT
>QNGE01000995.1:0-113399 GCA_008508345.1 Paragonimus westermani
CCTTCAGGGGAGCTCCAAATACCCTCTTATCGTAATAGTCCTCCTGATGCTTGTGAGATGTCTCCAGATGTGCCCGTGCTACCTGGTGGGCCCGCAGAAGTGTGTCGAGAAGGCTACTTACATATTGTGCTACCGGAAGTTGCAGTTGCTCTGTAACGGGCAACCGGGCATCTGAGGGTAGTCTTACTTTTCGGCCTGTCCACAAAAAATGTGGGGTTCGATCGGTCGGAGAGTGGAAGGCACTGCGACAAGCTAACAGATATTTCTGTTTAGCTAACTCCCACTCGGTGACACTCTCCTCTGTGAAAGCCTTGAGGCGATTTTTGAGGGACTGATCCGTCCGTTCTACTCGCCCATTGCCTTGCGGGTGGTAAGCTGTGGTTCGCGTCTCATCTATTCCTAGTAGCCTGCACAGTTCGCGAACCAAAGAGCTTTCAAAGCGGGAGCCTTGGTCTGAATGGGGTTGGGCCGGCGCTCCCCACACCCAGTGGTCGATAATGACTGTTGCTGCTGTGGAGGTATCCACTTGTGCAAGCGGGACAGCTTACACCATTTGGTGAAGTAATCTACCAGGACCAAAATGTACCGATTGTTTCGGGGTGTCTCGGGAAACGGCCCTACAATATCTACACCGACCAACTCGTCAGGATTTCCTGCGGCCATAATTTGCAACTGAGTTCGTCGTCCCATTTGAGGGATTTCGAAAATGCCGCATTCCTCGCACGATCGACATAACAGTCTGACATCCCTCTGTTGATGCGGCGTCCAGAATCGCTGTCGTACGGCCGCTTCCAACTTGTTTATTCCCTCATGTCCGAGCTCTGGGTGTTGGGACGTCACGTACCATAGATTGAGGGACAACGATCCTTCTCATATAAGCGGGTCCGTATTGGATGAATAATACTCTCTCTGCCATTTTGAGCTGTTCCCATAGCGCCCAAAGGCAGCGAGGTTCATAGCTCTTTCCTCCTATTTCCTTGCTTGTTGGTTTGTCGCCATTGTTCGGGCACCTTTCATAGATTAACTCAGTCTCAGGATCTGTTGCTTGAGCCTGTTATCAGCGGCCAAATTTTGCACCCTGTAGGTTGATCAACGCCATGTGTTGCGTAGTACAATATGGACAGTCGCCGTGAAAGCGCGCGGGACGCCTTGAAAATGAGTCGGCGTTCTAGTGCCGTCTGCCCGGTCTGTGTTCATATACGAAGTCGTATTCCTGTGGGATCTCCTGCCATCGGGCTAACTGTCCCCCTATGTCTTTGAAGTTTTGTAACCAGCGGAGAGACTGGTGGTCTGTGCGTACAATAAAACTTTTGCCCAGAAGATAATGTTGGAAATTTCGCACAAAGAATACTAACGCAAGCAATTCTCTTCTAGCTGTACAGTAGTTTCTCTCACATTTACTTAAAAATCGGCTACGACGGGCTATTACAAGTTCCCTACTGTCTTGTCCTCGTTGAGAGAGAACCCCCCGATTGCACTGTCGTTTGCATCGGTATTAAGAACAAACTCTCCGGCCTTCGGCGACAGGTCCGGAAAAGCACTGGCGCTGTGCACAGAGCTTGGCGTAGTGATTCAAAAGCATGATCACATACTTCCCTTCACGTGAATTCCTCACTATTTTGTACTAGTCTAGTCAGAGCAGTGGAAATGCAAGCGAAACCATTGATGAATCGGCGATAATAGGAAGCTAGCCCTAGAAGCTCCTCAGCTCGTTTGCGTCCTTCGGCGTAGGCCAAGATCGAATTTGTCCCGTCTTTCTTGGGTCTGTGCGGGTACCGGCCCTCGAAATTACATGCCCCAGGAATGTTACCTCTTTGAGTAGGAAGTGACATTTTGAGGACTTCCGTTTTAAACCTACTTCGGTCAGGCGGTCCAGCACGCAATGCAAATTGCGCATATGCTCCCGTTCGGACCTTTCATGGACTATGACATAATCTAGGTACAGTAGGCATGTCCTGGGTATTAGGTCATGTAATGCTTCCTGCATCAAGCGTCGAAACGTCGCAGGTGCGTTCGGTCATCCGAAGGGCATAACTTCGAACTCATACAGCCCGGACGGTAAGGTGAATGCCGTCTTCGCTCGAGCATTTTCTTCGACCTCCACCTGCCAATAGCCGGGTGCAAAGTCTAACGTACTAAAATACGTGGCTCCGACGAGGGCACCAAACAGGTAATCAATTATTGATAACGGAAATGCACCATTCTTTTCACTCCATTGAGCTCCCTGTAATCCACGTATAACCGTAGTTCGCCGCATTTCTTTTTTACCAGAACTATCGGGGCAGTCCCTGGAAACTTCGAGGGCCGGATCACGATATTCTGTAACACGCCGTCAAACATCTTACGCACCTCAACCTGAAGGTGTGCAGGTATCCTGCGTGGGGTTATCTTGATTGGAGGCTCATCCCCTGTAATAATTCCATGCTTCAAAATGCTTGTACGCCCTAACGGTGCTCCCTTCAACGCGAACACTTGTGGTCGACTTTCGATTATCGATTGGATCATCTGGCCAATTTGGCGATTCACTTCGGAAGGGAGAGTAGTGACATAGAGAGAGAAGCTGGTTTCTGGCAGAGTTCTAGACATATGTGTCAAATGAGTGGCGCCAGATGGGTTCCTTAGCTTAAGGCTGTGTAAATCGAAAGTGCGCCTCAGACGGCCTAAAAGATCCATCCCACAATAACACAGATTGGGAGTTTGTGGCTCATCACAAAACTGTGCTCTATATGGCATCCGGCTATTATGAACGGCGCAGCGATTCTGCCCTCCGTCGGCATTTGGTCACTTCTGGCCGTAAGGATGCGTTGACAACACGGTTTTCGCTTGTAGCCCGAGAGTCTGCGTATTGTATGTGTGCCAATTACGCTTAAGGAAGCTCTGGCATCTATCAGACCTACAAGTGCTATTCCACATATTATTATCTGAACCATGAGTTCTGCCAGCGGTTAGGAAAAGTCAGTAAGGGAAGGAACGTAAACTCGACTGTAGGGCTTGCCTGCTCTGATGTGGTTTCCAATGGCCTGGTCGACAGTTTCGAAGGCTTGACTATTTGCCCGGAACGCAATGTCGCATGGTCTACGCGACTTGTTCCACCGAGGTCGCCGTTCGCGGCCACCATATCGCGAGTCACTAGGTCCCCGATACCGGTCTGAGCTTCTTCTTTGCATTGGGGTGCTGTTCCTCTGGCTGGTCGCTCGTGCCGCGACGCAATATTGTAGTGGTCGGCCGATGACTGCCTCCACCCGCTTAAGGTCTTCGGCCATCCACACTGCGGCGTCAAGGTCGCTGGGTGGATGAAGTAGGAACTCCCTTTTTATGTTCGTTGGCCAGATCCTCCCTACTAGCTGTTCAAGAATCCGGTTCTGGAGTTCCTCTGAGGACTCTTTCTCATATCCGCGTTCGGCCAAGTGCCGCAGTTCGCGGGCAAACGACCGGAAGGTTATTCCCTCGAGCTGTCTACGAGCATGGAACTGTTTTCGGTAGACAGTCGGATGCAAGAGGGCGTCCGACAGAGGTCGTAGCTTGGTAAACGTCTCATCTGATACGGGGGTGTCCAGAAGTTTGCCCCGACAACAACATCGAAAGTCTCTCCGTTCAGCAGATTCAGAATAAGGTTGCTGTGGGACTCTGCTGAGAAGTTACGGAGATAGACTCATACTTGACTTTCCCAACGAGAACAGTGCCCCCCAGTAAACTTATCGAGGTGTGGGATCGATACTTACAACCCTGCTGTTGTGGGTTTCGTCAGCAATCTGTCTAGAATGTTTGTCAGAGTTTGCATGAGGTGACCGAAGTCTCCGGATGTGGAAGGAGTGGAAGAATATTAGTCTTCTTCAGGTCACTTCGTGGATTTCGACATTTCGTATCCCGGCGGGGTCGCCAAATTGTAACATGCAACCAGAAGAGCAGATGGAGATCATGACCGAAGATGTATTACGCAACACGCGACAATAGTTTAAATACAAGCGTCCTGCTTGTTTGTCTGACTGTCCGTTGGTTCGAGATCCTCGTGCACAACGTTGAGGTAGCGGTCTGGAAGGTGAACGAAACAACCGTGTAACGATTACCACTTCAAATTCGATCCATGCGTTAACTAGTTCCGGTCGCGTGTTACACTGGTTTCTCCAGACAAGTAACCTATGCGTCATCCGCTTTCTCGGTTCATAACACTAGTTGAATTTATCAGCCCAGCCGCCTGCAGAATGCGATGTGTTTGGTGTCGCTGCAGCTGGCGAATCCGAAGTAGAGAAGAAACGTCAAAACGCGCTAACATGGTCTTTCTTAACAACCTCACATAGCGGGCAATCCTTTCCAGGAACAAGGGCTTCCGTCAAGTCTCTATACATCCCTGATGGTCTGTCGCTGTTAGATAGAACGTGACGTCGTTTGTTAGAAAGCTGATGGCAGACCGCTGAGCTTCTGAAAGCAAAGTCCCTTGCTGAATGCACCAATTACGTTCGAAATACACTATACTTTTAGGGTGAATTCTTATGGCTACCGGCGATGAAAAGAAAGACGAGTTTGCGGTCGGTTGCGACATTAAACGGGAATGCTGTGATCCAAGATTGTGCCCGTTAAGGACCATGCCATACAAAGCTTCTGCCGCAACGCTTTGGTGCGTATGGCGTGTTCTGGTTTGCCTGAGGACGTTTACATAATCCTGACCGCAAAACATTCGGACTGCACTCTTTTGGTCTGTGGCCTTCGTAGGCAAGTTCGGGAAACTTTCGACAGTGGTTGCTACGTTACCACCTGTCGCTGACTCGGTTGGGTCCACCAAGGTAGCTTCAACCAGCGCGGTAGTGTAAGTACACAACACCTGATGCCCCAGATTTATCGCTTACCATTCGGCTTCATGAAGGGCTAGCAGTGACACTAGTGGAAGCAAATGCTATGAAACGCCGTATGCTGCCGTTGCATTCGGTGTCATATTGTTTGTACACCCTAGAGGTCTACTTGGCTTCGCACTAAAGGAGCTACGGGAGAATCGGTGATCATTGAAGTCCCTTCCGAGTAAACTAACAGCTGTCTGCGATCCCGTGATAAGCACGATCGTGAGCTTTAGAGGGATTTGTGCAAGAAAGTAGGGACAAAACGCTTTGTATTTCTTCCATCGCGCGGTCGACAATATTTATTGGCTTCTTGAATTCCGAGAGGCCACAAATAGAGCGGATTGTACTGGTGTTTGCTAAAGCAATGGAGAAAGTGCTTTTAGCTCTTTAAAAACTCAGGGGTGGCCTCGGAGTTTGGTTTTTTTCATATCATTTTGTATCGCGAGTCAGTGGCGTAAGGTGCTGAAAGAGGAACCCTTAAATATCGGTCCATCCGAAAGCAGTATCATCAGTGACCCTCCGGACTCTAATATTGACGAGCCTGAGCATGAGAGAAACTAGCGGAAGTTCCTGGTCTCAACCGTGGGACTGACGAGTATACAACACACCGCATCTTCCGTCCAAACCCTGCTCCCGAAGAATGCTGCACATGACCATTTGAGATCACCGTTACCTCCCAGGCTATGAAAACGCATGTCCTGGAGGCTTATCACTACAGGCATCGTCTCATTCATAGCGGCGTGTCATTTCATTCCCATGGTTCAGAGGAGTAAATGTGAGAAGCTGAAATTTCATGGTTTCACTGGCTGATTGGTTGCCCACTCCACTAGTCACATTGAAAATGATCCACACCATTCACAATGTAGACCCAGTAAGCACTCTTCTGTTATCAACCGTGGTAAATGTATTTGCCCCAGTTCCATTGGCCTGTTCAGTACACTTTCTGAACTTCGCAGTCTCTGCTCTACCCATGTTGCAGTACCTGAGTTGAAGCACTGCGCTTCCATTCCGAATTTTGAACTTTGCATAGAATCTGTGCCACTATTACGGACTGATGGAGCAGAAGGTAAGAGTGGCGGAACAGTTCTCTATGTGGACGCCCCCTTCAGACTCTTCCTTTTAGTAACCCCAACCTCAATGCAAGTTCTGAAGGAGTTTGTTCGGTTGACTAGTGCTGATCTTCGGTTGGATGAATTGCTAAACAGACGTCGGTCTTCTGATTATGCAAGAGAGTTTCGTCTCAGCAGGTTTGGTGCCTCTCACCACAGCAAGCTTCCCCCATAGTATGTTAATGAGTGATCTCGAATTTCTAGAAACGAACTTCCTCTGGTACATGGGCTCTGAAGACACTATGGCAACAAATCTGTTTCATTCACTGGAAAACTTGAGTTCATCTGAGCAATTCTTAAATTTAGTACGCGGGCGAGATGGTCATACTTCCTCGTAACTTCACCATGCTCTAACGGATGAAACCCCACTGGTCGATCTCGAGTGTTTTGCCATCGTCGAGCTTAATGATCATGCATGATCTCGTTTGGTTCCATATGAAGCACGAACGTTATCAGCTATGCCACTGTAGTGAGATTACCTTCGACGTCCCCAACATTCCAAACTTCCCGTGACGTGACAGTCGTCTTACCAGTATCACCGTGCCCGTTCACGTCGTCTTGTGGATGCTAATTTACTACGAGGCATTAACATCAAAGTTATTGCGTTAGCGTGAACATTGCAGGTCCACTAGTGTCTGTGTAGTCAATTGGCACGATATTCGGCACTGTAGGTTACATTCACTATGGTAACAGCGATTCAGCTATTGCTGCTGGAAACGCCGCTTAACCACTCTGGGGCTTGTCTGAGTTCGGAAGTTCGTCTGGAGTTTCCGTCGTCATTCGTTCTCCTTGGTGACGGTCAAGCGGTTGTGCTAACTTTTCTCTCACGTCTAACTCCTTAGCGCCTTAGCTCGTTGCGTTGAGGTTTGCCTGGGAATGATGGGTAAATTGGCAACCGCAATTAGTTTGCAGGCTCACCGTTTTCTTATTGTGACTCCTGATTCGCGCTAACTCAAGGCAGGGGGAACTTGGGGACCACACACCGAAGGACAAGGTGCTAGGTAATTGGATAAACCCGGTGACCATTCCATTCTACAAAACGAACAAAAGGCAAGCTTGAATTCAGTGCGAAAAAGTGCAAAGTTATAAAACATCGGTAGTTGTCGAGTGGTAAGCAATGTTTGAATGACTACTATCTCCAGTCATTTCACCCAGGGAAAGATTTGGGGATGACCGCTTCGCACCCTCTGTGGTGACAGAAAGGGCAGCACAGCCTTGGCACTACGCCAAAAAAATTATTAGCTGTCTGACCTTTTCTGTTTCATGGTTCATTACAACAGCGTCACCCGGCAGTACCTGGAAAATTGATCTCCGATTTGACCCCACTTCCTCCAGAGTGACAAACAGCTCCCCCATGATATTCAGCCACGTATCACCGAAGGTACTCATAAATTAACAGTTAAGCTATATAGCAATCGTCATATGAAACTGGTTGATGATTGATTGGATTTCCGTCATATAAATGGTGAAGTGATCGTACACTTTGATCATGAAGTCGCTTGACTATCCGTACAAATCGGTGCCTAACGTGAGCACAACGAGCTGTGTGAGGGCACACCCCTTCAAACTTGAGATGAAACATAACCAACCGAAGCATAGGCCTGACTCTTTCCTACAAAACGACCGCAAGGCATGAACTGCTCTTCCAGAACACATAACTTGTGCTAACCCTGCTACTAGTTTTAAACCCCGCCTTGATAGTCATTTCCTATCTAAGCTCAGAAAGCACGTCTGTTTCTCCCCCTCAAAATTCTCGCGCTTATATGTGTGATCTTACATGGTATGATATTGAGCTCTCAAAAGATTCTGACATCAACTTCTGTTGATGATCCACTCATCCCGTGATTCACTGAAACTTCGCTCAAGCAAAAATGTCGAGTAAAGTGTCAGGATCCAGTTAGGGTTAGGATTCATCTGAACAGATTGGTCTCACTTGCACTGTGTACTCGAAAAATGTGAATTTCTCCGGAAACCGTCATTGTAAGGAACAAACATTAATTTTTGGACAGTGCCAAAGTGGTTTTTTAGATTACGCGCCTTAGATGTCCTCATGTTTTATTGTCAGATTTATTTGCAAAAGCTTAAATGGGTTGAAAGTTGGGAACACATCCATGAACTTGTTAACTTAATCTTGACAGCACATAGTATGGTTTGTTTTTTGCGTGTTTTCATGTTTAAAACAGTTGTGTTCTGGCGTTCCGCGGTGCCCGAAAGCTTCCAGATGTCGCTGTGGAGCATACGTATAAAAACTCCAACTGAGGAGAAAACCGTTTCCGTTCCAGAAGACGGTTCTATAAAGCAGGTATATTGTTTTTACATCAAATTTGTTCATTTTACCGTCTTTCATCTTAACGCACTTCTTTCGACGCAGTTACGTGAGGAAGTTTCCAAAGCTTTCAACGCTCCCGTCAAACAGATTTGTTTAATTTTCGCCGGCAGAATTCTAAATGATAACGAAAGCTTAGCTCAACATAAAATTAAGGATGGTTTGATTGTGCACTTGGTGATAAGGGTAGGGCTCGTGTTTGCTTCATTCTATTTCTCTAGGTCCCAAAGCCCGAGGTGAGTGTAGTCAGTGTTATTTTTACGGTTCGCAGTCCACAAACACGGATTCTTCTCGTGGTCTGAATACCGCAACTGCTGGTAGTGCCAGTCAACCTATCCACACACCGATGGGTACGTTACCGGACGTGGGTGGCTTCCAGAATATTTTTGGAACTGGCGGTAAGTGTTTTTTTACGTAGTGTGCTGCACTTGTCTGAAAAACGGTTTAGGTGCCCCTAGAATGCAGTGGCGCTCTTTCACGGTGGCGGGCTTCTTAACCCTCGTGGAGCCACAACCAAACAATCTCCAGCCGACAGCGGTAGAAATCACTAACTTTCGACTGACCGCCTTGTTTTGGGGTGACACTCAGGTAGGGAAACTGTACGGTATGATCCAGAAAAGTATAGACATTAAGCGGTTAGTGGCCCCCCGTACATTACACACGAATTATTAGAGGTCTCATAAACCCTAAACGGTACAGATACGTGATAACTTCTAGAGGAAAGTTGCCAGGCGTTGGGCGAGCAAGCGCCCAAAAGTGCGCGTAGCGCCACTGACGCGCACAAGCCGGAACATTGGCAAACAGACGAGCACGGTCACGGGAATTAGACAGATGACAGACCTCGTGTCTATCCGGCTGCCCGATAGGTCCCTACAGTTGGACGCACTTTCGCGTTTGCATTCAAATTGGTGAAGTTCGAGAGAGTAAGATGGGTGAACGTTTCTCCCTACGGGAACCGTCTGAGGGGGGCAGTTATTCGGGTATTGTTCCACAAGTATGGAAAATATCTGTATACATATATCCAAAAGAACCATACTAAGTAGTGGACGATCTATTGTGGCGTTTCACATCCACACTAAGATCTACCATCAAACATGTGTGTTGAGATGGGCTTCTTCTGCCGCTCATCGTGTTCGGCTGCCGGTCCGTCTTCGCTCGTTTTTCGTTTCGGCGTCAACGAAGCTGATATAATGTATGAATTGCATATGCGTTATATATATATATATATATATATATATATACGTATTGTGTGTGTGTATAACACTCGAAATAACATTTAAGTGTTTGACTAGCGCCCATATGTTCTATTCATTGGACAAATTTCTCTAGTAGAACAGGAGGGACTGTGGGTCTCTAACACTCGCTAAATTTTAGCATCACTGGTAAGTAGGAAGGATGGAGAGGTAGTCAACAGCGAAAGATAACTGTATTCGGAGAGTAAGGGTGAACCACTAATGTGACCTCTGCGCACCTTGTTGGAGGTTTGTTGTCAGCTTGAGACTGAAGATCAGCGACAGGGTACATAAGCTCTTATCCCACCCGAGGTAGTTCAAAGTTAAGTCATTGTTTAATTTTTTTATAGGCCAGATAATGGAGGACTTTCGAGCACTCGTAAGACACTGGCGTTGACCTCCTGTCTAGTGGAAGGTTGATGGGTCTTGGTTGTTATGAATAATCAGATTCGACGGCACAAACTATCAATCTTGAGTCAGAAAGAGAAGAGCAGGGGGCCCGTATGTTAGGCTTTATTCGTCTAACAATTGGCGTGACAGCTGAAACGGAAAACGTAAGTGGATTACAAACTCAAGGATGAAACAAATAACACGAAATATAACATTCTCCCCCACCAAGAAATGTGAGCAGACCAAAATAGTAGGTTACATGGGGATTAATTGAACATGCCTACACTGATCGACGAAACAATATTTGGTAGTGAGCGTCAATATGTAATTGGTTTATGCGTCTCTGTTTCTCAGACAATATGGATGAACGCGCTGTTGTTTGGTTAACGTTTCAAGATTACGTGAGTGATCGTTCTTGGGGAATCATATGCTTCAGTGTTGTGTTTGTCAGCTGAGGGACTGCTGTTATGCTGCTCTGTGATAGGGACGCAGTCAGTGGGTACAGATGAGTTCTCTTCGATCGAAGGTGTCGACAGTCTTCGCAAAAGGGTCTCAGACATGACTTTTCCTTTCGGGGCCAGTTGGTGAACTTAAACTGTTCCTTCCATGTCATTAGGAAAGCGAACGTACGCGTACTGTCGATTGCACTGAAGTAATTCAACTTCTTCGACGAGTGGGTCATACTTAGACTGTCTGCCATTCTTAAACAACACCGGTCCAGGTTTAGTGAGCCACATCGGGAGGGTTGTTCCGGAGGTCGACCTTCGGTTGTAGAGGAATAATCTTTCATGTGATGTGACATTAGTTGCAGTACACAAGAGTGATCTGGCTGAGTGCAAAGCATCAAGAAGAACAAATTCCCATTGATTGATGGCCAAGTTACGAGATTTCAGGGCGAACAATACAGTTTTCCCAAGCGTTTCATTCGAACGCTCTACTTGCCCGTTACCCTGGGGGTTGTATGGTGTTTTACTTGTCGCGACTCCCCTTTCGTGAAGAATCTGTTGAACATTTGACGACATGAACGACGATCCACGATAAGAATGAATGTAGGCCGGAGTACCAAACAACGAGAACTGACAAAAACATTTGATGACGGTCTCATTAGTCTGATCAGAACATGCAAAAACAAAGGGAAATCGAGAATATTCAATAATTGTTAAATAACGATTGCGGGTTACTGATGAAAGGGGACCCTTAAAATCAGTCGACAGTCTTTCGAATGGTTGTGTGGCTTTTATGAGCTCACCTCGGGCTTTCGAGAAAAAACGAGGTTTGATTTCGCAGCATATTGAACGTTTGGCAACAACGCCTCGAACTTCTTTCACAGGAAAGGGGAGGTTTCTGGCGCGGACGAAGTGCGTCAAACGAGAAACGCCGGGATGACAAAGCGATTCATGTAGTTCTTTCAAGTCGATATTTGTCATTAGAGCCCCGCAACAATTTCGCGAGAGTGCATCTGTCGCTCGGTTATCTTTATCAGGTCGATGTACGACGTCGACCTTGAATGGCAACAGTTCCAGTTTCCAACGTTCAATTTTATCGTTCTTAACCTTCTCTCTGTGCTGATTGCCGTAGATGAAGGCGATGGGACGTTGGTCAGTAACAAGTTTAAAATGGTTGCAAAGTAGAAGGTGTTTCCATATGGATTCCACGACAGCACACGCTTCCTTTTCTACGGCGGAATGGTGCCGCTCACTGGAGGACAGACTACGCGAGATGAAGGCTACTGGTCGACCATTTTGATTCAGATTGGCTGCGATCGCCACATCAGAGGCGTCTGTCCCGACAATCAAGGGGGTATCGTACTGAATAGTAGAAATAGCAGCTTTGCATGACATCTTTCAGAGCTTCGAAGGCTTCTCTAACTTCAGTGGGTAGGGGGAAGGAGGTATTGTGCACGATTTTGTGAATTTTATCAGAAAAGTGAGATATCCACCATATGTAGTAAGTGAATAATCCCACTATTCGTTGCTTGGATTTCAAGTTAAGGGGAGGGGTTAATTCTCGCAGAGGTTTGAGGCGATTAGGATCCGGTTTAATGCTGTTCTTGGATACCTCATAACCTAGAAGTTTGATTTGTTTGGCGGCGATGATGCTCTTCGATTCATTGAAAGACAATCCATATTTTCTGGCCACGTCTAGGAACTTTCGAAGATTGAGGTCGTGTTCAACAGAGTGGGTTCCACATATTGTAATATTTTCAACGTAAACAGATGTCTTTCAGTCGTTCGCGTGCTATTGTATTGTCAGTAGTCCGTTGAAAGCAAGCGACGCCATTCGTCGCGCCAAACGGAATCCGACAAAACTGATATAAACGCCCGCATGCCTCGAATAGGGATCTGATGATAAGCACTCTTTAGATCCAGAGTGCTATATGTGTCATAGATGGCGATGCGTTCAATCATTTCGTCGATTTTTGGGAGAGGATAGGCATCTAAGAGGGTATATTTGTTAATTTTTTGGCTGTAGTCAACTACCATTCTTCTCTTGTGCCCGTCGTTAGCGACTACCAAGACTTGAGCTCTCCAAAGGGAGGAGGAAGGCTCGATAATTCCTTCAGCAAGCAAACGGCGAATTTCATCGCGTATAAATTTTTCATCAGCCGGACTGTGCCTTCTGGATTTTGTTGCAATGGGTTTAAAGTTTCGCACCAGGTTTTGGAAAAGACGAGAAGGTCCGATGTGAGTTGGGGTCAGTGAACAGAGTGAAATGGTGGTTTTGGCCCACCGAATGGGATTTCAACACTTTTGTGAAGTTTAGGAAAGTCGTGACCAAGAAGAACGTCTGCATATAAATGCGGTAGAGCTGACAGCTTCATTCCCTCATACACAGCATCTTTGTATGTGATCGACATCGGCACGCGGCCTCGCGTGTCACTCCACAGAGTGGTAGAGGCCATTGTTATCTTGCTACGAGATTTGCGAACCTTCCAGTCATTCTGGAACACTAAGCTAGACGCTACATAACTTTCAGAACTGCCAGTATCTATCAAAGCTTGTAAGCGAGTTCCGTTAAATTCGAGATCAATTACAACATTCGAAAGACACTCCGGAGCCGCCGCTGATGTGACAGTCGAAATGAACGGTCGAGTAATAGAAGAGCAGTGCTGTCGGTTCCGGGACATCAAACAGACCTTTGGAAAGTGCCCCTTTTTTCCACACCCTTTACATAACGCATCTCTAGCTGGGCACTTCGAACGGTGTGTTTGTCATACCCCCAGAAGAAACATTTGCCAGTCGATGAGCTGGAGGCTGCTACATCAGGCATTCTGGTAGGGTTGAGCGAGTTCTCTGAGATCTCGGTTGCAGCCGCGTAGGTGTTAGTCAGAGTGGACTGGTGTAATTGAGACTTTTTTCCGCCAATTCAAGCAATCTGGCCTGATCGAAAGCAGCCTGAAAATTCAACACTTCCAACAGTCTCTGTCGAATCTGGCTAGACAGCAGACCACTTATGAAAGCGTCTCGGATTGCATCGTCTCTATTCTGCTCGGCTGTAGTGGCTTCAAAGTTACAGTCTTTCGCAAACGACCTCATTCTTTGTGCAAACTGGTCCAGCGTCTGTCCACCTTGTCTACAGGTCGCTAACAGATGTCGAGCGAATACTTCATTCTTGGGTTTCACATATAGGTCCCGTAGTATGGAGACCGCATCATCATAACTATCGCATTCGGAGGTATACTCATAGACCGAGGACGAGATGTAATTGATCAACGTAGTCAATTTGTTGGGATGAAAACTGTCAAGAGACGACAAGAAACTAGTGAACGTACAGAACCAGTGATTCCATTCTTTAGAAGCGTTAACTGCAATGGGGTCGATGTTAAACCTTTGAAGGCGTAGGATCCGTTCCATCACGTAATTGTTAGACGAATAAATTGTTATGAGTAATCAGATTCGACGGCACAAACGATCAATTTTGAGTCAGCAAGAGAAGAGCAAGGGGCCCGTATGATAGGCTTTATTCGTCTAACAGTTGGCGTACGACAGCTGAAATGGAAAACGTAAATGGATTACCAACTCAAGGATGAAACATATAACACAAAATATAACAGTTGTTTTGACGGCAGGTTGTTTGACAATCTTCAAACTTCACAGAAAAATGTAGACGCAATTTGGCGTCTGCTAGATACTTGGGAATACGATTTGCAACCTCAAAGTGCTAAACTGCTGCGATCACGTAGGTTTAATGCTAGATGTTGAAGTTGTGGAAGTTCTTGTGTACTTGACAAGCTGCATCAGCGGTGGCGGACGCGTAGGGAATGAAATGGGAGTTCGTATCCTTAAGGCCAGGACACTAGCTAGCTAGGACACCTCTGGAACAGAGACATTTCGCAGGTTTCACGTGTATAAAGCGACAGCGGGGGTTGTATTACTTTACGGCAAACAAACTTGGCCGCTCCAGGTTGAAGACGTGAACCGTATTCAGGTATCTGACCACTGATGTGTGCGTTCGACCGCTCGTTTCGGGTGGCACTAATGAGTATCAGGCGAAGGGATTAGGAAGCGGGTATTTCGTAGTGATTGTCAAACGAGTTGTTTTGTTCAATCCTCACAGTTGCGCAGACTTAGGTGGTTAGTTCATATACATAGGATGCCAGCTATTTGTCCGTCATATTGAGCACTGCTTGTCGACGCTGAGGCCGATTGGTGTAAGGTGCGAGTTGAGTGTAGAGAATTGAAGTCGTTCACGTAGGGGTTGGTCACTGTTGATCGGGTTCTTTTTCCGGGCTGAGGCCCTCGTGCTTCACAGAGTCGGTGGCTGGAGACGTTAGATAAAATGGCGGCTAATTGAGCTCAAAGCGAGTAAATTGTGGGTTCATCATGATGGCAGCGGTATATCAGTGATTGTCACTAGCGATTAACTGTCGCACAACCATGGGAATAAAACAAACCGTATACAGAAAAACAAGGAACAAGAGAAAGGGCATAACTACCAAAAACAGCTTCTCTGTATTCAAGCGCTCGAACGTTGCAAACAAATGACCGAGCTGTAAGGGAAAATAATGCGTCATCTTCCGGCCTTCACTGCCCCACGTCGTCAAGTGCACTCATTTCACAGACTACTCGACCAAACAACATTTCTGCTACTGATCCATTAGTCGCCATCTCATCTAGCGTCTCCAGCCACCGACTGTGAAGCACGAGGGCCTCAGCCCGGAAAAGGAACCCGATCTACAGTGACCAGTCCCTTCGTGATCGATCTCATTTGTGTACGCCAAGTCATCGTCTGCCCACTTCGAACCTTCTTCGATTATACTGTTCAATTTCACCCTTCAAATAGTGGGGTAGTTAACGTTTCAATTCTGTTCTTTGGTGAATGCTTTGCTCAAAGTGTTGCGTTTCTCACAGTTCATGTTGGGCACATTTCCTGTCATCGTTGAGATGATCTGGGCCCTGACTACTCTTGTTACGTCAAGTAGTTTGTGCGGATGCAAAGATCAGATGCATTCGTTATTTGATTTGATGTTTGTCGTCCCCACCCACGAGGAGCATAATCCTGTCGAAAAGTTTTTCCTCTATTTTGCAGTGCATGTGCACATCTTAGGTAGGACATTTAGTGATTTGCATTATTGTGTTCGACCATACCATGCCGGTTTTTAGCACCTTCAGTAACTTCCCACAATAAGACAAAGCTAGGTGAAACAAATTGAGCTGCTGAAGTTCAGTTACAGAATGCCTTCTGAACTGATAATGATAGATCTGGTTGTCAAGGCGTTGTCGCCGTTCTTTCCGATGTACTGTTTGTCCTTCAGGAACCTCCTTCGCTAACATGCAACAAGCCCTTCAGACTCAGGTGATGCAGAACCCTGAGCTCCTTCGTAGCATGTTAGAAAATCCTATGGTACAGTCATTAATGAGCAATCCGGACGTCATTCGCAGTCTTTTTCAAGCCAATCCTCAAATGCGAGAGCTTATGGAGGTAAGTTCGTGTTTGTCAACATTTCGGCATGCTATGTATTAGGCTTGCTCCGCAGCTTTTTTTCTTTCTCCGTCCATATGTACTAGAACGGTGCAGCCCCTCTCTGCTTTGCAATAACTTCTTCAGTTTGGCAACGTATAATCTTCAGTTTGTTGAGATGGACGCCTGAATTTTATTTCCGAGTCTATTTTGATAATCAGCCACCACTTTACTCTGTTCTGTTCTTCCTACCTCCTTCATCTCTCTAGTGGCCTCACTAGAAAAAACTCATGTTCGTTAGAAGTTGTTTTTACAATCCTGAAGGCTCATCATCATAGGCAGCTGTACGTCGACTTGAACCACTGATGCGGAGTACTTAGCAGAACGCGAGATGGCATCTAGCATTGTTTGTGCTGCATGGATTGTGTCGAACAGCAACACTCTATCGTCAGCATAACCAACGTCAGCCAATCTTTCACTAGGTAAAAGATCCAAGCGGGTATCTTGTGAATGTCGCAGACAGTCCTCGATTATTCATTGTTTCCATTATTTCGTCTGTGACGAAGTTGAAGAGAAATGATGGAAGTGGACAGCCTTGCCGTACGCCGCTCGTGGTGCTGATGCTGTCAGATATTTCACCATAAACCCTGACGTGAGCTGGTTTGTGGGAATGAAACATGGACAGTATGTTCACATACTTTGTCGATGCGTTCCTGCGTTTAATCGACTCTGGTAGTGTAGATCGATCCACATAATCGGACGCACCTTTGTAGTCGAGAGATACGGCAATTGTTGACCGGCGGTACGTGTGACGCTGCTCTGGGATTTGGCGAAGAGTGAAGATGTGATCTATACCTCCTCGTGCAGGGCTAACCGTGCGTGTTCTTCCTTAATGTTTATCTCCCGAGCTGCATTGGGTCGACGAAGTACAGTAGATGCGGGAACCTTAGAAATGATCGGCGTCAAACTAATTCCTCTGTAGCTTTCACAAGAACCCCTCATATCTTTCTTGTATGTGGGAACTATTATCAAGTGACCCCAACACAGAAGGATGGTCTCCGTCGCCTATACAAGTTGAAACAACTGCGTGAGGTCCCTTACTAACGCCTCCCCATCTTCTGTGAAGAATGCCGATACGACAACATCCACGCCAACAGCCCTATTACGTTTGAAAGCCGAGATACGATTCCGTATCTCAATTGTACTGGGTGGTTCCAAATCTGACGACCAGTGTGCTACATTACGTTTGTGGCGGCAATAATATAAAAAACAGGGGACTAGTTAGATTCACCCTCAAACCATTCCACCCACCGCTCTAACCTTCTGAACTTGTCATAGATGAGTGTGCCATCTGTCTCGCTAATAGCTTCACTGACAGACGGTCACCTGGGACCAGTGGCACGGATTACTTTGAAGAGTTTGCCGGTGTTCCCTGAAGCAGAAGCGGTTTCCATTCCCGTAACTTTTTCCACCAACCA
This sequence comes from Paragonimus westermani, assembly GCA_008508345.1. NCBI lineage: Eukaryota > Metazoa > Platyhelminthes > Trematoda > Plagiorchiida > Troglotrematidae > Paragonimus > Paragonimus westermani. The sequence continues at coordinate 17,269 of QNGE01000995.1, forward strand.
GGCCAAATAATTACTCTTCCATCGGAATCCCACAGGCTTCTTTCTTACTGGTGGTTGAAACAAAGCTATCGGAATTAATAACGATAAACCGTGCTGTTCAGCTGTTGTTCACCAGCTTCCAAACCTGTCACTCAATCTTCGTGTCTCACTTAAAGGGCACTACCTGTGTTTTGATCAAAACTGTAAGGTCTGCTGTCCCACTTTCGGGGGGTGTTCAGATTTTCGGCGATTTTTCAACGTTCACTGTCCAACGTAGAGTTATTAAGCTATTTCCTGTTTATTTCCAACTTCGTTGTGGATGAGTACTGTCTGCGGTTATTGTTCAGTAATGTGAGTCCTTGCTATACGGAGCGTTTCCTTTTGGGTCTGAACGGCCGGTTGGTGTCTAGCCTTCTACGTGTGACCTAAATTGTGACAGCATTTATAAACAGAACATTTCTTTTTTGGTTACTGATGAGTAGTCCGGGATTTGGCTTATTTTCAAGTTGAATATCATTCACGCCTGATCGCAGTCTTCGCATATAGATAGACTTTCCAGCCAGCCTCTTTCGGTCTTGCCTAATGTGAGGTCATTGGCACAGTGATCAACATGGTTGCCTCGTGGAAGCGTGGTCGAAGTTCAACTCCTGGCCGTGGCAAGGATGTGCACTGCTGACGAGCTCTAATGACAGTGAAACTCGAGTCTAGTGCTTTTCGAAAGAGGCTGGCTGGAAAGTCTATCTGAACGCAAAGGCTGCTGTCAAATGTGAGTGATGTTCAACTTGAGGACACCTGTACTACTGTTTACGATTCAGTAGTTGCATCCCAATTATTCAGCTGTATATTTCATGATGTTTTTAAGCGAACGGTCCTGTCACATGCGGGAAACACGCGGGTCGTAAAGCTTTTAATAAAAGCCGGCCGTTGCGTTTGAGAATTTAAAGAGGCGTTTTCCTCTCGTTCTGATGATTATCGATAAGGTGCTAGAGTAAGCAGAGTTCCTGTGAGACCAGCAGCCAGCCTGTATGCAATCACAGATTGAACCGTGAGTGAAACACCTCGGACAGCAGTCTGACCCTTTCGTTTGTATTGCATTTTGGTCTCATCGTTGCCCCCTACCTGTTAGACAGTACGTTTCTGATTATATCCAAGGTTTTCTAAAACACGGCAGGCGACCTTCCACACGTGGGTTTCGTCTCTTAATGGTGTTGCCATTGTTATAAGCAAATCATCCTTTCTTATTGAAGCCCTATCACGTTCACCTGTCTTCATAACGGATAGTACGTGAAAGAATAATGGTGATATAATTCTGATTAGGATCACATGAAAGCGGTTACCTACCGTTTGTACGATCTTCCACAAAAATTGAGCTACTCGTAGCGTTAAGCCAACGATCCCAAATGGCCAAAACAAGACTGGATCAGAATTCCACAGTACTATCGGACAACTTAACAAGGTGAATGGATAGACCACCTCAATGGTATCGGTCGGCGGATCGTTTCCGGAAAGTGGATTACTATTTGGTGCCGAACAGGCTAGAGACGAATTGTAATCGTATAATGTATTCGTACCTAGAAAAATTTCTTCCGAGCATTGAAGAGGTTTGAGAACAACAGGGACGATTCGAGGTCGAAAAAGGTGATGCGTGCAACGCTGAAGCAAAGCAGAATAACAAGCGACTCGCTATTCACACAGCTATCATATTGGCGCGATAAAACGAAAACACTTGGGTCAAGGTCCAGTTAACCGTCAGAAACAGGAGAGGTAGAAGATAGGGGGTAAACACTTGGGGAGTGGATAGGGTTGAGTCGGGTTTTCATACGATTGCAGTTCAGAATTTGACGCACCGTTGTCCTTCATGGGTTACTCTGCGAAGGCAGTTCACGTTTTCTCCGAACCACGTCTGCATAGTTCGCATTCTTATGGGTTGTCGGGTTCCGAGACACCGCCGTGCTAACTCAGGGTTAATAAGTTATTTTGGACCGTGCGAAACATTTTTCATCTCAATTGACAGAGTTGCTTTGTAGACTTGTTCCACGTGGGATAGATTCATCATCATCATAGACAGCAATACATTAGTGGCTCACACTAATGCTTAACTGCCACAAAACCATTAAGAAAAAGCAAACCCTATATAGAAAGAGAGAAGGAAAAAGAATGGGACGGGAATGGACCTAACAATCAGCATCAAGGTGCCTACACCTTGCAAACAAACAACCGAGCCGCAGGTGAGGATAGATTGCGTAAAAATGTCAGCACTTCCAAAAGATTTTTTCGTCAGATCTCCGATTGATTGGGCATCTTGTTTTTTCTGGTTTATCATAACAAATGAATACGGCGGGGTCGTTCAGCCAGAGCGCCGTTCGACTTTACGGCCATTTCGCCAGGCAAACTGGTTCTGTCAGCTCATCGTTTCGGGATGCACACGCATAATGTAGTACTTTGCGAAAAGAGAGCTTAGTTTCGGCGGTCTTTTGGGAACTTCCCCCACCTGGATTCCTGTGTCAACTAACATAGTTTACCCGTTAGTGTCAGTTGACGAACACGATGGTTCAGTTACTCGGAAATAAGGACAGCCTATTTTCCACGGGAGCTGCTTTATTCTTTTTATGGTTCGACTGTCCGCTGTGTAAGGAACGGTCAGTGCGCGTCACGATATGGGATACTGTGACAGCAACACCACCAAAACGAGATTGCACCTTGACGAGGTGTGACGGGTTGCACATCTCGACGATCTGCTGGGCTGAGCTGGAGGGTATGACGATCACACCAATAGTCGCTTATACTAGGCAGACCAATAAGTAAGGGTCTGACAAACCAGCCCCATGTTCCTCCAGGTTGGGGGTTGGAAAATGGTTGTCATTTCTTCCTGGAGCAAGTGCTAGTTTTAGTTCATTGCCATCCACCCGTTTTGGCACAGGCCTTTGAGCGAAAGACCATGGTTGGGAACCCCACTGGTCCTCCCACCCATCTACGAGCATCCTGGTGTATAATATACAGCACCGTTTATGAGCAGTGTCATGCATACATTCGGTAACCAGAGGGCAGTTCTCAATACCAGGAAGACGAGGGGCCAGAAACGATTATTGGAACGGTGTGCATCCACTGTGGAGGACGTGTGACCAAGGAGAATGACAAAGTACTACTGTCCAGTGTGTGTGGTACCCGTCAGCCATGCAAATGGGTGTACGCGTTCGTTGTGCTGTATTTTTACACAACCTGTAAGGGATTTCATGCAATAAACAACTTCGCAGGCCATGCGTCTTTCGCGGTTACAACACTGGCAGTATGTTAGCCCACACACAACCGTGAATACTCATAACACCGATAATTTCATACTGCATCGACCTTCTCGCAGTATAAACCAGGTTGCCGTGACTACTGCATAGATAGTGGATAGACGAAAACATGCTACTGTTGATCTCCCCCCACTGTCTTATTCACTTTAGCTCCTAGGCCCCTCCCGATCATCATTTCTAGTGATTACTGTGCAAGTCCCGTAATAATTATAGCTAAATCATAGTAACACTGTGCCGGTAAGTTCCGTCTGTTACCATCCAGCCTCGGAACTACTTCGTCCCTTGCTTAAATCCAGAATGCGAGTTAGCATAAGTGCCTTCAACGTTCGCACTCTAAAACAGATAGGTCAACAGGCTGATCTCGCACGATCGGTAGACTCGTTTAATGTTGATGTATGTTGCATTTCGGAGACTAAAATACAGGCCGGTAGTCAGTGTGTGTGGAACTAACAGCGCTCGCACTATGTACTCGATACTAGTTATGCACTTCAGGTGATTCTACGGCCGCCGCTACCGGTCAAGCTGCAGAAGGTATAGTCCTCAGCATGACGACCACAGCCTAATTGGTAGATTAGATCCCTTTTGGAAGTAAACTTCGTGCCGTCTGTTTCGCAGGTCCTGTTTAAACCATTTCTAGACGAAAGAATTCCTGGAATCTTTTCATCGTATCTGGTTTTACTCCAACTGACTGTAGTGGCGTTGTCAACGACGCCTCTTGCCCGGATCTGGCCTCTCTCCTTCGGCGGATGCATGGTTTTAATATGATCATTCTGGTCGGCGATATGTACGCCCAGAGCAGTTACTCTGGTAAGACCGAGTCTTTGGCAGGTTAGGGATAGCGTCACATCGCTCGGATAATGTCGGGCCACTGTTACAGCTGTGCGCTGCGCTGAGCATAAGCTGTTGGTAGCGAGCGCTAGTTTTGGGCTTTATTTGCCGCCAGTCTTCGAATCAGGCCTGATCTCAGCTAGACCACATAGCCGTTAGTTATAGGTGACGAAGTTCCATTCAGGACTATTGGAGCACATACTTGGATTCAGACCATGCGTTGGTACGTTGTCGTTTCGTTCTTACTTTTGCTGAGCAACTATCCACAGGCCGTTGAAAAACTGTCTGTGCCATCGGTGAGACATAAGTACCGAGCTGGCCTGGAAGGCGGACCTAGTGGTTCCCACCACGAAGACCTTAGTGGCTGGTGGATCGAACTCACACGGATGATTCATAAGGCAGGTGCTGCAAGTGCTGAGTTGAACAAACATTGGGTTTCAGGGAGATCGATGAATTTGTCAGATGGAACGTTTGGCGTGGTAGTTCACAAGAAGTTTAAAAGAGATAACCGTAAAAAAATGAAACGTAGCCCAGACGCTAATCGTGAGGTTTGGTTAATGGGAAAGGTTAGAGAAGTGAAAACCGCTTCTGCTTCAGGGAACACCGGCAAACTCTTCAAAGTAATCCGTGCCACTGGTCCCAGGTGACCGTCTGTCAGTGAAGCTATTAGCGAGACAGATGGCACACTCATCTATGACAAGTTCAGAAGGTTAGAGCGGTGGGTGGAATGGTTTGAGGGTGAATCTAACTAGTCCCCTGTTTTTTATATTATTGCCGCCACAAACGTAATGTAGCACACTGGTCGTCAGATTTGGAACCACCCAGTACAATTGAGATACGGAATCGTATCTCGGCTTTCAAACGTAATAGGGCTGTTGGCGTGGATGTTGTCGTATCGGCATTCTTCACAGAAGATGGGGAGGCGTTAGTAAGGGACCTCACGCAGTTGTTTCAACTTGTATAGGCGACGGAGACCATCCTTCTGTGTTGGGGTCACTTGATAATAGTTCCCACATACAAGAAAGATATCAGGGGTTCTTGTGAAAGCTACAGAGGAATTAGTTTGACGCCGATCATTTCTAAGGTTCCCGCATCTACTGTACTTCGTCGACCCAATGCAGCTCGGGAGATAAACATTAAGGAAGAACACGCACGGTTAGCCCTGCACGAGGAGGTATAGATCACATCTTCACTCTTCGCCAAATCCCAGAGCAGCGTCACACGTACCGCCGGTCAACAATTGCCGTATCTCTCGACTACAAAGGTGCGTCCGATTATGTGGATCGATCTACACTACCAGAGTCGATTAAACGCAGGAACGCATCGACAAAGTATGTGAACATACTGTCCATGTTTCATTCCCACAAACCAGCTCACGTCAGGGTTTACGGTGAAATATCCGACAGCCACAGCGGGGTTGTATTAGTTTCCGGCATCCAAACTTGGCCGCTCCAGGTTGAAGACGTGAACCGTCTTCAGGTATCTGACTACTGATGTGTGCGTTCGACCGCTCGTTTCGGGTGGCACTAATGAGTATCAGGCGAAGGGATTAGGAAGCGGGTATTTCGTAGTGATTGTCAAACGAGTTGTTTTGTTCAATCCTCACAGTTGCGCAGACTTAGGTGGTTAGTTCATATACATAGGATGCCAGCTATTTGTCCGTCATATTGAGCACTGCTTGTCGACGCTGAGGCCGATTGGTGTAAGGTGCGAGTTGAGTGTAGAGAATTGAAGTCGTTCACGTAGGGGTTGGTCACTGTTGATCGGGTTCCTTTTCCGGACTGAGGCCCTCGTGTTTCACAGAGTCGGTGGCTGGAGACGTTAGATAAGGTGGTGACTAATGGATCACATTAGCTGTAATGCTGTTTGGCCGATTTGTCTGTAAAATAAGTGCACTTGATGACGAGGGGCAGTGAAGGTCGGAAGATGACGCATTGTTTTCCCTTACAGCTCGGTCGTTTGTTTGCAAAGTTTGACTGCTTTGTTAGTGAATGCATAGGGTTTGTTTTAGTTCCATGGTTGTGGAACAGTTAAACGTCGGCGGAAACCTCTTGTGTGTGTGATGCTGGCTTTGATAATGATGATGAGTGCTGACATCGTGTTAGTGCATTTGGGTGTATTTTTTGTTTTATTGCGCAACACTGGTTCAGTGTAAGAAAATAATGAATATGGCTTTTCTTTCAATGAGGTCTTTAACACGTTGCGCACAAACTGAGCGGCTGAACGTCGCCAGTTTTATTAGCTCATTTGGGAAACTGCATTTTCAGGGTGTACTTAGTACGCGAATGGCTAAAGGATGATGCAAACAGTTATGCAGTTTCTCAAGGGACGTGGTGTTCATTAGTGCACAAGATTTACTGCGAGATATTGCGTCAGCTTCTTGATCTTGTCTCCTGAAGATATTCACCGTCACACTTGTAGATTGCATGCTCCATTTTCGAATGTTGGCTTTTATCAAGTGGAAGTGTTTTTCATTTCTACTTCTAAGTACTCGTTGAAAAATTCCATCACCGTCAGCCACCCCTAGGGGAATGCGGTTGACGGTTTAGCTTTAGTCAGCTACCTTCCCTTTTGCGTGCTTGTCGTTTGTGGCATACCGTACTTAAGCATGCCACGAAGAAATGGGAGAATCGACTATTCTCTCCTTCCGACGGAATGAATTTTTTTTGGTGAGCAATGTCAGGTTGTCTTTGAGATGGGGTTACAATTGGGCGCGAGGTTTCCTTACGAAGTCGCCTCAACCTGAGCAGCCAACGGACCACATAATGGAAACTGAGGATTGTCCCCGTCCACAGATATTGCAGTTCTTGTATGCTAATTGAGGAAGTCATGTCTCACCAAAACGTCTGCATATGGTTCGGGAAGGACAGTGGTGGTTGTGATGCTGAATGCTGTCAAAGCAGTAGCCTTGATTGGACAGGCGGGTAGCACTCAGTGTTTTTCTGATGGATTATTCCACTTGTTTATCTTCACACAGCCGCAACGTAGACAGCTCTCAGAACTTTTGGTATCTGCAGTCGTTTGCATCGGCATATTGTTTACCATGAGACTCACAATGGCATCCGTCAAGCACTTGGACGCCGCTGCAACGAGCTTTGTAGAGGTAGTCATTTGCGGACCCTTGCTAAACAATAGGCTCGCAGGTGTTTGCCAGTACAGCAGAAGTAACACTTGTTGTTTCCGGCAACAGATATTTTGTTTTCAGACTGTAGAGGTGAGTAAACAGAATCGCCGAATGGTATGGGTTTCTCCACAGATGCTGTAAAACGCAGAGCCGGTGTATTTTATTGGTCGCTGAATAAACATTTCTAAAGCGCAAGCTTGGTTATAGGCAGTTTCAAGCTAGTGTAAGTCACTCTTTAAGGGTCACTGTAGTGTGCTGTTACACCGCAAACGGCCGATAAAGACCTTTGTTGGTGGCGTCATTATGTTTTTCAGAAGAAACGAATTTGAAATTGCAGTCTGACATTTTCTCTTTCCCGACTTGTTTGATGGGAAGTCGGCCGGTCTGCTTTTTATGTCTGCTAGGTGTCATTTTTAATTTTTATTCACATTGCCTAGAGTATTGACATGGTTGACTCAAAGATGGGGCACTGGGCAGCATACTCGTACACTGACGGAGATAAGTCGCAAACTTGGATATCCAATACGTTATGTTCAAGTGCACTCGTAATGGTAAGGTTTGTAAAAATTTTGTACTAATTAGACTATTACTTCTAGGCTTTTGTTGAACTCGGATCGACACCAGATTGAGCTGATCGTAAGGGTGGCTTTATCTCGACAAACCGCTAATTGTCCGCGGTTTTAGTTCAGTGTAAATGAGAGCGGATTTCACAACTTTCACCCTCCGTCATCTGGTTAGGTTGGACCACTTCAGAATATAACCCACTGGATGTAGACTAGCATGCACGAACAACAGCAACGTTAGTGGTGAAATACGGTCTAGGATTTCAAGTGTGACTGATTTTCGATACTACATCATCTGTGCATCGAATCCGTATGGCGTGAATGTTAAACTACGGGTGGCAGATATATTCTGCAATGTTTACGAACATTCAGCATTTACATGTGGGAGATGTGAGACTATTCATCAGTACCCATACACTGTTGTGATTTTTGATGGCTGAAATTCACCTGGTGTAAATCTTCCACACAGCGTAATCCAGAAGTTGGTCACATGCTGAACAATCCCGAGCTTTTACGACAATCCATGGAGATCGCTCGCAATCCGGCAATGATGCAAGAGATGGCACGAAACTACGACCGAGCTCTCTCCAACTTGGAGGCCGTTCCTGGCGGGATGAATCACTTGCAGCGTATTTTTCGCGATATCCAGGAGCCGTTGATGGACGCTGCGGCTAGTATGAGATCCGGAGAGAACACAGAGACCCCAACTTCCAATCCTTTTGCAGATTTGGCCGGTAATTTATATACCAGCATTATTGTCACTTTGAACATTTTCCTGGTGTCTGCTTTTGTGCAAGTTGACATGTGAGTGGTTTGGCTGTGTCTAATTGTTTACTAGACCACTCTGAGGTCAGTTTCGTAATCGAAGGCACCTGGGCATTATCACTTTGTGCTTTTCAGGGCTCGAGTAGCCGCTTTTACTGTCGGTGGACAAGCGGGTATTCCGGTTGCCCAACTTGATGTTCACTTCAGACAACGGCTATCGCAGACGTTCGTGTTTGTTTTCAGGCTGCGACAACTGACGGTACGCACTTCAGTTATCCAATGTCAACGTTGCACAAAGTCGAGTGAAAATTGGTCGCTGTTTGACTATCAGCCATATTTTACAGTTTTCTTTTGGTCACATTCTCTTCTGTTTTGCGTTGAATCAGGTGTCCGTCGTGCAGCCCCGACTAACGAGCCAATGCCAAACCCTTGGGCTCCTGCCACATCACCTGGTTCCGATTCTGCGAATGTCACCACTGCTCCTAGTGCTCCTGCTAGTGGCCAGAACACCGATTTGATGCAAAATATGCTTAATCAACTGTCCTCGCGCCCCGAATTATTTTCAAATGCATTCCAGGTGTGTTATTCCTTACCGTTTCTTCATCCGTAAAGTGGGCTTTTATCATGTTAGGTGAAACCAGGATGTAGAACCTCTTAGAATGATAGGTGGAGATTATCGAGCCAGTTCATAAAGATTCGTACTTTCGTCCTCTGTTAAATTTCCACTCTTCTAATGTGGTACTCAGACTGCTGCCAAGGTTTCGCTGTCCTACTTTCCACTGTTAGCTGTGCCATAGCTACATTACGGAATCATGCGTACGCCACTGAAATAAAGGAAAGTGAGTAGCGCTCTCCGATTATCTCCTGGTTGCTTGGTTTATTCATCTAAAACCTTTTGTGTAATGCCTAAATCCACTAAAATTGCATTGATCCAGATGATTTTCATCATGCTGTACCGTTCTAGGTGCAAAGATACCCGCGCACACAGTGCTTTTCCAACTGACTGTCGTTGATTATCGTCATCATCATAACTGTCCTCGAAACGTTCTGAACTTTTGACTATATATATATATATATATATATATATATATATCTGCACTTATAAAGAAATGACCGCGTGAAGTGGCAAACGTATCGCAGTCCAACGGCCTTTGGTTGATGCAGCTGGAAACGGTGTTTGATCGACATCCCGACATTACTGTTATATTTGGTTAATTTATCTTTTTCAGTTAAATTTCAGTTATGCTGGAAGCATCCAAACTGTTGTCAACTGTACTTAAAAAAATAATAATGCCACTGAAAGTCTTGTTAGGTTTCGCTTTTCCAACCTGATCCCTGTTTGAGGTCTTTGACGTGGGCAAAGCCTTATTGCACTTGATGAACGATTTTCAAGCCGCATGTCGAGCCGCAGGCTTACCTCTTGTAAATACATTAACGATCGTGTGTTCAATACACAAATATGACAAATAGGGGAGAGCTGACATGTGAACATTTAGTTTCTGCAAAACGCTGAATACGTATGATGTGTAGTGAGTGAAATAACCCTAAGATGGTTCGTTAGGACGTTCGTCAGAATTGTATTCGGGTAACTTTGTAAGAGCTGTTCCTATCATTACAACCTTTAGGAAGTTCACTAACAAGCAGAAATGGGTAGTAACATTAGCACGCTACTGAATAAACCGTGTAATTTAGGATTGCGTGAAACCAAACCAAGAAAATGCTCGAATTTAGAAGGGAGTTGCTTAATTTAGGCGGATTAACTTGGATTGGGAGGCGCGCCAGCAAAATTTTTTTCCACTGTGGGGTAGGAAATCTGTACGTTTGACAGCGTGCGTATTATTTGCAGGCTGTCTTGACATCCTTCATCCTGACGTTTTGGGAAATTCTGTTTTGGATTTTACTAGTGGCTCTTTTAATTATCTTGCATATCTCGTCACTTGGATTCAACTAATCCATGACAACATAATCAGCACGTTTGAAGAGAAATGCTTCGACAAACGGACAAAAACAAAGACCGAAAAGTATGAAGACGATATGGGTATGGGTCGCTACGGGTATTAGAAGTTAAGGACGATACGCTGCCAAACAGGATGTGACGTACATTCGGTTGCTTAGGTTAGTTCGGTCCAACGGAAATGGTTGAAACCAGGAAGTACTGACTGTTTTTCTTTGTTGTGTTTATAGGTGCCTTATGTGCAGGCGATGTTGGAAGCAATGAGTGCGGATCCCACGGTTATGGAAAGTCTGATCATGAACAACCCCATGATTGCCAGCGTTGAACCCGGTGTGCGAGATCGGATGCGCCAAATGGTCCCTCAGTTGGTCAACCAGCTCGGTCAGCCGGAGTTTGTGAACATGCTACGCAATCCTCGAGCCTTACAGGTATGTTGCAGTTTGTTAAAGCCATTGGTACTGCTACTACGGACAACAGGACCATGTAAAACCAAGGTTTTGTGTGTGTATAAACGCGCGTTCAGGAGAAGTTTTCAGGAGTAACGACCTCAACTATGTGGCGTGCATTCTAAATAGGGGTTGCCTTTGCCTTTGCTCTTTCGTACAGTTGACCTTGACTGTCCATCTGCGAAGCTGTCAATGACGCGGATGACACATTCATCCTTGATACATACATACATGCATCCATAATACTTTAGAAGCTTAGTTAGTTGGCTTTTTGCTTCCACTGTGTTGTTACCGCATCTCGCAGTGTACAATCTTGATCGGCAGATTTAGGACCACCTACCAAAAACGCAGTCGGGTCGCTGCCCCGGTTTACCGCGTGTCGGCACTGTTCAGGGTAGTTGGTGTCATTAGTGAAAGCTTTGAACTGTTATCTCACTCAGTGTAGATGACCGAAAATTCGCCTGTGCTTGAACCAATTGGTAATGGTTCCATTATCCAAGAATGGAGTCAAGGGGATCTTTCGGGAGACAGCCGTTTTGGAAAGATGAGCAGAATTTCCTTGTGGATATGGATGTATTGATCAAATTTCACCTGCTAATCAACTTCTGGGGGAGTGTCATACGTACATTTGATCAACAGTTGCCGTTTTTAGCGATTGTAAAGAAGCGTTCAGCTCGATGGGTCTATTACCACTTCTAGCTACCTAAACGCAGAGATACACTATAAATTTGTCAACAAATCATCAGTGCTTCATTTCCACACTTCAACTCAGGTTTGGCTCTGCAGTGAACTGTCCAACAACTCCAGTGCTAAGAATTACGCACCTTTTGAAAGATTTTGTCAATTTTCATACAATACGGACTATGTTAGACGTTATCTCGTGCTCTGATAACTACTTCGGAATGAGCTTTGTAGGCTGAAAATGCAAACTACTTCCACAAGGCTGTCGTGATTACGTAAATTTAGCTTTGGATTATAAAGTCGTGGGGCTTAATGATCGGTGTATGCGCTGTGTAAGTTGGGTCGACAGCGGTGGAAGTATCGGGAAGGAAATGGGAGGTTCTGTCTCAAATTTGGACTATTATCTTCAAGTTTTAGACATTTCCCCGCTTTAGAAAGATATCTATCTGACGCCTAATGATCACTTTCCTGGGACGACTGTAGAAGCCATATTGCGGTGGATTGTCAGGTTGGAGGTGCGAGTTTTCGAACGCTAGGCCGAATACCTCAACGCGGGGGGGGGGAGAGATACGTTCAAAAGCCTGCTGCGACCGGATCAAGAACAACGTGCGCGGCCGGATGAGTCATCGCTCGACTGGATCGGACCAACGGGCGAGGCAGGGCAGGCGAAATACGACAGACGACCAGATCGGAGGCGTGGGTTTTCCAACATTTAAAGGAACATCTCGACATGATGTTGGAATACGGTCAAGGCCAACACTGGGTGGATGGCGGACAGCACGAGCAGCCGGACGAGCCATCGCGCAAGGAAATCCGACAAACAGACGAGGGATGGCAAGCGGAAAACCCCCCGATAGAAGGCGCCGATCACACACGTAAACCGGTCAGAAGTGCACACAGCGTGAGAACGGAAACCGGGGTGGGGTGTTGCGGGTTGAAATTATGACTCCTAAACAAGAGAGCGCGCGTTGCATGGGACTGGCGATTTGGACAATAAAGATCGTGCTTTATTGGACGCCTTCTCGCTACAATATTACCTTACAGCTGTGAAGTTTGACCACTCAGAGTAGAGGAAATGAAGCGTCTTCAGCTACTTGATCGTTGATTTCCGCGTTCGGTTGCTTATAGCGGATGGAACTAACCGGGAAGCAGCGATAAGGTAAAGAAGCGGACATTTATTGATGATTTTCAAGCCAGATCTCTGAGTATTAATGGGTTATGCACTAAAGATGCCAGCTTACTCTGGGCAATTTTTGATGAGGTCGCGACCCACCGGCATCAGCAGGTGCGAGGTGGAGACGTAATGAGCTGGCGTAGTGAGAAGGAGTCTTTCAATATAGGATCTGTCACTTTAGGTCGGGTTCGTCTCCCGGGCAACCTAAGTGGCATGACTGTTGCTGTTGTTGAGCTGTGAGTGTAATTACAGAAATAGGCCAGTAAAAACCGCAGTGGAGCTTGCTGACGTCGGTTCAATGTCACTTACAGCTTAGTAACTTGAATGTTTGAGTTCTGACATAAAGACAGTGCTTAGGTCTTCTCCATCTCTCTTCTCATTTAAAACTTGTTTCTCCTCTGTTTCGTTGTGAACCACTAATTTATTGTTCTGTGATGGCGATAGTGATGACGTTACCCGCTAGATTACGTCCCTCTTCTGAGTCGGATTCTCCCTACTTGGAGATATCAGTGAGTCAGAATCAGTAACATGATGGTTGCTGCTGTTCAACTGAATTGTTTGCGAAGTAGGAGGTGTGCAATTGAGACAGTGAACTCGGATCTAGCCTCACTTATAATCTGAGCGTTTGGTTGCGAGACGTAGTTACTTTGATGTTCGTTTAAGTTTTAGTAAGTTTTTATGAACTACTCTATATTCTTCCCCTCTTACCCCATACATTTGGATCGTGCCATTTTTTCCATTTTTTCCTTGGGCACCGACGTCAGTCACTACTGTGGCTATATCTCTCACGCACTGTTGAATATCTTTTAAATATCTTTTGCTCCTGCTGACCAGGCAAGGAATCTTAGATGTCATTTCGTCACGTTTACTAACATTCGATGAGAAACTTTGTACCAGCTACCAATTCTTTATGTTCTTCAGGCTATGATGCAGATTCAACAGGGCCTCCAAATACTACAACAGGAAGCCCCTGGTGTACTTACTGGTTTGGGTATGTCTTCGCCACCGACGCAACCAAGTTCCACTCCGGCATCTGCAGAAGCAGTAACTGACAATACTCCGACTATGGCAACTACCGTGGGAAACACAGCTGCAAGTGCAACTACTGTACCTACTTCAGTCAATCAGACTGAGCTGGCTACCCTGCTGGCCAGTATGCTCAACGTTATGTCTAGCACCAATGCCGGTTCCACTGGTGTACCAACTTTTGGAGATGTGCTACGATCCCCCCAAACGAACCCTCTTAGTGCGGTAAGTGATTATTGAATTCATCCCTTTTAAAGAAGCTGTGACCAAGAGAAGGCGCTCTAAAGATATCGTTTAGGAATCTATCCAGCATTGAAAATTCAATGTGAGCGGTATGTTTTTCAGGGACTTCTTTTCAATTGATTTCTGTTAATTCTGGATTTTACGCTTATGTAATGCCATCCGTATCTCGTTAAACGCGGTGACTTCGATTTGAATGAAGACCGAGAATAACTTGAGACGTCTAACTACAGATCCGCGTACTCACTTTCTCAAGAGGTGGCCACATCTTCCAAAGTACTCCACCTTTAGTGTTCCCGACCCATTCCCATCATTCATAGCTCAGGTTGGATGATGATGATGCCCGTCTAAAGAAGCCTCTTTTGAATTGATTTTTTTGACTTTACTTTTCATGTCGGTGATGTACCTCTGGAGTTATCACTCACTCGAATTTGCAGGAAAGTGCCAAACTCAAAATGTTTCGAAAGTCAAGTTCCTTATCTGACTTTCAAAACCTAAAAGAACAGAGGCATAATGCAGCAACCGGTAAATGACGATTGACGTGACGCCATATGGCCGGAATCACTGGTGTCGATAGTTCCTAACAGAACAAATGTCCCCACTTCTATCGGAAACAGTGAACTTTGTGTCCAATGTTAACTTGCTTCCCTAAACCATTCAACCGGTAAATCCTTATGGGAGTTTGTATTTAAAACAGGGGACACCAATAAAGATGTTGGTGATCGGTCGCTTGAATTGCCCACAACGTTCAATCGTACTGGTTTGGTCAACACATGCAAACGAAATGACATCCCACTCGGGACTAGATTGCTGAGTCGCGGTCGTACTGTGCGATGAATGTGTGCGTGTGTTACGTCACCGATATTCGGTCATCTTTCCTCCATTCAAATGACAAATTTTGTCTCGATTTTTCTGCTATGGTCATTGGTTACGGTCCGAGACAACTCTGCATTTGCCATCTCATCGCCCAATCCTCATCTTCATCAACTGGGACACACGTATGCCTGCTTGGGATTCCGATGCTGCTTGAATGTTATAATATTCCCAAGAATACTGAAAGTTACTAAGCCCATTTCCTTGCCCTCCCTCCAAAATAAGTCCTTACTAGTGGTTAAGCCAGATTGATCAGTTCTACTTGAACGTCTGAACGCATGTTTGCCACGTGTGATAGGCTGTTCCCCATCAACATCCAATGCAGATGATCCAACTTCCACTCCATCTCGTATACCACATGCTAACGATTTGCAAAGTAGGCTTGGTTTCCACACCTGCCCTAAGTAGAGCGTGCGTATATGGACAGCTATCTGGAACACTCCCCGCTTCACGTGACGCCCGAAAAGGGCGCTCAGTCTCCGCCTTTCTCTCAAATTGTGTAACGATAGTTTCCTAGAGGGTGCATTTTACCAAGCAGTAAGCTGACCGATATTGAGTATACGGATGACGGCATATATATATATATAAAGGTGAATAACGGAAACTTAGTTTGAGGAATACAGTTGGTCACAATTTAGTCGTCGATTATAACTATCCTTAGTCATCGTTAACGGCGTTGCCATTTGTTGCCGTATGCGCTCCAGCCAAGAGTCAAAAGTATTCATACTGAAGGAATCTATAACGTCAAAACTTTCATGCCTCGTACCTAAGCCATCAGATTGTTGCTTCATGCCTAGTTCGACACACAACCTAGCTGTTGCAAATCCCCAGAACGTTACGCTAGACCGATGTTAGGAGGCAAACTCACCAAAACATCGGTGACGGTTGAGGAAACCAGTCGTCATTTCAAACCATCCAGGGCCGTGGTGACGGCTGACGAAATCAGACAGCAACAAAGCACTGGGACGGGGGGCACGTCGGACCGACAAGCAGGATACGTGCAAGTGAGTGGGGTGTGTGTGTCACGCCAACCCGAGAAACTAGCGCCTATGGATTTGGCCTTACTTGGCCACTTGGAAGCGAAGTGGCTTAGACAAGTAGACAGTGACTCATCGCCATTTCATGATATGTATTTACAGGCGTTTCATTCATTTGGTCGAACTGGTTTTCGGCAATACAGCGTGTTTACCGCAACCGTGTCTTTCTTGTCTCCGCACAAGTTAGACTAGGGGAAGCCGCATAGCAGGAACCCAGGTCTAGCAGTCAAGCAGTATTAGAACGTTTGGCAAGGGAAAGGCGCGTTACATCAGTGGCGACAGAGGTCAAACCGAACCTAATAATGACCATCTCCGTGGAGCAGATGTAGGCGCTCCTTCAACAGCAGCAGAAGATTTTCGAGCAGTCACAGGCGAAGCTTATTGAAATGTTGACGCAGAAGTTTTCGAGTCAGTCATTGGGAGTTGCGAACCAGGACCAGTTACCTACACCAGAATCGATGATCCAACAAGTCAGTGAATTCTATTTTGATGCTATCGGTGGAGTCACGCTTGATTCTTGGTTCCATAAATATGAAGATATTTTTCGTGTGGAGATGGCACAGCCTCCCGAATACAAGAAAGTCAGACTATTACTGAGGAGACTGGGCACAACAGAACATGAACGATTCGTGAATTTCATCTTGCCAAAACATCCCAGAGATTTAACCTTTGAAGAAACCACAAGGATGCTGTCACAGATTTTCGGTGAGCAATCATCTTTGTTCAATATTCCATATCATTGTCTGAACTTAACAAAGAATCCTAGCGATGACTGGATACAGTATGCAGCTAATGTCAATCGGGAATGCGAACGCGCCAAACTTCATAGCATGACGGACGACCAGTTCAGGTGTCTCATTTTTGTATGCGGCTTACATTCACCCCAGGACGCAGATATTCGGACCAGAATTTTGAACAAGATTGAACAGTGCCCAGATATCACCCTACAGAGTGTCACAACAGAATGTCAGCGACTCGTTAACCTGAAACACGACACGGCAATGATTCAGCAGGCTACTTCATCGGGTCCTTCAGAAATGATTTATGCAGTCAGCAGCAAGAACACGACTAAAGAAACAAGCCGCCAGCCGGCAATAAATTCAAAACCACCATCAGCATGCTGGTATTGCAAAGAATGGCACTTTGCTCGTCTCTGTCCGTTCAAAAATCATATATGCAACAGATGTGGGAAAAGAGGTCACAAAGAAATATGCTGTCGCGCACTAGTGCAACCATCCCGACGTCAAAGAAACTTTCACAGGCGCCCGAAGTTCTCCCCCAGCAAGTCGAAGGCGGTCACCGCAACATTTAAAATTGATGGCGAATCCAGACGCAAGTACGTTACTCTTTGCATTAATGGTGTGTCTACCCGCTTGCAATTAGACACTGCTTCTGATATCACATTGATTTCCCGTGATACATGGCGAAAGCTTGGGCGACCTCCATTGCTTCCAACGCATCATACGGCTCGGAACGCCTCGGGCAGAACCTTGAAGCTAGCCGGGGAAGTAACATGTGAGGTGACGTTTGGAGACAGCCGAATCGAAGCCTGTTGTTTCGTCACAGATCATCCAGGTTTAGATCTACTGGGCCTTGATTGGATGGATGACTTGAAATTGCTAGATCAGTCAGTAAACAGCATATGTGACCAAATGAAGATACACAGCCGGTCAGAAACTCCGCCTAGTCGCAATACACCAGGAGGAATCTCGCCAGCTGAATGTATGTTCGGACGGAAAATTCGCACAAGGTTCGACAATATCAGACCATCACCAGTCACATCCGCCAACGAAGTACACAGGGCAGGCTATGCACAATGCATACGGCGTTTCAATATTGGCGACTCAGTGCTTGCACGAGACTTCCGAGGTCAAGATAAATGGACACCTGCAGTGATCTCAAAACGCAAGGGGAAGGTGATCTACGAAGTCATTGTCGGGGAAGACACCTGGAGGAGACATATCAACCAGTTACGGCGGAACCCTGGCTTACTTCCGAGCAAACCAGACTCAGCTTCATTACATTGGGACATTCTCTTGGACACCTTCGATTTGGAAAAAAGGGCTGACGGGCCGCTGTCAATCATCAGCGAGACAACACCAGGCTCCTTTTCTCTTAGACGGTCCAAACGAACAAGGAAGCCCGTGAACCCCCTACAAGTGGATCCAAGATGTCAGTCCTATGATACATGCCGAAAAAGGGGAGCTGTTAGGAGGCAAACTCACCAAAACAATCTAGTCAGGACATCGGTGACGGCTGAGGAAACCAGTCATCATTTCAAACCATCCAGGGCCGTGGTGACGGCTGACGAAATCAGACAGCAACAAAGCACTGGGACGGGGGGCACGTCGGACCGACAAGCAGGATACGTGCAAGTGAGTGGGGGGGGGTGTGTCACGCCAACCCGAGAAACTAGCGCCTATGGATTTGGCCTTACTTGGCCACTTGGAAGCGAAGTGGCTTAGACAAGTAGACAGTGACTCATCGCCATTTCATGATATGTATTTACAGGCGTTTCATTCATCTGGTCGAACTGGTTTTCGGCAATACAGCGTGTTTACCGCAACCGTGTCTTTCTTGTCTCCGCACAAGTTAGACTAGGGGAAGCCGCATAGCAGGAACCCAGGTCTAGCAGTCAAGCAGTATTAGAACGTTTGGCAAGGGAAAGGCGCGTTACATCAACCGACCACGATATAGAGTTGTGCTGGACGGAATTAGAATTTCCTGCTATTGGTTAGGGATAATGGAAAAACGTGGTCTCGAGAATAACACGACTGTCTTCGCCAGTTACTCTCAGGTCAAATTAAAAGATGCGAAAAGCCACTTTGTTTCACTTTGCATTGTACACCCAGTCCCTCAGAAAAGGTGGCCATGCCAACGTCAGTAGTGGCGTAATTTGGCAACTGCTACCCGGGCTGGAGATACCGGGTATGTGATTTCACTAAGCTTTCCACGTGGAACGAAACAAATTCCACCCCCGGCAGTTTAACGCTGAGCATGTTTGCATGTGCAAACCCAAACCAGTTATGTAACAATGCTTTTCCTTTGCTGGATAAAATGCTATTATCAATGGTTGTTTGCAACCTCCTAGTTTGTCATGGATGTTTTGAACTGTCCGTGAAGCATTACCGTTCTTGGAAATATAAACTCGGGACTCATCGCTGGGCATTTCCACACATACCCACCCAGCGAACTCTTGAATAAGTGTGGGGCCGAACAGTTTTGTTCCATCCCACTTAGGACGGTTGCAGTGGGTGGTAAGCAACTGTAAACACTGCCCTGATCCGCAGTATAACGGGAGACTGTTTCTTAGGTACCTCTTGTTAGACGGTCTTAAAGTGCTACTCTGTCAGCTGAAACAAAGCCTCCGGAACGTCCGAACAAACAGTGCTCTTCAGCTTCCTAGGTGTTTGGTGATGTTTCGACGTTTGTCGTCTGCGAACATCTGGTCGACACAGACCCGATCGCGTCTGTCATACTGAATGTGCACCTAATCTTCGCTGTCACGTGAACCCTTAAGGTGCACCTTTAGGGTTCACGTGACAACGAAGATTATGGCCTCCATCGAGTTTCGCCGTATCTGCCCGTCGTACGTCATCCGGAAAATTGGTGAGTTCACGGCAACCTTGAACATTGACCGTGTCTGGTCCAAGTCAAAGGCTGCAGCTATAGGCAACCGGAATTCTTGTCGAGCTTCCATCGGTGTTTGGGCCGGGTCTTGTAGTTTGGCAAGCACAAGGTACTGTTGCGCTGCGAATAAGGAGGCGTAGGTCAAGGTGTTCAGAACCCCGAGTGCGTGTTTGAAAACTGAATAGCTATCGGTGGCGATGACTTTCAATGTACACAACCGCTCGGACTTGGTTGGTTGAAATGATGCCCCCGGGATATTTAAGGGCCTGTGCAACACACATTCGCTTTGCAATGTTTTACATACTGTCATAACGACCGTTATTTTTGTGGAGAACTGCACGTTCGTAGATGGATTGCAATCTCACCAATGTAGCTTGCAAGCAGGTTGTTTAGGATGTCGTCAACATCACCATAATCATAAACAGCAATCATCAGTGGTCTATTTTGATGCTTAACTACCACACAAACACGAAGGAGAAGAATGCAACCCCTGCGTAGTAAGGGAGAAGGATAAAGGAAGAAGACGGTAAGGGACCTAACTACTAAAAATAACTTCGTCTATATTCAAACAGTCAACATCAAGACGTCTCCTACACCTTGCAAACAAAACACCCGTGCTGTAAGTGGAAGTAAGGCGTCATCAGCAAGGCTTACGGCTTTCACTGCCTCGCGTCGTTAAGTGCACTCACATAACAGAAAACTCGGTTAAACAGCAACAACATTCACGCCAGTGGATTCGATCAGCCACCATATCAGTTAAAATCTCCAGCCACTGAATCTGTGAGTCGCGTGGTCCCTGACGTGGAAGACGAACCCGATCTTCAGTGACCAGCCTCTACGTGAACGAATTCGTTTTCCTACGCTAGGTCACCATCTGTCCACTTTGTACATCAGCATCGGTAAAGGGTGCATGGTGTGGAGGCAGGCTAGTTGCCATCCTTCGTACATGATGTAACCATCTGAGTCTGTGCACTTGAGAGAATTGAACAGAACTCATTTAACAATCATCATGAAATACCCGCTTCCTAATCCCTTCACCACACACATGTTGGTACCACCCGATACGAGCGGTCGAACGCACACATCAGTGGTCAGATACCTGAAGACAGTTCACGTCTCCTTCTGGGAGCGGCCAAGTTTCGTTGCTGTAAAGTAATACAACCCTCACTGTTGTCTTTAACTTGCGACCCTTGAACCTTGGAGAGATATCTCTCTGTCGCCGTGGGTGCCCCAGGTTAGGGCGTATCGTCCTAGCCTTGGAGATAAACACTTCTGTTTCATTCCCTACACCACTGCCGCGGTTGATGCAGCTTCCTATGTACGAGAACCGGTCAACAACCTCCACAACAATAGCTCTGTATAATCCTAGCAGTGTTACAGGAGCACTTAGCACTTTGAGGCTGCGATGCACATTCCGGAGTACTTAGCAGAACGCGAGATGGCATCTAGCATTGTTTGTGCTGCATGGATTGTGCCGAACAGCAACACTCTATCGTCAGCATAACCAACGTCAGCCAATCTTTCACTAGGTAAAAGATCCAAGCGGGTATCTTGTGAATGTCGCAGACAGTCCTCGATTATTCATTGTTTCCATTATTTCGTCTGTGACGAAGTTGAAGAGAAATGATGGAAGTGGACAGCCTTGCCGTACGCCGCTCGTGGTGCTGATGCTGTCAGATATTTCACCATAAACCCTGACGTGAGCTGGTTTGTGGGAATGAAACATGGACAGTATGTTCACATACTTTGTCGATGCGTTCCTGCGTTTAATCGACTCTGGTAGTGTAGATCGATCCACAGAATCGGGCGCACCTTTGTAGTCGAGAGATACGGCAATTGTTGACCGGCGGTACGTGTGACGCTGCTCTGGGATTTGGCGAAGAGTGAAGATGTGATCTATACCTCTTCGTGCAGGGCTAACCGTGCGTGTTCTTCTTTGATGTTTATCTCCCGAGCTGCATTGTGTGGACGTAGTGTAATAGGAGAGTGACTGCCGCAGAAGAAAGTCCGAAGGGAAAATGTCTCCTAAGATTAATTATAGAATTTTTGGTTGAACCGTCTTGTTTCTCGTGTATTTTACAATACCGTCATTGATGTGCATGACGGAATTCTGCTGTGCTGATGGAACAGTCGATCACTGTGCCGCATACGTGTAAACACGTGGTTTGGTGTTGTTTTCAGATTGTTTGCTGCTGCCATGTGGCCCACAAGGTGACGTGCAGGCTGTGTATGAATGCGTGCGTCGCACGGCCTGCATCAGTTACGTAAGCACTCGTTGAAGACTTCTTTTTATCGGGGTTATGACAATCCTCATGGCTTTTGCTAAAATACCAGTTTTCATTCGGCAACAACGAACAAGTTGTTACACGTTTGATAGCGCGTATAGTTTTGAGGGTTGTGTTGGGCAGTGATGATTAGCTTTACTGGATACTTAAACAACATATTGCAGAGTTTATCTAAATTCGGCTACGTGATTTTGTTTCCACCGCCCGCCGTTTAGCCGGTTTGCAGTAATTTTGCACGAGTCTCCGAATATTTTTTTTACATGATGGCATTCTGCAAGTTCAAAACAATCACTGGTGACCCCGAATTCGACTTCATTCCACCACCATCAGTGGAGTACGTATGTACCTACCGGTTCACCGAGTATTAGACTGTGCATTTGTAATGAATCTGAGGACATTGCTTCAATAGGGTTAACTTCGTTTGTATTCACATCGCCAGTTCGGGCGTCCTCAGTAGTAATGCCAAGGTGTTGAACGAGCTGGGCAATTCCGGAAACCTATTTCTGATCTGCTGACTTGTGTTTACAGACTGTTGCATATTACTCTATCGCGTAAGAATGAATTGTGGTGAGTACCGAAAACGTCACGGTCAGATTATTTCAGTCACAGCGTCTCCTTGAGTTATCGAGTAGACTAACCTGAGATGGGACAGATGAATAGAGACTTACAACGTGGAGCTAATCGGAAAGCGGAACGAGTGTGGAGGAGAACGGTAATATTCCTTCGGTCAATTCAGCTGTGAGCGGATTGTCTCCATCGGAGGTATTCCCGTGATAGTTCAGCTGCTTTCCTAATGACAAGTGAATAACTTGGAGATTGGACTGCACCCATGACTGATCACGGTTTTACATTCCCATCTACCTTCTGGATGCGTGTCTCGATGGACTCGTGGCCGTTGGTAAGCATGCTGTCACATACAAGTCACGTAAGGCCAAATCAAGCTTATTGCATCTGATGGGTGATTTTTCATTTCTATATACCGGTGAAATAGGGTCGCACATGTATACGATTAATGAGGTATAAATTACTTGGCGAAAATAAGTGAAAGAGCGTGCCATAAGTTATGAAACGAACCTTTTTCAAATTTGTTAGCAATAATTTCTATCACAAGGATAACTTGTCGAATAGGTGGTAGTTACCATCTATGTGTGTACGTTCGTTTTAATGTCTGGTAAGTTTTTCGGGAAAATACGTTGACTAAATACAATATGTAGCGGTTGAGGATAGTCAGAGCATTTAACGGGTAAATTGGTCGCAAGCCTTGAAGTACGTGAAGTAGATCAAATAAGTTTGCACCATTGCATTTAGATGAGCGCAAACTTCGAGCATAACGTCCAGCAACCTCAACAGGTGGAGAATGCAACCAGTGAAGGGGAATTAAACAACGAACAAAACGCCTAATTAGACGTATGAAAGGAAGTTAAAAATCAGGTAAAGAGTGCAAGGCTTTGGATTTCGTTCGAAATACATTGATGGGAACCAGATAATTCAAGTTAAAAAAGAAGATTATCACCATCGATTGAAAATCCCCGTTAATGGGGGAGTTAAGCACAAGGAAATGATCACATCCTGACATCTGCAAGCACATTAGAAGTGAATTGTACCTACTGTTTCCTGTAGTTTCAAGCGATTTAGTTGTTACTAACTTTACGTATCTTAAGCCCTAAAGCGTTTCCTTACATTTTTTCACGCCTATGTAAACCGCGAACAATTTAAACTCTTCGACATACATTTATCTCACTGTTTTAACCGTTAGTCGAGTTATTAACTGTTTTTCCTCTCCAGTTGATACAGCGCGCGAAACTAAAGCACAAGACGTGCATCTGTTAGCTTGACACCGGAACGAGTGTGTTATGTTGACTTCGTGTGAAACTAATCTAACAGTAAACCAAGCGAAAGTCTGTTTGGACTGCTAACGGCGAAGCAGACGATGGACAGACGTGTATCGTTCGTTTGTATAAAGGCACGTCGATTCTACAACCTTTCAGGGCTCGGCCTCAAGACCATTTTCCACGTAGTTGTCTGTCTTCAAGCGGGCACTTGATTGTTTAGCTTACCGGTCATAAACAGTTGTCCAGCTTGTGGATAAATGCCTCATTCTTTAGGTCTCTTGGTGACAATATTCACCCATTGTTGGACACTGAGATACGGCGCTTGTAAAGATTTTCCTTTAAAAACTACGTTGTTAACTTTCATTCCCCCCCTCCTAGGTCGCCTGTGTCATATTTTATTTCGGTCGTAATGGCCTGTTTCATACTTGTTTTCATTCATGTTCTTTGTTCATATCAGGCCCCTCCTGAAAATCGGTACGCTTCTCAGCTGGAAATACTTGCTAGTATGGGCTTTATCAATCGTGAAGCTAATTTACAAGGTACGCGATATGATAAAACCACTTTTTGTTCATCGGTGAACTGCAGGTATACTACTCCGCACGATCGTGCTGGCTTTACGTTTGTTTTGGGCCAAGCCACACGATCAGAGTCCATTATTCCAACTTTGACTACTGTTTGTTCTTCTCAGCACCTGCGATCAATTGTTGAACAATGGTTGTTGATTTTCATTAGTAACACTTCATTTTAAATGTTTTCAGTCTGCAGATTCTCACTCCAATTTATGTATGCTATGAATATTCTCCTAGCTTAGGTGATATATCGGCATCTTTCTGAATACTGATGGCTTGTGTATCTCTGTTTCTTCTAGCTCTGATTGCGACCTTTGGTGATGTGAATGCGGCTGTGGATCGGTTGCTTCAATCAAACCAACTAGGCTGAGGAATTGGTCATCACATCTTTCTGCATATGCACGCTTGTACTGGATCACTGCAATTCATGGGCATTGTTTTTGGTGCAAACTGATCTGGTTCATTTGTTCATCACTGAACTCTCTCTCTCTCGAGTGATCCGCTATGGACTTTGTAATAATAATGATACCTCTGTTAACCTCGCATTGTCATTATCATTTAAATCGCTCAACCTTTGATTCGTCCATCCGTCGTCTGTTATCGGCTGATTTCGCACACACGGACACACGCATACACAAGAAGTTCTTATTCTGCCGTTAACTTTGGCTGCAGCTCCTCCTTGCCCATTAGTCGTTTCTTAAGCGTGTTACATTGCATTCGTAAATAGCGTGTACGTGTGATTGTTCGTGTCATGAAGCTTTGAGTGGTGTGCTTCTGTAATGTTTTTCAGAATCGGAATTTTTAATTCAGTATTCTTTTTCTTTCGAGCGGTCACAATGGTCTGTTCTTACGGTGAGTTCACGCTTCTTAGTTTGTGAGTTTGGGGCATCAGACTTTCTCATCACTTTCGTCAACGTTATATCAGTGATGAACATGTGCTTAGCTAGTGTGCAATCGGAAGGGAAATTAAGCCTCAGTCAAGAGATAAAAGCAAGAGTGTTGTTCACTCCTCGAAACCCTTGTATGCCCACATTCAGACAGTCAATACATCTTGCAAACCTATAACTGTATTACATGTATGAGTATGATGACATCTGAATACCCTCTTCACGGCTTTCCACTGTCTCGCTCCATTAACTGTCTCCAATTCTTAGACGGTCCAGTCAAGTAAGGCCAGCATTCACGCAACTGAATCTGATTAACCGCCATTTACAGTCATGTTTTCTACGGTGTTGTCTGCGGTGGTCGGCGTGACCCGCTGTTGTTAACTGACTAATATCTGTTTCCACTTCTTCGGCCGTCCTATATTTCATGCCAGTGAGCTTGGGTAGGTATTTGGTAGGTGCGCATTCTCGGCACGTGACCTAACTGTTTGTATCTCTACATTTTGAGGGCTTGGATGCTTGAACTGGATCAATCCTCAGCCAAGCAACTCTACATCTGTTCATAGAAGCACACCTGGCAAGATTGTCTCGTGGTAGTGAAACTGTGATGCACGGGTATATTACCGTACCTGACCCAGGTTGGAGAGAAAGTGAAAAAAATCGGCTTAGCTGTTTTTGTCAGGTGCGCGTGGACGCCTGCATATAGGATCTGTGTGTTCTGATTTGCTACGTGGTGTACACAGACTACTACCTATTAATGTACTGAGTAAAAATTGACTGTTGATTACGGTCTGTGTACTCAGCAACCATCAGACGTGTTTGGTTGATGAGTCCAATTGCCGGAACGTGGCAGAGTCAGGCGTTTGAGGCGACAGGTGGTTTATGTTTACAGCACCGACGAGGTGTCCCACGTTATTGAAACTCGTCTGGTTGGATAGCGATGAGAGGTTCTTTCACAGATGGTCCGCCTGGTAAACGTACGCTAACCGTTGTGCGCCATCTGTTCGTCCCTGTTCAGCTGAGTGATGTTGAACAACTGTTACGGCTCACATTACCAGGAACAAGTGGGATGGTAATTGTCAGTGGTGGTCGGAACACTTGTCGACTTATCCGAGGTTATCGAGGCCGGTCCGGCTAGTTGTCAGCGCGGATGGGTACGCCGATCATTGATACAAGGGCTGTAGTATCTGCTCTGCGTTTTACTTCAGAGGCCGGCTGGGTACCACTAGAAATTAACATTTCGAAGTCAAATCACAGATAACGACTGTAAACAGCTCGGTGATGTTTCTACAGCTGAAAATACATTGGTGTCAGCAAATACATAAGAGTAGATATATGAAATCAGTATGAAATGTCACGTACGTTCGAAATGGTACGTCCCAGTAAACTTTTCGACCGTCAGCGGTCGAGCACAAGCAAAACGTCAAATTCAAGATGTCGGCCGGGCAACCTTCATGCGAGCACAATTATGTTATCGCACATACTACTCACAAAAAGGGGGAAGTAGGCGGTGAGTGGCAAGAAAGTCCAAACGGATGTTACAAGGGCTCTCGTTTGGAGCTATGATTTTGCCATTCGTGATTAGGTGATTGAATACCCAAATCACGTTGGCTGCACCAAACAGCTTACGGGCATCGTAGCCTCTCATTGGGCTTGGTTGGTCGCGGAACAATGGTGTCCGCACACTGATCCTTTCCGAGTGGTGATATGGCTACTCAAAATCAAGCTTGGCTAATTTGCTTCATGGTACTGAGGAATGGTGCAACAAGTAAACGACCAGATAGTTAAAGTTGCGTTAGTTAACACATCAGGATTGACCGTCATTATCTTCATGAACTTCCGTACCATATGCCTACGATCAGTCATCCACATTCAAAGTTGATCTATACTGCCTAACTTGCATCAACCGTGCGCACGTTTTACAGTCACCGAATTTTACGTGCGCCACCTCGGGTATATGTGAGTGATAGAGAAGAGTCACCAAATGCAAACCGGATGTTAAACTTGTAACGCTCGGTGAGATAAAACTAGGCCACACAAGTAACAGACTGTTATTTGTTATCAATTCCGTTGCTTTTGGGTCAGCCAGGGCTCAGCTACTTGACTTGTCTAAGGCAGTAACGGTACCCACAACTTTGACTGGTTTTAGAAGTGACGTGGAATTGAGTCACGTCACTTGGTGCGATTTTCACGAAAGCTTTAATCCGACCGGTCAGTTCCACAAATCACAATGACTTGAACTGGCGTTTGGGTTTGGGATGATTATAGGTTCCAAGCGTGTTCTTGTAACTCGCAGCTCAGAAGTCCTGGACCGTGGTTGTCAGGACACGTATTTCTTAACGAAACAACCAGGACGCATCGTGCCATATCGGTCGGCTCAGTTCGGATGGTTCGGTCGTGGTGCGCTTCCACTCAGCCAATCAGATTAGAGTCGTATGATCGAACGCGTGTGCGCTATCTGGACTGTTTTGCGTTTCTTCCTGATGCCCCCTCCAATGTGATTTGCTCCAAAGGCTATGTACGACCGTTTCATTTGATTGGCCATGTGTGCGATTGCCATATATGGTAATCGTTTCGTCCTGCAAATTTAGAGCCTCTGTTGACTAATTTTGACTCGCTCTTCCAATGAATGATGTTACAGGGTGTCTTCTCTTTCTCAGTTTTGGATCCAGCGATTGAACGCGTAACCAAGGCGGTGATCCTATAATGTGTACCAAAATTCCATCATATCTGCTTTTCTCAAGCTGGGCAGGCTTTCAGGTGGAAAAATAACGACTTCAGAAGCAATCGAATACCACTGAATTCTTCTGGCCTGTTCGGGTGCGTAACGGCATGATGTGGGATATGCCAGAAACTCTTTCCCCAATCCGGCTTTTCGAGCTTAACAGGTTCTGCAAACCCTTTCAACTGGTAATCTACAGTTGCAGTATATAATACACACTGCAGGCTATTTCGTAACCTTTTTCCAAAGTGGCATTAACCTTTGGTGAGCAACTGGATAATTTTCGGGCAACGCCGGCCAACCATACTTCCACGGCAAGCTGATTTCGTGATGATGACCACGTTTCGCGATGGATGATTTCATCTGTTTCAGCACTTCTACATTGCCAGGCGACAACTATTTGGTTCCGAAAATTTCAATTCGTACATACATCGGAGGCTTCTTTATCAACGTGATCTAGTAATATCCAACCAAGTGGAGTACGTTTTGCAAACGACCTGGTCGGATTTCCACGTTGTTCAGTTGTCCAGTGGGCCTCCGGTACGTTCATCCCTATAAGTACTCCAATATGGAGACCACGATTGCCGGGAAAAGTGACATCCTGCGGGTACTTCTAATGTTTCAGCTGCTTCGAAGATGGTACTATTTGAACCCAGGGCATCTTCACGGACCAAGCCTGATTTCTGCTTATAGGTTTGCCGCCATCTAATGGATATAAATCATTTTCTGTTGAGGATTAGGAGAACTGGAATTCCTGCGTTGCCGTTGAAACAGTAAGTATGACCGGCTTGGTCTGCAATTTCAGCTCTCTCAACAACCACTCATCGACAAGCGTCGAGTCAATTCCCGAGCCAAATAATGCGTTGGTTTTTATCATTATCTCAGAACCATGCAACCTAACCCGGATCACTCCCAGAGTTAGTCGTCTGTTAGATGAAGTCGGCCTTTACTGCTGCTCGTTCGGACATAGGAAGTGTTGCCTTTTCGTGGTGCGAAAGTGGGTGATCTCTGGTCTGCCAACCACCCAAACCACATTTGTTCCTAAACCTACAGTTCATTGAAGAATGATTGTCCGTTGGGCATAATTCGCATAAGCCCGTTATTTGATACCGTCGACAACCGTTCTGCTATGCCTATAGCTCTGAATCATGAACACCGATCGACTTAATGATTACCGTCACATTCTAAGCAAGATGAAACGTATCCCCGTCCTGGTTAATCTATTACGTGAGTGGCCAGTGACACAATGCGGTTTCCACTGACCCCTGATCGTTCGTCCTTATAGAACTCATCGCGTCTTCGGCTTGATTCTTCCGTATACATGGCCTGTGCAGCTGATACCTCTGCACAGTCGCACACGAATTCGAACATGTCTTTGAGGGTGGCTTCTCTAGGTGTTCACAGTATGCCAGAGGCTATTTTGTATCATTCAAGCCGTAGCGCATGTGACAGTCGCCTAACTAGCATCGCAACGGTTACGGAAGCAATCAGATCTGCCTTGTACTTGTGCAAGTGTGTGTGTAAGCTTTCATCCATTCTAATAGCTTGTTTAGTGTATCTTCAACATTCGTTCGCACGATCGGTCCACCAACTAGTTGATTGATGTGGGCCCGGGCGATTGGGTGTGGGCGGCCGAAGCCCCTCTTAAGTGTCTGTATCGCATCTCGAAAGCCTTATTCGATAGCTTCTCGTGGTTCACCGTCACAGTAATCAATCAGATGACATAAACGAGCACCCGGGTCTTGCACAGCGTTCAACACACTAAAGGGGAAACTACTAATGAATGATCAGTACCTCATTGGATGTCCACTGGATCTTGCTGTCTCTTTTGGGGAGGTTCATTAGAGAATTAAAAGTCTGGTTGAATTCATCCGTCTTCTGGCAGTCCTTCGGAAACTTGTCGGCATCTTTCGCACATGCCTCAATCTTGTGAGTCACCATGCTGCATTCCGCCATCACACCACTGCACTACCGATCCGACATCCACGGTTCCTTTAGCAGGAACATTAAATGAGTTACAGACATCACCATTGGATACACAGGAGTCATCGTTTTCACTATGCTTTCCTGCATGGATTACCTGACATT
This sequence comes from Paragonimus westermani, assembly GCA_008508345.1. Lineage (NCBI taxonomy): Eukaryota > Metazoa > Platyhelminthes > Trematoda > Plagiorchiida > Troglotrematidae > Paragonimus > Paragonimus westermani. Next base: position 47,268 of record QNGE01000995.1, read on the forward strand.
CTCCATCAGGCTTATAATTTCTTAGACCTGTGCCAGCTGGATACTGTGCAGTGGATTTCGAAATCAATTTTTCTAATTCCTTTATGCGCAATTCGGCTGCGTTCAGCTTCTCAGTTAACATAACCTCGTCGTCGCCACCATATTACAAATCCCCGATAGAACATCCTTCATTGTTGTCGTTCATTTTGCGTGAGCCTTGGGTCATTTTATGTTAAACCAACGGGTGAGTCGGAATATGCGTCCTAGTAGCCTAGTCTTACGCACGGTCAGGGATGGATATTTTTGTATAAGTATCTTGGAATGGACAGAGAGCAGAAGGTTATATATATATATATATATATATATATATATATACCGAACGTAGTTCTACACATTCAATAATAAACAATTTAAACGCAGCAACTAACGACCGGGTTTACAAACGCATACAACGGTGTAGCGGAAACGTGACAAATCGTCTGGTTAATTCTAGCGATAAAATATGTAGTGAATTACGGTTACTCATATAATAATTGTGGTACACTATGGCAGGAATCTAAATGTAGGTAAGAAAGTTGAATACAGTTCAACTGTTTACGTCCGATATAGTGTTTATCGTGATGAAATGAATTCTGGTGTATCAAACAGTTAGGGGTAAGAGCGAGTGCTGCAAGCAAACGAGTGACGTTAAATTCGGGGATGAAGGCATGTTACTGTAAACGTATGAGTAGGATAAGGTTAAATGTGAAGTTGGAATTCACAGAGAACACGTCCGACATAACATCCATCAGTTCGGGAAGACTGATGATGTCGTTCAGCCTTCTACCCTTGTTCTTTACTGTCACTTGAGTCGTGCTCAAGTCGTCTATCTCATACGCACAATCGCCTAGGGTTGGCGCGAGTTCCGGTGGGGATTTTCGCAGCGTGCGAGATCGGGGAATGTCGCGGTACTTCCAATAGATTTTTTGGTAGAGGTGCATCGTGCGGTTGTTTTTGTTTATAACTTGGTTACTCACAAGTATTTGAAGGAGAATAATCTTGTCATGTGTTAACCGGAAAATCACTTAGTTGAAACCATCGATGTGTATACTTGTTGCCCATTAGGAGCAACGTACTTGTTGGTTATCTTGAAATCTTCGCTTAAGACAGCCCCGTCAACAATATTGTTTGAAAGCATATGCCGATTAATTATGACTTCTGGGTTAGAGGGATTTTCCTTGGTTGAAAAACTGCATGCCTAGTGAGAGGCAACCGGCTGGTTTGTAGAGTGGAGAGCAGAACTGAAGGGTATGTTTCACAACACACTGTACACCTTCCCTCAGTTGAATCTAAAAACAGACAGCCTATTTGCCTCGAGCACCCTGAATCTGCCCTCAAACGTTCATCTCTCTTTCAGATCATTTACACCTAATTTTGTTCTCTTCTTGTGGTGTGCATCCTGCCTGTCATGTATATTAAGACACAGGTCCAAAAGGTACACTGTTCAACGCTGAGCAGAGAAATACGTCAATTGGCTACAAAATCGGTCTTCTTCTATGCCTTCAGCGTTTTCTCTATTGCACAAGAAAACGAGCCGGTATGTGGCCGTGAACTTGTTTCCTCTAAAATACCCACTTCATCAGTATAGATTTAGTCAAATAAATCATGTCCTTGTGTCTCGCGGAGCATACTCCAAGTGAAAAACTGTTGAGCGTGATTACGTTGTCAACATGTTTTATCAGTTTGAAGCACACATCCACAAGAGGCAGCCGTTGCTTATGACTGAAAGTCCGTCAAACAAAAATTGCATTCCCACATGTTTATACGTCGTGAGCATCTGAGGGCTGAGTTAGACTGCATCCTTACAGACAAGTGTTCTTGTGTTTTCTGCTCGACAGATTCAGGAGAAATGTGGAGTACGCAGTCTGCCACTGTATGCCCTCTCGATATTCTCCATCAGCACCTTTGACTCCGTGACTCACGAGGCACCGTGGACGGTGCTTGGTAGGTTCGGATGTCCAGGCAAGTTCGTCAGTTTGATTCGAATTTCGCCTGTGAACATGAAGGCGAAGGAACAGTCGTGTGGACCGAGCTGTGATTATTTTGACACTACCATCAGCGTAAAGCAGGATTATGTCCTGGCCCCTGCTCAATTCGATTTGTCTAACTGCAGTGTAAACGGTTGCTCTTCAGGACTTGGTGGAGGACGGCTTCGATTTTGAGTACCGAATGGGTGAACGCATACTAAGTATTCGATTTTTCGGCACTCTAAACCGGCTACATATCTCAGCGGTGCGCATGTTTCCGTTTGCAAATGATAACGTTATTTGCACACAGTGACGGGCTCTACGGCTTCCATGATCGCGGCATCCAAGTGTGGCCTAGATCTCACCATGGGCCAAATATTTTCTTTCTCAGCCTTATCCTAGCGTAGGTGCTGTTGTTGTACGCGCGACGGAGATTCAAATCAATGGACATCGTGCAGATATCTGCGTAGACTACCGCTAATTGCGTAGCAACTTATCGACAAGTTCATCCACGTTTTGCGATTTTCGTGCTCATGTGGTGAATGCTAGCTCTGTTGTCGTACGTCTTGAAGAACGTGCGTGGACGAAACCACGGCCTGAAGATGGCCACTGAGCCCTGTGTTTATCACTCACTGGTGCTGTCCAAATTGGTGTGCGGCGGTATAAAGTAGACACTGTATCCACGTTTCAATTTGTAATGTTGAAGACGCATTCTGGGTATTCTGTGATCGAACATGGTTCCGAACACCGAGATATTGGGTCGGGCGGACATGGACGGAATGGAAGCCATTTGGATGCTCGTTTAGCTTCGTTGGCCAGGTTGCATCCACCGGAGGAGCGATGACCGGATTCCAAAATATCTGCTATATGGACAACTGAAATCAGGTGAGCGAAATCCTGGTGGTCAGAAGGCGTGGTATTAGGATGTGATCCAGGTGAATCTTTCGCATTGTAGATTGATGTTGAGAAGCATTGGCTTTGAACCGGACGGTTTGGAGGAATATGATGCGGACGGGCGTCTGCAAGTTCAGTGGGCCGCACACAACCGTGAATGTAAGTGGGCGGCACGTAATGGAGCCATCGGCATCGTAGGTCGTGGTGACAACTATGGCGCTGTGATGTGTGCGACCGCGAATGCATCAGCTGACTTGGATTATTAGGTTATCAACGTACTCATAGTACACCATCGGCCAAGAGACAACGAGTACGTTAGAGTCAAGTAGGTTATGTCAGTTATATTCATTGTTTCTTGTTCGCACCGACCACGGACCACCATCGTTTGAAAACTCACCCACTCCTCTTTTCAGAAACCTGGGTGTCTGTCGCCTTCCATCTAACCTTTTCTCCGGCTTTGTTGGCGTACTGCATGGCGAATGATTTATCCGTTTTCTTCCAGTCCAGCCTTGAGTTTGGTTTTTCTCACTCATCCTCTCCAGAGTGCACCAACGTGTACTCGCACACTGAACTACTTACACTATACTTTCAATACTTTTACTTCCAGTTTAGAACTTATTACTGGAATATCTTTGTTCATCTCATAAGAGATAGGGGTTTCAGTTTCGTGCTAGTTTATCAACTGGCTAACGAGCGTTGGCCGGCTGGGCACAAAAACCTCACTCACACAACTTTTGGTCTTATTCCTTCGAGTTTCCACTGGATACGTTGTGTGAGTTGAACCACAAGTGGTACAGCACCAGCCATTCGTGGTGATGGTTATTCGCAAACGTCCTTTGGTTTCGGCTACTGTGACAGGCTAGTCTGAAACAGATGTAGTCAACCAATGAATACAGTTGTGTACAACGGCGGAAATAGCAGATTGCAGATGATGGGGCTTGCCAGAGGAGGTTCTGAAGCATAGCGGCTCACTCTGGGGTTGTGCTCTGCTCCAGTTGGTTCACTGCAGCTGGAAGCAAGACATTCCTGTGAAAATTCAAACATGCTGTCAGTGTACTTTTATTTACACTTGGGGTGAGCAAACAAATCATGGACGATTACCAAGTAACTAGTTTGTTGGGTTGCGCTGGGAAGGCCCTAGCAAGAATCCTGCTCACTTGAATCACTGGTGGAGTTTTAGAGACGAATATTTTTGTGATGTGGTGTGGATTCCGAGCCAGTAGCATCGCTAATGACACAGTGTCGTTGTATGGTGTCCTTGTGGGTCTCAATCAGACGTTTGATTCCGTGAGCCGAGACGCACGGTAGACGGTGTTGGCAACTCCGGATGTCCCGATAATTTATTCGGTTTGATTAGCTGGTTACTTTTGGTTATAGAGTAGGAAGTGTACTCGTTCAGATCGACCTCTGAGTATTTCGAAACTGTTGTTGGTGTGAAGAAGAGTTATGTCTCAGTTCCAATCCTATTTGATAGCGCTGGTAATGGTTGTCCTTCAGAGCGGGGAAGGGAGTATGCAGATCGAATACCTTAGAGACAGTTGCCTGTTGAATGTTCAAACCTGCTACGTAACTCCACCATCTAAATTTTACTGTGAGTAAATGACGATGAGCAATTTTTGCGCTATTAACATGATGTGCAGCACGTGACCATGGTTCCCGCCATTCAAATTTGGCTTGGACCTCAACAAAAGTAAAACATACCTGAGTTTCATATTAGTGGAGGCGTTGTATAGACTTCTGCTACTTGAATAGCAGCCTTTCAACGGACTTGTCTATAGACCGGGAGCTAAAACTTCGCTTGGCCAAAACTAACGTCGTTTTCGGATGACCTGAAATTCGACGCAGTCTGTTGGGAAGAAACAGGCTGCTTGATCGCACAACCATGGCAGTGTCCATATTGTTGTGTGGGTAGAAATCTGGGACACCACATCAACGGAATGTGCGGTAAGTTAACAGCATTTTTGTACCATCTCTTAAGTACATGGGGGATATACAGTTGCGTGACATAGATGTGAAATCAAAGAATTTTTCCGAAGAGATGTGCGGGATTAAATCCATGTTCGTGCTTTACCAGGTTCATTTTCCGAGACGTGTTTGTCAAGTGGCTGCTGAACTACTTTCTAAGCTATTGTTGTAAGGGTAACTTTGAACATGTTAGCAAAATCCCGCTGGCCGGTTGCTCAGATACCATGATACTACCTTTTCGCTTGATTATACCGATGTTGGATAATGGGAGTACGTTAGATTGAACCAAGCTGCCAAGAAACATCGTGACCACGACGGGCTTCTGAGATGTCTGATGAACAACAGTTGCGTGGCCGTGAAGTGTCACCCGCGGTTCTCAAAGGAAGTGTAAGTGCCATAGGTAGTGAAGACGTACCCACATGGGGCTGTCATGAATATGGTGTGAGCATGGTGTTGTGATTTTGCAATTGCTAGCACATACCCAGTAGAGAAATCATTCTAGTACTGCTCTAGAAAACGTTCAGTTTTCACTGGCAACTAGTAGGGCATTTGGCTACTATAATGCTCACGTGTCCGAACCATAGAGAAAAACGGAACTCGCTAGTTAGGTAAATTAAGTGCACATGATTCCGCTGACAGACCAAATTTTTTGTAGTTGTATTTTGCGGGTGTGTATAAATAAGTTTTGATTCAAATTCTTGTCTGTCTACTCTATTCAGATAACCTTCTACGTTCAGTTTGTTTCCTAAGCTTTTTCTGGATAACAGGTTTTATGCACAGGGTCAAAGTGTCGTATGAATCAACTGGATGGCTTGTAATGGAAGGCTAAACATTTGACCTAGATAGTCGATTTCTGCATGACCATCGCTTGGTACCATCACCTCGTCAGATTCAATACTCATTATTCATGTAGCTAGATATATGACTTTCATGTCCCACGTTCAGTGGCGGTAGCATCGGAATAATACCCACAATTTGAACCACTTTTGTGATCGAGTTTGACACATGCAATCTGGTAACATATTCGTTACTATCCGTTCAACACAGTTAGCATCTGCATATCGATAATGGAGAACGTGATTCAGATTCAATCAACAATTGAGATATGTGGTTGTCCACGCCGCGGACCTCCAGGTATTGAAGGTTAACAGAGAGGGCGTACAACTCTGGGTCGAACAGATTGGACGACGTGAGGGATATAAACACAAACTGTTGAAAAATGAACTTTCGGAAAGAACTAAAGAACTACGGATGCTCAGCGGGACTACGTGAGTCAGTTCATCGGCCTCTATGTCGACCCTGTGCAAGTCACGTCGGCTTTGAGCTTTTTCACCCGTATATTCTGTTTTCACATGAACACCGGGATGAAATCCACTTCGAGGCAGTCTTTGACTAGGCCATAAGAAAGTATTTGTGTTGTAATCGTATGTGTTGCAGAGTTATCTTGATAGGCCAATCAGGGTCCGTTTTGTACCGAATTAGTAGCACAAGAATCATCAATCCTTAAGGATGCTCACTTATCAGGTTCAAAACAACAGAGGCTTCACACGTAGCCGAATAAATTAGGTGAATTAGTCATGCTATCCAAACTTGCTACCTGAAAGTTTCATTCACTAATTTGATACTCTGTGATCAGTCATATGCACTCGCAAAATGAAAACAAGTCCCATAGAGCGAACGCGAACGGAAAGTTCAGAGAAAATAATACGGTTTCCTCTATGACCGATTCGTTTGCCAGATCAAGACCCTATTGACAATGCGTTCACCTCGGTCCCAATGCAAACAAAATGAATTGGGAATAGTGGTGGTGTTGTTTGTAGCTCGGGTTGATTGTTTTGGTATTGATATGTTCGCCGAGCTTGGCATTTAGGTTGCAAACGTTTCATCACCAAGCGAGGTGACATCATCAGTGCGTGAGTGTTTCGGCGTATAATTTTGAATGTGGCGTTTGGTGAAGTTGGATCGATGCCTGCTCTGCTGTATAAGGGCAGGCATCGATCCAACTTCACCAAACGCCACATTCAAAATTATACGCCGAAACACTCACGCACTGATGATGTCACCTCGCTTGGTGATGAAACGTTTGCAACCTAAATGCCAAGCTCGGCGAACATATCAATACCAGAATGAATTGTTGTCCAATCGCGGCAGCTTCAATGCAACATTAAAAACGGCTCAGTGTATGATATGATTATCGGTCGCTTTAGTAATGTGATCGTTAGGGTTGTAATCAAAGCAAGATGTGGCGATGCACAAATGTTAATTGCTATTTCCTACTGAAATCGTTAGATAGTCCTGTGTGAAAATCTCAGGTGTCTTTTCAAGTGAATTGTTCAGTTCTCCAGGAAAACCATCAGTTTCCGTTTTCCCCCCAGAATTCTTTTAATGCTCTTGTCTGCTGTCAAACCCACCCACCTCAGACACTTAACATGTTGTGGTCGTCTTCTAATCTAACTATGAGTCTCTTAGTGCACTCATTCGTGATTCCATTTTCCACCTTACATACATGATTGCCCGAGTCGATTTCACACTATTCTTCCGCTGTGGCCCACGAAACGAATAATATTGCTTTACACTACTAGCGAAAAAGACGGGTTGAGTGTAACAACAACCCACAATTCCTAGAAAATCAGAAAAAGTCGAAGATTTACATGTGTTTTGTTTGGAGCCTTTTGACAGTAGATGCTGGGAAATGCCAGTGACGTGTATTTTCACATATCTTGTGACGACAATTTACATTAATTAGATGCGGTCATAAAACCACTACTTTGCTAGTTTCCGGATCAGGTCGTTTCCTACAGCATGGAGACTAATCAGTCAGGTTCTCATCAGCTCTCGACATCCAGATGCCACTGACCACCTTGTTCGTGAGCTGTTTTGTAATTTCGGTGCGATCATCGTTATCCTTGATAACGATTACTTGGTTCACCATGTTTCATTCCGTTTTGTTCATATATTCGAGCCTTTTACAACTTGTTGACAGTGCAAAAGTACACGTCTGATGTCTGTGTTAGGTTTGCATACCATTCACCTTACAGTAGAGTATAATTTAGTATTTTAGTGAGGGTACGTGTAGCTCATTGCTTATCAGATTTGAACGACATAGCTTTGTTGAAAGTTTTGTATTTTAATGATGTTTCATGCTTGATCCGTAGACGTAAAAAAAAGAACAACACGTTTTACATGATGTCCTTTCTACATTTCAAATCGGTGGATAATTCTACTAGTTAGTGTTGAACAAGCTCCGTTTACAGACTACTTACATTGCTTACGGAATTATTTCTGGTTTGAATAAAGGCATGATTATTAGGATGATGACGCTTGTCAGGCTGGCCACCAACAAGAACAACCAAAACAGTAAACGGTCCACAATGACCGCGACCATTTGCCATTCGTTGATCATGGCAAACACAATCTGTTCACTGGTTTGTTTTTGTTGCAAGTGATCCAAACACGCGAGTAGTCGGGCTTGGTTTACGGTAGCTTGTTGTATCAAATTGGCCAAACCCATTGTTAGAGAGTTATACATTTTGTCTGATCGAACCACTGAGGGGTCCAGACTCGGTGGTTGGTTTATTGTGAGGTCTGTTTCTTCGTTGGTTTGTACGTCTTGGTCATACTGTTGTTTGAATGATTGTAGGCATCGTTCCTCTGTGATCCTTCCTGGTGGACTTGCACCGACGGGTATATATTTTGAGTTTTCCACAACCGGTATTCGGCAAAATTTTGTACTTCCATCTGTTTCGTGCTGCATGTTCACGGCTTGGGTATTTCCGCTGTCCTCTGTTGGTGGAATTCCCACGGTGAGTGAAATTCTATGGTTTTCCATCTCCAGAGAACCCTTTGCGAAACACTGTTTTAGATCAATATTTACCGCTTCCTTGTTGTGTGCGATCGGGTCGCCGTTTTTACTTGGTTGGTTAGGAAGATAAGGGTAACGATTTACCGATCGAGCTTGTGAGGCATCGATACAATCCGACTTTTCTGTAGTAGGCTGTATTTTCAAATTGTCTACCATATTTGGATAGTCACCTCCCGATTGAAGATTTAGGCGGTAACGACGAATGGTGGACATACGCAGGAGTGGTGCAATCATGTCGAACAGGAATATACGAAGCCATTCAGGCACTGGTGCGTGATTCGCGCTCCGATGATGAATGTGTAAAACACCAACAGTCAGAATGATGGAAAGCGAGGTCATAGCCATTGTCACAGTCAAGTAGATCCCTATCGAAATAGGAGGAAACGGATTTTGTGGTGAACGACAATCATGGCTTTTAGTATTTGCATACAATTTTACGCTTGTTGAACTTTTGTAACTTATAAAATAACTTCCAAAACTCACTTATCTAACTTTTTGCATAGTACAGTTAGTCAGTAGTTTTCAGATACCTTAGGATAAAAGGAGTAGTGGATTGTAACAGCTTAACGTTACCGAGAGGTCGTAGTTACACGTGCATTTGTTTGAGCTAACAGGATATAATCTTCGAAAGTCCAATCCTTTTTAAACGACTGTCCTCTTTGGCTTTCGCGTTTCGTTTTCTCGTGGTTGGTCTGCAAACGAGCAGCTATCTACCGTAGACCCACATGTGGGTTGAGAGAAGTGTTGCAAACAGATGATTCAAATAACTGACAGCAAGGTGATGATCGGCATCTGTTTTGACTTTGCTGGGTCTCATCAACAACACGCTCGCCAGGGATTTGAACCCATGAATCACGAATAACTGGTAGATTGCAGTCCAGGCACTTGTCTGCTGGACCACGGGATCACGATCACCCGGATTACCACTGGCGGTCGCTGGGACCAACTGTTCGCATTGTGCAATTGTGTTTGCAATAATGGTGCTTTTTTCAGCGGAAGCTAACGTGATCTCGCTTGAATCATACCTAAAAATTTCACCTGCAGGATGACAATCTACCGAGGGAGTAAACTCCGTTTCAATGGCTTCCCATAGTTGTGCATCAACCAGGAGTTTTTCTGGTTCAGGAACCTGTAATCCCATGTCTAAAACTCACTTCTTTCCTCTTATTTGCGTAACGAGTCACGAACTGTGAAAAATTGAACAGTGCACGGCTCAATGTAATCAGAATTTATCAGACAGACAGTACCTTTCAGAAAAACGACAGCGTGTACACAGTTTTGCAACTGGACGGCAACAATATCTATTGTTTAAGTCTGTCAGTTGTTCAGTCAACTAGTCTTAATTGTCAGTCTGTTGCAGACATACACTTCTGAATAGACCCCAGCAACATATTGTATTGGCTGCACATTCCCAGTTGGGGTGCTGGTGCAGTCTAATAATACTACCCACAAAGAGCGGTTATTTCATGTCAATCCAAAGTTCATCTACAGTCTTCCTTATCTGTACTCTGCTTTTTCACAGCGTAGTACAGTCATGCGGTACCGTCATTAATCATATTCACTTGTCGAGTTGACTCGTTCACTTAATTTGATGAACATGAAGTATCTGCTGGCCCTATAAAGTTTCGTTGTTAAATCAAACCATGTGGATATAACGCGACACCTGAACAACCTAAAACCACTTGTTACCGCGGCCACCCACCTCATAATTGGATTTAGTGAACAGATAACTCAAAATTGTGCAACTCTGCCAAATAGAGTCGATTCTTTCCGCCTGATGAATACTCAAATATACTTCGGAACTTTCGAAGCATAAAATGCCATCGCTGGAGACGATGAACGTATGCAAAGCAAGGCTGAGAAAACGCGTATGTGATTGTGCATGTACACAAAAAAATGAGGCGAGAGATTCATCGGTGGAGCTTTGGATTTTAACTTATATTCAATGTTCGTGGATTGAAAAACTGATGTCCTCATTGCGTACATTTCTTTCTTTGAGAACACAAAATGAATACAGTGGTAGTGTAGTTCACTAAAGACAGAAATGTCTAACGACGAAGTAACCATGAATGGACCAGCAGAATGAACCAGCAATGAAGCCTTCCGCTTATAGCTTTGTGTGAAGAGTATTACTGAAATCAATTGTGTAACCTCCGGAAACAGACAAGAAGACTCACAGATCAGTCATTCCTAGTGATCGGTAGATTACAGTTAAACAATGGTTTCCGTAATCAATTTTTAAGGGTGCATGCAACGAAAACCTGTGTGACATGTTAGATAGGTATGCTGTCTCTGTCTCAGAAGATTGAAAAGACGAACGGAAATCGAATTTCCACTGATCAATATCACACTTGTGTAGTTCGATCTATGGCACCAACAAACTTGTCATGTGTCACGATTGAAATAAGCTAATTCATGGTAGGATGGGAATAGCTGACGAAACGTTAAGACCAATTAAGTGTCCGATGGGATTAACTGATTTCACCTGAAGTGTGTAATGAATACATTACGTCCTTTAAGATGCCTATTATTAGCTGTGAGTTACCTCATCGATTACAGCATTTCTCAGTGAACTTCTAACAAATTCTTTAATATTTTGTCCCGCTCGCTCTAAAACTTCCTACATTCAAGTAAAATCTCTTTCACTTCATTCACTGTTTATGTACTTTATGGTTACTTCAACACTCCTGGTGAATTTTCCGACAAGCTTCTGTTTGATTGATCTCATCATTTCCACGACATAATCACCAAATCTACCAGCAGCTATGCTCCGGACTTATGGTAAAGAACAGTTCTCCTGTAGGACATCAGTTCTTTCTGACCTTATGCTTTTCTAATACAAAACAATCGCATGTTCAACATTATAGTTGACTAGCAGTTAGTCCGACGAAAGCGTTTTTATAAACTCATAGTTTACTGTGTTGTTGTTGGATATTTCTTGTAACCCCTATGTCTGTTGACTAGATGTTTGTCGATTTAGGGCAAAGAAGGTGAGAAGCACTATCATTATTAATAATGGTTCTCCCAGGTTTTGTATGACAGCCAATTTAGTACAGGAATTCCCATCAACTGGTATTGAATGTGGTGTCTTGTCAGCGCAACGAGCACGGCTGAAAGTAAAGAGGGTGCGAAACATCGTGTGGTCTTGCCATCTTACGGTAAGTAAGCGTTGACAGGTTGGACTTCATGTCCTATCCGTATGAACTGTTAGCAATCCGTCATCAGATGAACCGTTTTCGTAAAACCCGTACAAACGCTGAGTTGACACATTGCACAGAGGGGAAAAAGCCTAAAAGGGATATACTTATGTATTGATGTGTACAGTTTCTTATGTTTTAGAGGGATAACGACTCCATTTAAACCGAAAGGATTCTGACCCCAGTTTGAATCAAACGTTTGTTACCATAAACAGAAGCAATTGCAAGCGGATACCGCCCTCGAATCGTTACCTATAGAAGGAACTGTTCTTGGTAGCAAAAAACTGGTCTTGAACATTTTAGCCTGTTTTGTGTTCGCTTTGTGGTTCAGAATTTTTTTAATGTTTAACTCATCCATCTTACACAACAGTCCTTTACTGCTGTGAACTATCTTCGAGCATCGGATGTGTAATTTCGATCTTTTTCCTGTTCTGTTCAAATTCGCTATGGAAATACGTTATTTCGAATGCCCGACCTCTACATTGTGTATGTCAATTTGTGACAGTAAACAAGATTTATTTTATCGAATACGGACCAACGTTAACATTCGAACGTAGTATCCCCTTCGGTAACGGTTTCTCAGTCAGTCGACTGCAAAATGGAGCACTAGATATTCGAGAGTCCTATTTTGAAAGAATCTGGAAACTTTCTCTTAATTTTGGAATTTTGGTACTCCAAGGCCACATAGAAACAGGGAAGATGCGATCAGTCGTCAGTGCTTTTCCATCCGTGATAAATTAAATTCCAAACATCTTTGAAATTTGCGCTATGTTTTACTTTGTGAATTTCTAAGTAAAATTGTTACTTTTTATGGAACAAGTTAAACGTAATCGGTGAACTAAATAGACGCTCATCTTTCAGTCTTACTAACAACATTCACCACAGTTTTGTTTTGAATCTCAGCATGTCCTTAAGTTTATCCAAACCTTTCATCCGTTGTCCTGATACCTTTCCAGTGGATAGAAAAATTACTGAGACATTAAGATTTCCTACAAGCGCAGTGAGATAGAGGAAAGGCTGCGCAGGGACAAAGTATCCAGGTCACTGTTTTGAGAAAACACACGGTGTTATCGGAAACACCCTCTTGTGTGTGAGAACATGTGAAACTGTGTCTAGTGAACGTTATGGAAACGTAACAACCTAACGATAATACTCATATGATTGTTGAGTTAAACAGGAGAGAGCGCATCAAAGACAGACGATTGCACAAACCATCCAACCTTTGCCCCAATCTTCAAAAATAGCAAAATAATTTGGAATACTGTTGTAATCCGAGTAATTAGACTAAAAAATCGCCTCTACACAAAACGAACAAAACCATAACGAAAGACAGTCTATCTTGACTTTGATGGTCTGTTTACACAGATTAGATAAACATAGTTCGATCTCAATTTTTGTTTGATATGTTGCATTTCTTTTTACAGAAAGGATGAACTAGTGCTGAAAATAATATGTTGGTTCACCATCAGGTCTATTCAGACAATGGCTGAGAGACATAGAAGAACATCCTGCAAATACATCCTGTATATAGACGTTTTCCTGTCAATATTTGTGAACATTGAGGAAAACTACATTTCACCATACTCTACATGAAAGCACCCAAGCAAGTCGTACTAGGACTGCCAAGAGACCTTTGATTTGGTACCTCCTCACCAGATAAATTTAACTCAGCTATGCAACAAGTTGTTGGTAAGGTACATCTAGATAGATTAGTTGCTTGGACAAGGTGATGGAACTCGGTTACGTTAGCTACATAACTGTAGCCATGCAAGAAATACAAAGTGGAGTAGTCACCGTGTTGTGGGAGGAGTGGTCAGAAGATTTGTTTGCTGATAATAAGATAAGTCGCCACACCAGAGTAGATGATTTTACATATACTCATGATTTCGATTACTCAGTGTTTAAAGTGATACTCCAACTTGTCTGGTCGTGTGTGTATGTGGGTACATATGTCGAATCTGGAAGGACGAAGGTTTTGATCAGCATATTCCTCTGAATAAGGATGGCACATAAACCTGACCACCGCGTCAGTCTAAGAGAAGAGGCTACGGAGTCAAACGACAAACGGTTACGTCCATAGGTTTTTATGTGGCACTACTGACCACGAAGGAGTTCTTAAGATGTGAGGTACGACCGTATGAGTATATGGAAGAACCGTACTGACAGCCGCAACACTGATGTCTTTCGTACACGGGAGAATGGGGTTAGGAAAGATACCCCCAAATAAGAGCACATTGACCTCTCAACAGGTGGTCATGACCATCAGTGTGATATCCTGTGCGGTTGGAGAACTAAGAAGTTTGGTGTACCTCTCATCTACTGTTCCCAACAGTAGTCGGAGTGTGCAGTTATTATCTTACTCACAACGGTCCCGAGCGGTGTTTGCACTTTGCCACCAAAGGGGTTAAACTTTCGGATCGGAGGCTTATTACCATATCCAAAAACCCTGTTTACACCTAACTTACGGTTGAAACTATTGTAGCAGAGGTTCCAATCGGAGTGCCTCAAGTCAGTCGGAGATATTTCCTTTGGCACTATTCGTCGAGGCACAGACTGCTTTTTCGCTGCTAGATTGATGCAGAAACAGTCGGCTTGAATGTCGCGTCTCACCGATCGTCATGGAACTGAGCCCCTTTGATATCGATGCTGTAGCATTGAGTGAATCAAGGTTTGTAGACCAAGATAAGCTTCGAGATGTAGGCACTGGGTGAGTTTTTTGCTGGAGGGGTTATCCGCCCGAAGGTGCCCTGAGTATAGTCTGTGATTCTCAGTCACCGACCGCGTCAGTTCTTGGGCAGCAGGCGAACAACATGACACCAACCCCCTCGTCATGCCCATGCGCCTGCGACTCGGTCGAGGTAAGTTCGCCACTCATCGGAGTGGTTGTGGTTCATATATACCACACCGGTGATTCTATGAACCACTGTCCACCACAATCTGCATTTGCACAAATCGACAACGAACTGTAGAGAATGGATTACAATTTCACAAGTTTGGTTCGCATACCATTACAAGCACTCACTACCTGAATAGCAACAGATATCTCCAGAGGCCAGGTGTTGGAGACTCCTATGGTGAAAGCTGGAGCCACTGTCGAATGTCTTGATAAATGTAGCTAGAAAGATCACAGTCCTAAGATAAAAGTGAGGTTACTTGTTTTTTGCGCAATGACATTGAACACCTTGTTCTGTTGTGATTAAGATCGAACATTTTATCGAAGGAATTTCCCGAAGCCCAGCCACTTTCACCTGAATTGCTCGGTAAATCTCGATTATTCAGTGGTTGGGCATGGTTCCAAACGTCGAAGTTTTTTGCCGAGCAGACAGGGACCAAGTTGAACCCACACTGATGCTGAGATAACATTTTTGTTGTGGCCTGTCCGAAAAACGGCTGACGAACGGACTCCGAGCTAGTTAACGTAGGGGTAGCTCGTAGCAAACAAGCGGAATCTTAGTGACCAAAGGGTGGGTTGCCAGGATGTTAACCAGGCGAGTCTTTCAGTTTATACTGTTGATCACAGATCGCGAAAGGACATAGCTCTGAACCGGACTACCCGGAGAAGTATGATTAGAACGGGTGTTCACAGGTTCAGTGGGCAACATATTAGTCATGACTACAAGCACATGGTAAGCAAAGGAACTGTAAGTGTCATAGATCGTGGTGACGCGACCCCGTAACTATTATGACTGCGAATCAGCCAGACGTCTCCGGGTGATGAGCCTTCGATGTACTCGACGAAGAAGAACAGAGTAACGGCCAGAGTTGTTAGGCGGTGAATCACTGGAACCTAGAAGTGTACGCTCGACAACGTTCAAAAGACATGAATTCGGTGTATTTCGAGATGAGACACAGACAACTCTACCAGAACCTCTGTCCACGCAGTAAACAAATGTGACCATTGCCTCTGACGTTCCCTTGAAGAAACCGACTACTCTGCTAGAATTTGGATAGCTCAGTTCAAAACGCCATTTTATTACGGTCAGGTAAGAGGAGCTGAAACTGGTTTACACGACCGTATAAGTTATCGATTAAAGAAGTGGCTCTATGCTATTTTCGGAGCATTCATCCAACGTTAGAAACATTGGTTTGTCATCTCAGTAAAAGTGTTTCAAACTTACCAATAAGCGGTACAAATTCACTGGTTGCGGGCATTTTCTCTGCTATGAGCAGCATGAAAACACTGAACGCTAATAGCACGGTGATACCCAGAGTGATTTTCTCGCCAGAATCGGGTGGTAGCCAGAAGCTGATGAGACTGAGCACTGTTAACCACAGGCAAGGAAGTATGATATTGAACAGGTAGTACAGATTGCGTCGTCGCATGTAGATTGTAAAACGAAGGTATGGATAGGGTTCATCGCAGCACGGGTAGACAACCTTGAGTAGAATAATCGAATAAATCGTTGAAATTGCCTTAAAAATGACGTATGGTTAATCCGCTTAACGAATTTTTTGCGACAATTGGCGGGAAGTACAACTGTCACAGTTCACGAACTTTAAATCTAGCTAATTCTCTTCACCTCTGATAAAATTGGGAGAGGCTGAAGTTCTTTTTTCATGTAGGAAGTTGTTTCATATGAAAGGACTTATTTTTGTGGGGGAGAATAGAAATATGTTAGGATTAATAAGAGAAAATTTGATTACTCATGAGTAGTAAGGATTTTGGTTTTCATATAAACTGACCATCACTCATAATTGATCGCGACTGTCACTGTTCCATAAACTTCCCAGTCAACCGTTTTCGAAAAGAAACACCAGAGCTCGTCACTGGTGCACATCCTTGCTACGGCCGGGATTAGAACACGGACCACGCCTTCAGAAGGCAACCTTGTTGATCATTGCGTCCTTAACCTCACATTAAGCATGGCCACATTATCATATGTGAATGCTCAGCCACAATCAGTTTTATCGGGTCCGGTGCTTTTTTTCGAAAGGAGCCCAACTAGAACGTCTACAGGAGTGCGACGGCTGCGATCAGTTGTGAGTGATTTTTAATTTATTTACAAAAAATAAGCTCATTTATTTACTTCACCTCCTAGCAGATTAAAACGAAACGGCTGCTGTCACAAATTTATGTGAAAAAATTCCCCGTCGTGATTTTTGAAAATAAGCAGTTTTGAAACGAAGTGGTTCATTCAGTCTGTGCTGACTCGTCAGCGCCAAACTTACAGTCGAAGCAATCGTTCCAAATCAAGACCACTGCGGGTAGGTAATTAATCAACGTGTTACGAAAGGTCACCGGGTATGGGGTTGCGTCATGATTACGATCAACTGTTTATGAACACACAAAGTCGGTTTGAGTACGTTGACTGAAGCAGTTTCAATAAACCACTAAAATCTTGGGCTGCAACAAAATAATGAGATGCTGAGTGCAAAAGTTGAGGCAGTAGCACGATCAGTGGTCACAGCGTGTCTAACATGTGAGGTTACTATGTGTTTGCGTGTGTCTACGATAATGCCATTCCACATTAATGCAGACCGGTGTGTCCGTTCAGGCATATATTTCTTCACTCTGGAGATCAAACATCTATCGGTTCGGTTTATGTAGCATTTTACGAATTTGTACATAAATTGGTGAATCCGTTATGGGGCGGTACCGATAAGCCGAACTTTGGTTGAAGACATTAACATGTTCTGGGTTCGAGTGTGTGCATAGGGTTTAGTTGCAGTAAATGTCAGAATAATCGGATTCGGTTGTGTTTGTGTAGCTTGGTATATAATGTACTCGCCCTTAAAAAGCAGTTGCATGTATATCTTTAATCGTTTCTTCGGATGGCAGTTTTGGTCTACCGTGTTTTGTGAACCTTTTAGGATATCCTCGGTATTTTGAAACAGACGTGTTCAAATCCAGTTCCTTCCCCAACAATCTCTCACTCTTGTAGGCGGCCTGTTCAGCAATATTTGGTGACATCCGACTACTGTGTGTTACTGATTTACTGACAAGCCCTGTAGGACAGGAGGTTCCAACTAGGCTGAGAGGTTCACGTTAGGCGTTTATCAACGATAGGTAACATGACAGTGTGAGTGCCTTCTGTCTATGCATTTCCCCCTGTAGTTCTCTGAAGGCTCACTCAATTTCCTCTGAGCACCCTGCATTTCTCCAGATGGATCAGTTGATTGGTTCGTGCTCTCTTCCTTAATGAACTGGCTGAACTGTGAACATTGGTGAGCAACCGTGTCAGTGGCCAGGTGGAGAGAAAGTGGGAGTGAAACACATCAGTGAGCGGCCGAGGTGGTTGATGTTAACTGAACCCAGCACTCTGCCGTGAACAATGTCGAAAACAAATCCGTCTATCTGTTTATCAAAGCGAATGGAGTTCAGAAAAAGGCAAACACGCCTTCAACTTACTGTGGTCAGCCAATTTGTAGGAGATGGGGAAACGTGAACACTGGCGTTAAATGTAAAACTGTGTTTAGATGTGATTTTTTGATGAGGCGACCTGTTGGTTTCATGTGTGAGTGCATATCTGTGAGTTAAACTCACAGATATGCACTGATGTGTAGATTTCACAAAAGCGGAGTTGGGGTATGATTCCCCATTTCAAAAAGGGCTGGCTAGCAGCTTATATAAGTGCCAAGCCTGCGATTCAGAATTTTTGTGTGATTCACATGTCCTGATCTACCATAAGCGGCAATTCGAGTGTGGTATTTACCCTGTTTTGCACCCTTGGCCTCGAAACTGAATCGGTTATTCACATCCCATTGGCGTTAAATGCACACCACTTTGTGGCAATTCCACGTTGTCTGAAGAAGACTGATTTTCAAACGAAACGTTGTTGGTACGCAGAATTAAGCATCATTCAATGACTTTCCTGAAATAGTTAACTTTATTGGATGTTGTGTTCGCACGTAGCGCATGGGGGAAGATTTGGTTTTAGGTTGCTCGCAAACTATTACAGATGAGGTATTTCCAAACTTCACGAACTTCCTGTCACTAGCTCTAAAAAAGACTGGTTAAAAAATTTTCCATGACGGTAGGGTCAGATTAACCTCGGACATGAATGTTGAAAAGGACATTGATTACATTGAAAGTTATCGTTGTAGTAACTACCTTGACGTCTACAAGAAGGTGGTCGGCTGTGATAATGCTGGAGAGGAACGCGTTTCTCAGGTGGACGTGCAAATGATTTAGGCAGCTGCAACGGGCCACACAGGAACAAAATTTAAGAGGTCTTACTTTACGGCGAATTTGACCAGACTAGTAAAGACAAGAAACACGCTTAACCTCCATAGAGGAATACATTCAACTACTGCTCCGACCAAGCATAAGTGGTCAGAAGTGATAAGATTATTCGAAAAAATGAGCTTCGTTCTGAAATAGCTAGTGCACAGTAAGTCACAGTCGACCAAGCCTACTGACATAGACATTTTTTAAAGGTTTTCTCGTCGATTATTAGAGATGTAGAAAGGGACCTGACTGTGAAACTCTGTACTTCAGTTGGATTTCGAATCACCGACAGAAACAACATGCCCAAACGCGGCGAATGCCTTACCAGCTAAGCTACTAGGCCACGTCGAAAGCTCAGAAATGACATATTTGGACCTAGTTACCCAGTCAACCTATTATGTCATACGGAACACACCAAATGATCTGGAAGACTGACTGCCCGAACAGGATTTTAGAAAAAGCCCAGCTGCGGAAAGCCTGCACTGTTTATCCTGTACTACCTTTCTGATGTTCATCGATGGAGTTGGGGGATTCCCGCGTGAACTAATCAGAAAATCCTTCATGGGCAGTGAGTCTTTCTGATCATTTGATGGGTTCTATATGACATGATTGGTTGATTAGGTAACAAGATCCAAATGTGAAATTTCTGAGCTTCCGACTTGGTTCTGTAGCTCAGCTGGTAGAGCATTTGCCACGTTTGGGCATATTGTTTCTGTCGCTAGTTGGAATCCGGCCGAAGTCCAGATTTTCCGCAGTTGGGTCTCCACTGAATTATCACACCTGCCAAACTGCTTATCAGTAATACTGAAGAAGTTTCAGAGAAGTTTCAGAAACATCAGTAATTGCAATCAGCCATATGCATGGAGGCCTTGCTGATTTCAACTCTGCAGAAGAAACGGTATTCCTAATTGCTACTTATCAAGACATTAATGCACCTTCGTTTTACATATCACCTAAGTGTGATATTCTGTTTTATTTGGCCAACCAGTAGAAGGAATGTGGTTATCCCAATTTTACCCTACTTCAAATGAGTAGAACATGCTGAGATGGACCATCGTTCAGAATAGTTGTTTCTCACAAAATAATCACATTGTAAGTTCTCCAAGTCATTTCTGTCATTTCTAAACATGTTTACCATTGACGTAGATAGAAATGACCACTATAAAAGTCACTTTTTTTTAAAAAGACTAGGCGGTTCAGCGAATTACTGTTGTTCTGTTTTGGTGGCGACTGCCTGAAAGTAATCTGCACACACGTAGATGTGCTCTGTAGATGTCTTGGAGCTGCCAAAGTGAAACCGTCAACAAGTTAGGTGTACCACAATAAAACTTCAGTGTAGAGCAGATTGGAGCGATATTCAATACAAACTGGTTAATCGCTAAACAGATACTTAAATGTGTCAGCGAGAAGAAATTTACACCGGCAGAAAAAATTGACTACCGGTGAGGTCTGCCTTAGTCTCCAGCTCACCTATCAGGCGAATCGGAGTTGACACCTGGTTAATCGATTGAGTGACAGATGATTTTTATCAACCTCCCACCAACCGACCCAGTCCTTTATCAGAATTTTTTGCATCGAACACCACCAGTGTCTGAAAAATTCATTGTATCGATTAGTCGCAATACTCTCGGACTATGCTGCGTATGTCCAAGGTCGGCAGCTTCAATATTGCGAACGAGGCGTGCACATCGCTATAATGAGCCTTTCGCGTTAGGATGACAGTGCACCGGCAGACAATACAATTGATCTCAACTTACTGAATTCACTCCGGATCATTATGAAGTTAACGAGGGGAGGAAAAAACAACTCTGCTAACCATACTGGTGACAACTCACCCAATGAAATCACTGGTAACTCTTCCAATTGCGCAGCTGGTAGAAAAAGCTCCATTTGCGTTATCTATGGTTACATTATCTACAGACACTGTGCAGCTGAACGCCTTACCCAAACTGGAGAGAAGTTTCAATTTAGTTGCAGATCAGATTATTTAACCCAATGAAAAAACCAGTTCTAACAGAACTTTGCCAGATTGGCTAAATGTCAACCAGACATCTATAATAAACACTATCAGTGTGAATAAGACACTGAGAATTCAATGGAATGGTGTCAGTAATCGACAGAGGGGCCAAAATAACCCGGAAGTCGGTACATTACAGTTATTACCATTGTGCTCAGCTTGTTCTTAACACCTTGATTGCAAATTATATCTCTAACAGAAAAACTACTCGATGGGAAGTCACTTGATCTCGTTGTGCAACCAGGCATTAGGGCATATATTTTTTCAATTGCAATCAGCCATTCAAATTTCGAAAACGGCACATAATCAGTTCGCGTTTGCTCACGAATGAGTCCGTCAACGTTTCACATCTTGTCAGTGATGAATGAACGTATGTATTTCCACTTGTTCGACTGTCACGATAGTGGTTGTAAATGCTTTTCAGTTCATGTTTAATGGGGTTGAATAGATTAGACGCACATTTCCCGGGATATGTAATCTTTCATATTCTGACAGGTATGTTTCTGTTATTGCTCAACTGAATGAAAATATCTCGATCACGGAAAATAGATCGCTGGAGAATTCCAGAGAAGAACTGAAAGTTAGATACCAGACCATGTGATATAATTCTGCACATCAAAATACTCACCAAAGGACATGTTTTGCTGTACCAGAAGAGGGGGGTGCTTCAGAAGAAAATGACTCACTTCAGTTACGCCAACAGAGTTATCAATAGACGATATTTGTAACTTGATAAACTACTTGGTTGCTACTGATCAAACACAACCATTGATCACACTTCAATATCTCGTTTTCTCTCGCAAGAGAGCTTTAGTGGCAAGAATTTTCATAGTGTACTTGTACGAACGGGCAGCAGAACATTCGTAATTTATATAACTAAACCGTGAAAGATTTTTCAATGTAACTCATATTTTATGTTCATGTTCTCCCATCCGCTTGCTTTAAACAGCACGTAAACGAAAGAAGGATCTGTTCACAACATTAATTTCAAACGGAAGCAAAGATCGCACATTAGCACTTACTTCTTGTCTCACCACATTCACCTTCAAAATGTCCCACTCGCCGTTTTGTACGTAGTTCGACATATCAACCTCCTCGTGCCTAAAAAAGTGAATGATAACAGGTAGAACCCGTCGTAAAATGTATTTTTCCAACATGTATCCATACACCCTACATCATCTGCAAACTCTTAATGAAGTCCATTGGGAACTGCGAAGAAAATGAACTAAACCAGTAACTACTAACACACGTTAAAACATCAATTACCAAGACGGCCTGATACTGATGACCAAATTTTTCTGTAAGTTGACAGATGAATTCCATTTTTTTAATGACCACCGTCTCGGCAAACTGGAGATACGTTCAGTCTTTGCTGTGTAGCATGCATGAAAGGATTTTTTTACAGGTTTCGTTGAGAGTGACACGGCAACAAACTTTTTATGATGCGTCGCATCATTCCAGCGTGGTTGAGACTTCGTGTCATCTCTAAGCGTTTTTCAAACGGGACCGCATTCGTTGGTTGTGTTAAGTGTATGTTACTAACGTAAGTTTACAGTATTGCTCATCACACATGAAAACTCTTAGGTGGTGTTTGAATTGACCTTGGCCGATAACCATGATTTGAACGGTGGCACTGGGTTTAGGGTCGTCGTGAACAACATTGCCATTTGGGCTACACGGAACATGCTTTCTGCAGCTGTTACGAGAGGACCCATCAACGGACGGCAAGTTCATCCCACATGTAGGTTGATGGACTTTCACTGTCTCTGATGTAGAACTCATTAAACCAACCGATTTGTTGGTACTAAATATTTCATTAAGTGATTAACCACTGTTTGGCGATATTGTCGTCAGTCTTAACATGATATCGTTCAAGGTATATTTTGAGCAAATCCACCTAGAATGATAAACACACAGGTGACACTAATTAACCTGTTTGCCAGATTGACACAAAGCTATGAAAGTCCGGACTCTGTCCGGTCCATGTGTGCCTCCGGTAAACAGACAACAGTATAGCGTCGTTGGTGAAACACTGCTTAAGAGCGATTAAGAACTTCGATGGGAATCGGTAAGATTGCACACATCTACGGAAGTAATATGGAAAGCCAGCTGGTTCTTTAAATCTATGATATTATTGGGTATTAGAACAACGAAGAGGTAACGTCTTGGTTGATGAGAACAGAGTAGCTGATTATCCAAATCACTTCTTAATAAACGGTGAGCACTGTTATACGCAAGTGGAATTATTGATTTCGATTTTCTCAATGAACTGTGATTGGGTATCCCATGCAACAAAAAACGACTACTGATAAGAACGACCATATTCCTTGTCGGGGAGAACAGTTCATTTCCACATGGCATGCTAGTAAAAAATAACCCAGGAAAATAAACAAGCGAGCTTCAACAAGAATGCTGTCAGTATATTTCAGTTGCATGGTTTCTCATAAAGTAAGCAAACTATTGAGTAATCCTAGCTCGTCAGTAATTGTGACGTCAGCGCAGATTCTGAATGGTCATATGCCGAAGTAAACAAACATTACGTCTACATGACTTTTGGACTAAAGTACAAGGAGCCAGCAAGCATTATATCATTCAGTAATAGCTGCCGTTTATCCATTGGGTTGTCCAGGTTACGATGAGAATCAGGTTGCTGGCTCTGACTGGAGAATTTTACTGTGACAGACAATTATGGTTCATACAACGTCACCAAAAGGATAACTGGTTTACGTAGCCTCAATAAACGTGCAGACGTGGCTTTCTTCGTTTTATGTTGCACCTGGTCCACAAATATCAGCAACTTCAGATGATAAACTTCCCAAATGAAATCTACTGTACACTCATTTTACAAGAGGTGGATGAAGGTTGCTGCATACCTG
Source organism: Paragonimus westermani (assembly GCA_008508345.1). NCBI lineage: Eukaryota > Metazoa > Platyhelminthes > Trematoda > Plagiorchiida > Troglotrematidae > Paragonimus > Paragonimus westermani. The sequence goes on from QNGE01000995.1 coordinate 71,232, forward strand.
AGGTCACTTGGTGAACGTTGGTTTAGTGATTTTCAGGAAACGAAGCAGTTGCTGGACATAGCTTAGACGTAGATAAGATTTTGGCTTACTAGAATATTGCTTGAAAATGGCTGATGGGAAAACTTGGATGCATTAACGATTCATTCCGAGGTCACTGTGTAAGTGGTTTGTGCTGGGTCAAAAGAATCTACCGTATTGTTTATTCATTGGGTAACTGGGTTCATTCCGGGTCTAAAAATGTTTCCCGTATGGTTCTAGGAGTTGTAATTCAGTTGGCAGAAAAGTAGTTTCTGGACAGGAATGTTTGTTAAGGGGGGGGCACTACTGAGACTGACGTATCCAAGTTGATTTAATGCTGATTAACTACTGACTTTTGTAACCGGGCATGTTGTTAGTAGTGAGTTATTTTTTCGGCCGTTTGTTGAGTTGTTAAATACTTAATAGCCTTCGTCTAGTCAAAAACACTTCAGTTGACCAGGGACTGAATTTGGTGGACTTAGACCACTTGAAATGTAAATCCCTGAAATTCAATCATCACCCTATACGCTGCTTAGTTGTCTTAATAAAATCCGTGAACTCTAACTAACTAAGAAGTCCCTGATTACGGGGTTGTCGGCTGGACTAACCAAAGCATTTCTGTGTACTATTTTTTTTGAGTGACTGGGAGATCTGAACACTATTCGCACAATGTTCTGGTTAGGTTTTGGGATATGCCTATTCGAGTATACTTATTTTGAGGGCACTGGCGTTGTAGTTAACATGTTTTTCCCACAAACACGAGGATCGGGAAGCACATTTCGGCCCAAATGATGGTGTACTCTAATAAGAAAGAAACTCGATTCTGGTGCTTCCTTTTAAAGTTGGCCAATTTTATGGTTTTTCTGAATGTATAGGCTGCGATCGATTAGGAGTGATATCCACTTGGAAGTCTAGTTGAAAGCCTGGTTGGCTGCACCGTCAGAAGTGTTGATATAAACACGTGGACGAAGAGGTACAATGGAGTGGCAGTGGACAATCCATGTTCGTCTCACGATGGGTCTGTAATTCTTTTATCATTTCACCTATGCATGTGTACTACTGATAAGCTTTAGGCGACAAGAGGAAAACTTGAGCCTGTGCATTCCATGAAAATTGGCTACAGAAAATAAGAATGTGTTTGTAAGCTGAGACCAAATTGAACCGAGTTTCAACATTTGATCCACATGTGGCTATGTTGCCCCTACGTACTGCATTGTTTGTTTGGGTTAAATCAACCGCTTTCTTTTCCGGATATGTGTTCCACACAGTCTATTTGTTTGAATACAACTGTGTTCTGATGCATCCACGGCACATATTCTACATAGCTTGTGACTCTATCCGGATGGTGGTCATCAGATAAGGATTAATAAAGTGGGTAGTTCTTGATGATGCCTTCTGTTTATAGTCCATATTAGTATACAGAAACTGATTATGACGCGTTGATGTAATACAGCATGTATGAATCAATGAATTGTGGTGGCGAACAAAGTGTTTGCAAAATAACCTTCGCAAACTGTTCGTTGCTCACTGAAAAAATGCACAGGTGGTAGCACCGATCAGACAACGTTTGCTACGATACCCTGAGAATAATAATTTTCTTTCGATTAAAACAACACAGAAGTTCGGTTTGTTTAAGCAAGTTAGCTATGACGGTGGCTTATTAACTCTATTCAACGTATAGACGATTGCTGGAACTATTGGCTCATTGATGTTAACTTGCTCCTGGCACTTGAGATGCACTCATATGATGAGGACGCAACACCAAGCGGTAGGCTTTGAAAGCGAACACGTGGACACTGTTTCGTTGAAAATTGTCAGCCCACTCGTGTCTCGTTGTCGATGCATCCTGTAAAATGTGCTAGATCTGCCGGGCTATTGACGTTTGATCAGCTCTAACGCATCCGCCAGTGTCCAGTAGCTCCTCCGAAAAGTGCTATGTGCAACGTTTAACGCTGCTGCCGACAGTACTCAACAAGGTGATCCCCAATCTAAAATCAGATTGCAGGGCTTTGACTTATATTCAAAGAAATCAAACCATTTCGGCTTTTTAAGGGATTATCCTTCGTGTGAAACAGACCGTATCAACTTAATCACTGTAACTTGCGTTTTCTGTTGTTTTTTGCTCTATCCAAAGCTTTGGGTCAAATCACATACACGATGAAAAGACTTAACAACCGTCCTGTGGGTATTTATGGATCGAATCATTCAGTGAACTGCCATCTTAACCTAGACAGCGATGATGTTCGTATGAGTTTTATGCCAATAGTCATCCAGTAGGCCATATTGTGGTGGATTGCCAGGTCGGGGGTGCGAGTTTTCGAACGCTCGGCCGAATGCCTCAACGAGAGGGGAGGTACGTTCGAAAACCTGCCGCGATCGGATTAAGGACAACGTGCGCGACCGGATGAGTCATCGCTCGACTGGATCGGACCAACGGGCGAGGCAGGGCAGGCGAAATGCGACAGACGGCCAGATCGGAGGCGTGGTTTTTCCAACATTTGGAGAAACATCTCGACACGATGTTGGAATACGGTCAAGGTCAACACTGGGTGGATGGCGGACAGCACGAGCAGCCGGGCGAGCCATCGCGCAACGGAATCGGACAAACAGACGAGGAATGGCAGGCGGAAAACCCTCCGATAGAAGGCACCGGTCACACACGTAAACCGGTTAGAAGTGCACACGACGTGTGAACGGAAACCGGGGGGTGCTGCGGGTTGGAATTACGACTCATAAACGAGAGAGCGCGCGTTGCATGTGACTAGCGATTTGGACAATAAAGATTGTGCTTTATTGGACGCCTTCTCGCTACAATATGATGAATCCGATTATCTCCCTGATAACTTACGGTGATAGTGATTTGCTGTTTTGAACAGTAGAAGTATGTAACCTTACGGACTCAGTTATGATTTGCACCACTAATTTCCTGAACAACTCTGTCCACCTTAGAAGCAGTAGGAAGAGGAAATTTGCACATGTAACGGAAATGCTGTGAACACTGACCAATCCAAGTGAAGGATGATGGTAATGTACCGACCGTACTATGGTGGGAATGAATCTATCTTTGTAAAATTCCATCAAATTTACCACCACAACATTTAGTACAGTAGCTGATTATTCTTCACTTCAGACCATGCTGACCGTCGTCATGACGCAGGTTGTAACGATTCATGCGCTGTATTTGATTGTTCATTTAACTGATTGCGGATAGCAACTTAATTCAAACTAGTTGACTTTTTTTCCACCAACCGTTCTAGAATGAGTCTCATTTGAAAATAAAGTTAAACGTTTTGGCTCAAACAGAAGACTGAGAACCTGACAAATTTCTCTGAAGTTATTTACTCAATCTGGCTGGTTTTACAATTAATTCACCTCGTATTCCTCCAGTCAATACTCGCCACTGGACGTTGAAACAAATTGAGTATTGACGTTACCACATAAAGCATACTAACTGGTTGAATTAATTTTCTAGAAGAGATTTTTGTATAACAATTCAAGATCGGTTCTACTTCAAAATAAAAAGCCTGCAGATCATTGTACATTATTGCGATACATTTTTATTTAGTTTAAGGGAAATGAGTAAATCATATTCACAATTCGATATAAGCATGTCACGCAAATTCTACAGTTGTGGTTCAACACAAACGCTTGTTGATTTTTTGTTCAGAAAAGAAGCGGAATTGTGAGATTTCACGCGAATTAACACAAATACATGTGGTCCGACCACTTCCGGTATTTGGATGAAGATAAAACTTAATACAATTTAGTGAAATTTTCCCGTCACTCGGAATCACATATGCCACTAGACGATATGTGTAATGTTGTGGAATTATTAAATTATGTACAGTGTTTTTCTCCTACCTAGTGTGAAAATTGGAAAAAGGCGGAAAATAGCGATTCTTTTTACACGCTTAATTTGGTCTCACTACGGAAACAGAATTGAAAGCAAATAAACCAAACTAGTTCGCTTAATTTACATCCTGTTCTGTTGGTTGTTGTTAGGTGTTAAGAGGAGTAGAAATCGTTCATCAGTTTCTTGAACCTATTTGTTGCCAGTTCCCATAAGTCTGGATGGACACGTTTCACTTAGATTAATAGTCCACTTAGGCCTTGGACACGGATGACTTGATGTGTATCACGACTGTAAGTACGTTATGTGAGACATGCTGTAGACGCATGATGTAGAAGATTTATGAAGACAGTGTGAAATTTGATTGAAACCGGGATCTATCATGTTCCAAGGCAAACTTGTAGTCTGTAAGCCACCAACTCTATGTAAATAGAGTAGGAATTATTATCCACTTAGAACGCCTTATTTTCGCTGAAATCCGTTCAGGACAGAACTGCTATATTTGTTGGTTTGAGCTTTACTGTAGCTGTAAGGAATTAGCTGTTAGATGTGTAAAGAGTAGTAGTGGACAATAGGCTTAGGTCGTTCTCACACACAGGAAGTACAAAATCTTCAACTACAGATTTGTCAGAAACTATTGTCCCTTCAAACAGCAGATCCTGTAAGCTGCGTTATCTGTTGGATGGACGAGAACACTGCTCATTTTGTACAACACTGAACGGAACGTGGGTATGAAAGTTAACGTTCAGGTTTTGAGTTTTCTGATTTGTCAAACGCGAAGCTGTTTAACTCTCGGGTGTGAACGTTTGAAACACTGAAAGATGTTTGACAAGTAACACAACAACCACCGGTTCCACTCTTTACCACATGGATATTCACTCAAAGAAGAGTTAGTCTGGGTGAATACGGGTAAGCTGGTTTTCATCAAAACATAAGGCATTTAGATATTCTATGTACCGAAGCGGATGATATTTGGTCAAGTCAAAATAAAGTGACGAGTTACATATCTTGAACAGTGCCCGAAGAATAATTAATCAAACGGATAAGAACATCGACGCATAGTGATAAGAATGCCCGTTCAACTACCGGTTTGGTTAGCTCCATTTGACAACTCCCGGCAGGGCTAAAAGCAAAGTGCTTGCTGTTAGCACAACAACCGTTTTACTTCTGAAAAGAGGTGTCGGCACACAGTCACGTGGTTTCGGCAAATGTCGCCGCATTTTAGTCAACACTCATAATGGTTACAAAAGTGGTAACAGGCTCAACCGGAACACGAACACACCATTATTTGTACTACTAATAAGATTAATTATAAGAGACCCGACTGGATTCGAACCGGGGACAGAAATGGCATGTCCAAATGCGATGAACGCTGTACCAGATGAGCTATGTAGCCCATTCGAGAGTTCTGTGCTTTCACATTCAGACTCAGTCACTCAGATCGCTTATAAGGTAAATTTTCATGGAACAGTTAACTTAGTTACTGAACATCATTATACTGTTCATGAAATTGGGACTGTCTCACGCCTTTAAACCGGTTTGTGAGTAATATAACTTTTGCGCTTAGTAACAGTGTTAGTGAATTCCAGACTGAAGTTTCCGAGAAGTCCTGCTGGGGCAGTCGATCCCCTGGATCAGCTGGCGAATTCTGTGAGACAATGGAACCGGTAGGTGACTGAGTCTAACTGTGAAGTCCCCAAACTTTTGCAATGTCATTGTAGCTCAGCTGGTGAAGCGATTGCTGCGCTTGGGGAATTTGTTTCTGTCGCTGGTTCGCATTTAAGTGAAGCCTAGATTTTTCACGCTTGGATCTCTTCAAAATACCACTACCTGTTTACGTTATGAGCCAATAGACCGGAAAGCGTACGCCATGCACAAGTTGGTGATTGCATATAGGCTTTCTTGTGTAGTATGACGACCGGACTATTTGCGTCGAAGTACGAGATGAACTCCCGATTATCAACGGACTCTTCACGTAGTGCGCAGTAACCAGATAAAACGATAAAATGACGAAAAATGGATAAACGTAACAGTCAGTGACTCAAAAACGATAAGTCGAAGTTAAATTGCGTTTAGAAATATGTGGCATCTACCTTTCTCGATGTAATGAGACAAAATCTGTTGAATTGCGAAAGATCAGACCGAAGTCTCCAAGTCCGTCGACAGACGGTTGGAAAACATCAAGATTTTGTGTGCGTGGCTACAATCTCCACCAGCAAACAAGGTGAGCTGGGCAACGGGTGACTTCCATTCCATTGAATAGATGATAAATCATAACCGGCATTTTTTCATCTTCGACGATCGGTTCACCAACTCATCAGAGTAAGTTGCCGATTGTGCTTCGATACTATTGATTACTCATCTTCAAACATGTTGTCTACTCGAAAACAGATTTCTGGTAACATACAAATGGTAAGCTCAAACAGTCTGTGCTCGGATAATTCAAATGTTATATTGTTTATAACGGAAATTTTCAGAGAACACAGTATAGGTAATGAAAATTAATTTACTGCTCGTAAGGTGTGTATTAATATTTGCGGCTGTCTCCCGCCGTTTCAGTGACTTTCAACCTCACGTAAACGCATTCTAAAATGCTGTCTGGTCCAAGAAACAACACAGTAGCTCACAAGACCTGTTTTCTGTGTTTGCTCATCCGGCTACTTACAAGAGAATTAGTTGAAAAATAGTTAGCAATACCAGTGGGTTAACTACGAATTGTACACTAGACAGATGACAATTGAATAATGAAAAGGAACCATGTGATCTTGAGAAGTGGGGAGGTTGTAGATGCCCTACATGTCGTGGTGTAAGAATCGACTTGAAATCATGAAGCAGATTGAGAGTCCGTAAATAAGTGGAGTTCATCAGGTCAGATGGTATTGTGATCGTCATAACAAAAACTGGTCGGCCTGAGGTAACAGTCATTCAGGAGTGATAATTTGATCCTGAAAATAGTGTCACTGGTTAACAAAAAATCATAATCTGTCAGTGGAGTAATTTCGGCCCCTGTGATATGGAAAATTTTGCCTAAAACAATTTTCAACCATTCCCTTCCGTTGAGCCCTTTACAGTTAAACGTATGTTGTAATGATTTAAGAATTGTTTATTGGTAGGAGTAAAACAGAGACTTTTAAACATCACAATTGTTAGGCTCATTAGAAAATTGTTGAACCCCTTCATGCCATACTAAGTCACGGTTGTGATGTGTAACTGTACTACACGGGAAGGGGTTTGCAAATCTTGTTCACATCGTCTGCTGTTTTTTGACAAGGTGATGTCCACTTTCTTCCATTAAACTCAGCAAAGTCCCCCAGTGTCTTTTTGTTCCATTGAATAAGGTCGTGATAAAACCGTCTTCAAACCGTAGTAAACAGAACAACTCCCGCTATTATAGGTGATACATACTTGAATGCTAAACAGACTTTATCTTTCTCAGTTGAAGCCGTTCTCCCTCTCCATATCGGCCGAAATAATTCAGTTGTTTGCGGTTGGCTTGGAAACTAGCTGCCATACACCACGACCTCAAAAGAGATTTTGTGAGGTTTTGCAAACCGTTAGTCCCAGTGACCATTAGAAAGTAGGGCAGATAATTGTTTCGACCGTACTGTGCATCATCAGCACTATGCATGACAAGAAATCGAACCCACAACTCAGGAACGTGCTTCACATATTCTCCTGCACTCCAGGTGACCAGTATTCTTTGATCTGGTGGATACGTGTCTAAACTGCCCTTCTTTGCTGCTCTTCAGTTTTTAACAACTACTCACGGGCGACGGATTTGCTTCTACTGCGTACTTGTTGCAGGTGAGATCGGGCGACTGTTCACCACTACGCTGGTGGATACTGGGACCAAATGATCTCCGGAATGGAGTTCGTTCAGGTTTTTTCTGCGCTGTTTTCTTGTTTACTTTGTTGCAAGCACATTTTTCTTCCTCTGTTGCCGGGCCAAATGTATTCAGGCAGAAACTATTCTAAAAATGTAAGGCGGGTTTAAAAGTGAGCATCCGGAGTTCAAATCCCGGCCGTGGCAAGGATATGCATTACTGACGAGCTCTAATAAGAGCGAAACTCGAGTCTAGTGCTTCTTTTCGGAAGAGGCTGGCTGGAAAGTCTATCTGAATGCGAACGCTGCGATCAAATGTGAGTGATGGTCAACTTGAAAATAAACCAAATCCCCGACTACTCATCAGTAATCTAAAATATCGCCTTGCAGGTTTAATGAGTTCTGTGATCTCGACCTGTCTCGGAAGTCCTAATCGCGGGGTTATCGATTGGAGTTAACAGGCAGTAACTGTGTCTCCTCTCGAGACGATCGGGCAACCTGATCATTGCTCACAAGCGAGAGTGGTTGAGCGTTCAGATTTGATGATTCGGTCGTGCCTAATGTGAGGTCAATGGCGCAGTGGTTAACACAGTTGCCTCATGATTGGCATGCCCACCCACTACAAAAGAAAGCACTGGACTTGAGTATCACCTGCGGAACATACTTTACATTTAATCCCTAGTCGTCCTGAAGTAGGGACACTGACCACAGCAACAGTAACTTCACATTAGCTGCTGCCTAATGTTCAACCACAAAGTTGTGTGAGTGGGATTCAGCATGTTTGATTATTTCGAACAGGGAATACACGAGGTCGCTTTTTTCAGCCAGACTATCAAACCTGTAGTCAAGACGTGCCAGTAATTTAGCGAAACTATTCACACTATTATATGCACAGGCCAAATGTCCCCCTTTGTAGATTTAGTCTACAGTCACTTGCCTCCCTGTTTTACTGTTGACATTTTTAGCCATTATCTTATGGTTTGAAATGAAGGTTGTTACTGACAAGTCTACAACGTATTGAGATTATAACTTTAATGGTCATCTCCCCAATTTCATAACTTAGCTTTCGTTTAAACACCCCTTAAATGCCATTTTAGTTACTTATTAGTAAGCAGCTGTTAGTTAACAACGTCACTTTAGTGGAGAGCCATATGAGCACACAAATTACTGTACAATCCTAGGATTTCAAATGAACTCAAACGTTCCCTTCCATTTAATATAAAGCATGTGATTGAATGCGCGCAAAATTCCAATCACTGTTAACATTAACGTTATTAGTGACTAGTTAAGTTAATGCACCTTCTTCAATACTTGAAATGTGTTAAACGAATTCCAGAATTCCAGAGAAACTGGACAATTTGACGGCAAGCTTTTAGAGCTATGTGTCTGTGAATCGAAGCAGTAAGAGAGGTTAGAGTTCGGTCAGTGATATTCGGAACGATGTTTTCTTTATTTTTCAGCATAATGTATTGGAGGCTTCAAGAGACTCATTAGCTGATTTTTGCCTACTGTCTGATGTAGTATGCTATGAAGTAATGATAGTATACCGTAAAGTAAAACTAGCGAAAACGCGTTTAATCTGAAGCTGCAATCTGCGGTCACTGTGCAGCGTAGCGTTCATTTACACCAAAAGTTTTGTTCATAAAACCACTCATTGGAAATATTAAAACTGAAGTTCAGATATTCAGTTGGATTAGTTGAACTTGCACACTAAAACTATAAACTGTTGATTCGGGACTGCCTGTATGTGCGTTAAAAAATGAGGCCTACATGAGAAACTGACTGCTTCGAGTCTCCTTCAGTATGTGATGCCGGTGTTACTATACCCACGTAGATCTGATCTTTGGCCGACAAAATGATGGCTGTCATTTCGAAACCTCCTGTCACAACATCGTTTTTGATAAGTTTGATTTCAAGATGACTGGTCAAACCTTTTCTGTTTAAAACATAAAAGAGTTGATAATCCTTTAAACATACCACCTATTCAGGTGTTCCAGAGAAATAAGGCCCCACCAAAGTCAGCTGGATCTGTCAGGGTAAATGAGGCAAATGGATTGATAGTACTAGACTGGCTGGTCCGATCGGACGAATCGCTAGCTGCCGGAAGACAACAAAGAGAGAGACTTCACGGTACGTTTGTGTTCAAGCCATACCAAGTTAGAAACAAAGTTGCATCATTGCAGTTAATTCAGGTAATTCACTATTCATTTAAAAACTTATTAGGAACTTGCTTTAAACACCTCGGAGAGTGGATATCCGGCGTACAAACGATTACCTTTGTTTGGAAACTCAACAGTAGAATGTTTCAATTTGATAATTTCACCAATCCTTTGCAACAGCCCAACCATTCACGTCTAGATTCAATAACATGCTAAGTGAGGTCCAATTGTGAACTTCATAATTTTACACGTAAAGAATTTCCAAGTGAAACACTGTCCCATTGGATCTTTACGGTTGTTCTTCAGGGTGCATTAACTGTTCACAGCACAGTGTGAACAAATTATCTTGCAGAAGCCTCGATTGGCGGACATCCTTCGGATGTAAATTCTTATTACCACACGGCTCTCCTGATCATTGTGTTTGAGGATTCAAGACTACGATTCATGTGTGTGAGTTAGACGCGCCAACGGACTGCCCGGAATTTTGACAGTGTCGAAAAACATGCTAGCAGATGAATGACTGGCTTGCGGCGCTAATCACGCGACAAATGCCGTGGTCCTACTTCAGTCAAACGATTGGTCAAACAAACCAGTCACACACGTCAAGTGACGCCAATCGATCGGTGGTCATCGCATGATGCATCACGAGCACCTTCTTGCTACATCGATCGGGCTGCAGTCGAGCGCCTGCTGTCAACGTTGAGCGCTCATGTGGACGGATTGAACGTCTGTAGACCGCAACACGTTTGGGTACTGATCAAAAGGGCAGTTGGCGATTGCAATGTGGGGGCATGCCACGTGAGAAACCTTGTCAGGACAAAATGCCTTGAATCATTTGGTTGATTCAATAGGAATTGGTAAGGAAAATAAGTGACCGAATTCAACGTGAAATTTTTTGAAAACCCGGTGTGATTCTGTAGTCTAGCTGGTGGGGGCGTTTAGTTTGCACATACCGTTTCTGTCGTTGATTTGAATTAAGCCAAATTCCAAGAGTGGCCTCCTGTAAGCCAGTGAACGATAATGTGGAAACTTCTAAATGTGACATCTAATCACGAAAATTGAGGAATTTGTTGAGTTCAAGCAAAACTCAGAAACCGCACACACTTAAACTGGCTGTATTCGGTTTTTATCATCAACAAAGCCTCTGTTAGTGCACAGACGTTTCACATTTGGACGCAATTACTTGCCCGTGGCAATCGTTGTATAAAACCCACGAATTTTTATTTAAAACTGAACAACCCCGACGCTTGGTCACAATCTCCGGATTTGGACAAACCCTTCCGTTTGTTCACTGCGAATGGAAGCGGTTAACTGGAGGTTCGCTCTTGTTGGACCTCATCAAGAGTGAATAACCTCGTCTGGACCAGAATTTGAGCACCAATCCTCGTGCTTGCTAGCCACAACTCACGTACTCTCAAAATTAGTATGACCGAATACTCCTATCCAAACGCGTAACCACAGCTTTGTGTGAACAGTGATCAAATTGTCCAATCACTTCGAAAGAGAAGTAAACAGAATAGCTTCGTAACTGTCGGAAAATTTCCATAAGACTAGAAGTAACGATCTGACGAACAACTGTTTTTGATAATTCTTTCTAAAGATAATACAACTACATGGGTATCATTAAGACTTCCTAAGAAAAAGCCGCAAAACACAAAGTGCTTCTTAATGATTAACAATAAAGGTACTACTGGATTCCATACAATAAGTAGTCAGGTCCCGACCGGTCGTTTACTGGGTGTCACTTCTCACGATCAGGGGAAGGTGCTTGTGTGGAGTTACAATGGATGTGGTTGATCTGTGGCCGCGGGAGTTGCAAGGACTGAACAAATTTCTATTGAGAACACAGGTTAAAGTTGCTTAGTATGGTTACAGTCGACTCAGCTTCGCCAGAGTGCGTTCATGATCCGTTTTTGGTTATGTTTTAACAACTCTGTAGACAACTTGAAATGGTTTGTTGACGTCTGTACGATGGTTGGGGTCATCTATATGTGCGACAGTGGCGCTAGTAATGGGTTGACGACAACGGGTTCCGATCCAAGCTGGCTGATATTCCTTGATCCTTTTTGACAAGTGTCTAGTCGTACGACCAACATATTCTACAGTACAATAGCGGCATGAAAATGGATACACGAGCACTGATTTACTGTGCACTGGTACCTTGTCTTTCAGGCTCAATGTTAACACCAGCATTGTTGTGAACCAACTTCTTGAGTTTGCCGCTGTACAGGTACATCTAAGTGATGGGCACATGTACTGGTTGAATAGATCTGCTACAGTACCTCTTTCAAACGAGAGTTTTATAAACACGGCTTTCTTTTCAGCTGTGAGCTTTACCTCATGCGCGACTTTAGTCTTTATGTTTGAAGTGAGAAATTGTTCCAGATAACCGTTTTCGTTCAGTAGATTTTGAATAGCTTCGTTGAATCCGATCGATAGCTCAGTGAGCAGGACATCTTGGATGGGTTAACTTTATTGTTATTACGAATTGTTCTTATAAAAGTGCGGATATTTCTTTTGATTACTTAAGTGGTTGACTGACCAGCTTTGGTACGAAAGTAACCTGAGTCCACTAAGTGGGGTTAGCCGAAATGTTAATTTTCTTTACAGACGATGAAAAAGAGGATTTCTAGAATCAACAAGAAGGCAGGTTACGGATTAACTGTTATCAAACGAATTGATAGGGTTAAGCGTCCTGCTGGAGTAGTTAATTCTTGATGGATCCAGATGCCATTCCGAAATTAATCTCAGCTAGTCGCAAGATGTTCCGGTACGTTTTGAAGCAGGACACATGTCATATCCCCAACAAACTTTTGCATGTACCGTTAAACTATCTGACATTCAATATATCCACAGACGGATGATCAAGCAGGATATTCCGAAAGGACAAAATGATACTGTCTTCAACAAAATTTGTCCAAAACCGATTCTATTATGTGCCAGAAAACAAAGATAAACTGTCAATGAAATAACTCAGGTATATATCAACCAGCTCTTTTTACGGGTGTAAGATCGCAGCGAGCGAACACATCAGTGAAAGTGACGAAGGCAATCCAGAATGACGAAATGGCCAATCGGACAAACACCAGATTGCCTCTGCCGATCACGGTCTGCTAGAATTAAAAATGGCGTCGTCTACCACAATTACAAACCACTAGTGAGCGAGTCAAAATAACCTTACTGGACAATCGATGCATTTCAGTATTTTGCATAAATTTACATATTTTCTGCCATAAAAATTTAGTTTATTAGCCAGTCACTTCTCAGGATGACTTTTGAGGATTGCGGAACAGGTCATACATCCGATCCAAATAATGGGCAGTAAGTGCTGTACAGTCACTCCGAATCTACAAAAACAACCCAAACCACGAAATGCACCAGCTCACCGTTTACTGATATTCACTTGCCAGCCATCGTAGGCCCACGAACCGAATTTCATCATGCACGATTGGTCATCGAATGGGAAATAGGTGATATCGATCTTGCACGCGGTACGAAGTTTGGCCGGTGGAGACCAGAAGACCTTACCGTCGTTGTAGACCATTGCTTTGCTACGCATGTATCCGCTCGTGTAGTCGTCTGCACTGTATGCTCGCACGGAGAGAACAGAAGGCAAGTTTTGGTAGAATTGAGGCTATTTTGGGCTCATTTCGGTTCAAAACGGACAGATACTGGAAATTGCGATTTCGGTCGTTCTGAGTTCACATTATCAATAAGATTACAGCTACTCCATTAATGACCGGACAATCTAAGCACCATTCAAAGGACGAAACGACTGAGCGTTTGCATACGGTAATTCAGTAGTGTCTAGTGTGAGGGCAGTGGCGTAGTGGTCAGCACCGTTGGTTCATGAAAACATGACCGGAGGTCAGGTTCCCGTCTTGGCAAAGATATCGTTTAACAAGAACCCAAATCGGCCGCAGTGCTTCTTTTCGAAATGGGGGTTAGTGAAAAGTCTATGGAAACGCGACAGCTGCAGTCAATTTCGACGACCTTTGAATTATTTTATCCAAATTTTTCGGCTGCTTGCTGGTAGCTGTTGGGTTTGTTTATGTTCGTTGTATACTTCAGTGGTCACTCTAAAAGCTATTTGTAAAAGTACAGTATATCAAAACCGCCATCTAATGAAAGTTACAGAAACAAAAAACCACGTGGCGCTACATTCTTTCCTGATAATTACAATATCCGTCAGCCAACTCACAGATGAACAAATTCGTCTGCAACATTTGAACTAAAACTGATTTTGAATGACCGTCGTGTTGTCCATACTAGCTGAAGATTACCCATTCCACTACGACGATACCTCGATCCAATTGCAAAGTGTCGAGGCCTACACCATCAAGATGCACGTGGAACCCCTTACGGCTAACATACATTGCTTATGCCAGTCTACCATCTGTTTGGATAAGTCTGACCACACATCTAAATGATAACCAAGATGCAAACCGAAATGTACCGGGCGAAAGTGTCAGAGGTCATGTTGGACAAGCCGTCATGGTCAAACCCACGTGTTACTCCGTAAACACGCATGTACAGAGAACAGTGTCAAATATGGAAGACCAACGGACATAACCAATCATGAATGCACAGAACAGAATTAGTTCGAATTGGTTTCCTACTAGCATGTTTTACTAGTTAAGTCATTTGATTGAAATTTTGCCTCGATCACAGTTATTTCTGGTGGCAGAAAAGTGGAAATTACGAAACCACTTTAATAATACCGCTGTGATAACTAACTTTTGGGCAAACAAGTTCGATTTGACGGACATCTAATACAGTTGAACCTCGTTTCATAAGTCGGACCCACCCAAACAAAAGAGAACTGCCTATCGGTGTTTACCAACGTATGCAGCTGCGACGAAATTTACGTAGGCAAAAACGAAAGAGGATTAATTTCCGGACTGAAGACACTTCTAAGATTCCTCTGGGTCGTCAACGATGATTGTCATGTAGGATACACGTTTAGACATTAGTTCGTTCGCTATTTCCAGTTACATACACGAAGTGGAATCCAAACAAGTGTACGCGTAGGTGGTTAAACGCAAACGTTGAGTGTACAGTTATTATTCAGTTCAAGAAACGGACCGGCTTCACTAACAACAACAACAATCAACGTCAGCGAATAAAGGATGCGAAAGAGGAAGAGATAACTTACGAAACAGTCTGAAGTTATGTCTATACATGGTTTAGTTGAGTATTCCCTTAGAAAATAAAGTATGCTGGCAATCAATACACACTGTTCGGTTGGCAGAAGTCGGAAAATCCCAAATTGGATTCAACGTGAAATGAAAAACAAAAATGAGTAAGTAAAATTAAATGTAACAATAAATTTACGCAACGTGTCGCCAGTACAGTACCAGGCTCACTAGCCTCTGTGTTTGAACACGCACCAGTTGTTTCTAGCGTGTCACTAGGCGTTAAATCATGTTTGTCCAGTGTATTGCAAACATCGCGGAATTATTTAACTGTATCAAGTAAGTAGCTTGACTGTTCTAAATGTATCCTTACTGGATTCCGGATACCATAGAGAAAGACACTCTGAGGTTCGAATGTGCAATTCCCCTCACTTTGCGGTCAATCTATTGCAATCCAAAGGTGCAGTAGTCATGGGTACCGGATCAGTACTCAGAACTAAGAACGGGGGAATTGTGTGGTGCAAAACGGTGTTCTTCGTTTTTTACATAGGAACTGCTTTCAGCCTTTACTCCATCGTCTTTTCTGAAAGGTAGTGATGTGGAAACGGGTTACCACGGTACCGATAGGACTGTTCTAAACGGGAGATATTGAACATCATCGAAACTTTAAAATTCTTCAGTCGCGAAGGCAGCATGCAGGCACTGTGTCTGCGTTCCTCTCGCAGCTAATTCAAGGTAGGCCTTGGAGACCGTTAAATCACCGCTTCTTGCCTATTTGCCCAAAACGTTTATCCGTAGGCTCTCACACATCTACCGTTGTGCCTCACTTTATATATCATCAAAAAGAGCGAACGAAATGATGTTCAACCATACCATTCATAACTGTAAGGACACATTTTCATGAATGGGTACTGAGCTAAGAACGCGGATGGCACAGGGGTTATTTATTCAGAAAACCAATCCATGGGTTATGCGTTCCAAAATGGCCACAAACAAAAGCACTCATCTGCGTACGAACGCCACGGTTGCCACGGACGTCAATGCTTAATTCATTTATGTAGCAAGAATTATTTAATACGATGCTGCACTCCAGTGTTCCTTCTTGCATTTTCCCCGCGGTCATTTTGATGTCAAAATCCATGCTTTTGCCCCACTAATGAACAGTAGTGATGTGAGTAGCATAGTGTGATCGCCCGTCCTCACTACACAATGTTTGCAGCTTTTAGACACATTCTGAGGACAAGGCATGTTAATGACCGAGACTTTTTATTCAAAACCCTATTTCCCTATCCTGATGCCAGATTAATGCATTTTGCGGAGGCTGTCGCATGGAAAATACGACAACCAAATTTATATGTACAAAAATAATTGTTCGTAAACTTGACCCTATCCCGGAACTCTCGACCCTTCCTAAATCAGCAGCTATTTATCTAGTTTCCATTGATTTGTGGTATAAAAATATTCTCCACTTTTTTTTAAAATCTCATAGTCACCAGTCCAAGCGAATTATGTGTATCAGTTATTCTGTTTTTGATCGGTTCGTTTTAAAGTACGAAACTAATCAGTCGGTACGACTAGGAAAGAACAGGCAGTGTTATCGGCTGAGAACATCCCATGCCGACAGGCCGCTCACACATCATAGATTTACACAGTATAAGTCACACGCTGTTCCATTCAAGCTGAATTGTTCCAAGCAGTATGTTTGGCGCTTCACTGAAAATCTGTTATACCAGTATGAAGGGTGGGTCACGCTCCATATGACAGAAGATTAATGGTTTTTCAAATCATTCTGCGTCTGGGTAATGCAGCGCAATATGGTAGCCCAAGGTTTCACTTTGCTACCGGAAGTGAAGTTTATACAAAACATGCAGAAACTTTAATTTGTATCCCTCGTATTCTACTGTGTGACGGTATAGCTCTTTCCACTGTGTTATAGGAGATTTCAACGTAGAACTGGAAAACAATTTACATTTCCGAACAATCACAATAAAACTTATTTGACTTGGGAAACAGTACAGCCGTTCTTAAATGTAAAGAAACCAACCTGATCATTGTTAAATTAACTGCGTTTGGAAATTGTTTCTAAAAGTTGGTATAGTTATTCTATTTAGGATATGTTCGAGTTGTTCTATGAATCATTTTTACCTTCCTTTTTACGTTAGATGATTTTATATCAGAAATATTTTCTACCTTCTATTACTACGGTATGCGGAATATGCTAATTTAAACACATTCATTATTCTGCTAGCAGTAACTTTAGAACATCCCCCTTAATATGTTAATCCACCGGGCGCACGTCCATAACGGGTTGGTAATCCATCGGTTTACACAGACTTTCGCAATCATCATTAGATTCAGCCTCATATATCTCATCTGGTTTACTTGCTACACCAACAATCGCGAATTCATGATCCAACATTACAGGGTGAGTGTGAAACTGTACACCATTGCGTAACTAACATGTTGACTTGTACAGTTGTCTGCAAACAGAACATTTTATTGTGCTGTTCATCGTATTTCATGAGCCAGCGTTTTTGTTAGACATTGCAAACGCACAAAAATGTCTATAGTGCAAGATTGCAACGGGAAACAGCAATACATGGCTTCCGAATGTCTTGTGCAGTATAAACAAAATGATGATTCTCAAGGTTTTTCACCAGTACTTAAAACGAATCATTATGACCTCTTAAGCTGTCCAACTGAAACTTCACGATGCCCGAATATGACACACAGCACACAGTTATTGTCAGACTTCATGTACTGGGCATCGTTGTAAGTTAACTCAAATGTGTCAGTCACCAGTTATGGTATTTGTTCCATCATAACTGATGCCATCAAGATGGGCCACTGAGTACGCATTGTGGTTCATGGATCTGAACATTGCATAACTGTGCACACTTCGTTATCAAATCCTGAACTAGTCCGTTACGGCCGATAACACGACAGGGTATCCCAATACTTGGTGTGGCTTTAGTTGTCTGAGGTAAGGTGGATTATTGCTGTCTACTTCACAGTTGGCAGTCATCGAAACATCTGTGGTCACTGTGGGGGTGTGTACAGGCTAGACCGAAACAAACATTTTTAGAAAACTGTCTGATCTGCGTCCGTGTGCTCTTTCTATTGACTGTCTCACGTAGTTGATCGAAGAACTGGAAAAAAGTGAACATCGAAAGATGCCGCAGTTGATCTTGTATCGCAAATTTAGCTGGGATTTTGACACATCTGTTAGATTGGTAGGGAATCAATCTGAACACTGAAACACCACCACTCTGAAACTGTTATTGAGTCTAACAGGATTGTCAGCACTCTCACACCCTACACCGGGAGCGCTACTCCCAGCGCTTCCGGCACTTGAAGATTATCGATCCTAGGGTGAGTCAGTTTTCTAGTCGTACTGGCATGATTGAAGGATAATGGTACTCAGCTGGATGGCCTCCTCTCTGTTGAAATGTCGCCAGGTTTTCTGTCGTGAGTGGTCCGCTCGGACCAGCCTACTAATTAATGGAGTATCATTATCATACGCCGAATGAGTCTTTTCTGAAACGGTGTACACATCTTGTCCTGATGCTGGATTGTACGAACTTAATTAGGCGCGTCATTCAACACAGTAGCATCAACTCAGGTAATGCAGCCAGATGCAAACAACGTATACACCTTCATATTGAGCAAGACCTGTTTCTGTTATTCTGAGACAGTGTAAACAAACATTATGGTGGAAAAATAGAACAGAAATGGATTTCGTGAATTCGTGGAGATTGCGAGACACAAACAGATGTTTTTGGCAATTAACATCGGGAATAAAAACAAATTGCAAGGAAATCATTGGATGATCTCCAAAACAAACATACATGCTGTATCAAGTGCATTCCTTCCTTCAGACACTACATGAAACTCCATTAGGTAGTCATCAGAATGAAATTTGGTAAACACCCCTCATGTTTTTAACACGAAAGTGAAATAATGTAACCTTGAAAACGTTCTTATGTCTGTGAAGGCAGCATATGCTGTTGAGAGCACTTGGTTTTCCAGTAATTCTATATTTGGTCGCATTCTTGTCAAACTCCAACAGTATTCGCCTTGGTAAACTTACTGATAGGTAGTGTGGAATTTTGTTTGTTGCTTGCTTTCGTAACAAGTCTGTCCAATTTCAGTTCAACGAACAGGTTGCTAACACATTTTTATCACGAATTTCGGTAGTCCATTCCAAGTTTGTGCCATAGGGGATCTTCAAAGAAAAGATTGAATGGGTATGCTGCTGTTTCCGAATTCAAGGGCTTAAAATCACATTTTCTGCCTTCTCTCTCTTTCATGTTGTCTACTCGCAAAGCTGGCTAGCACATCGGTTACAAATTCAGGACCACTCAGAACATCAAATTGTACCGAATTCCTTTTCAGCTTTGAATGAACCACATAGAGATAGTTTTCACAAGTCTGCAATGTTCAGTGGTCAGTAGAGTCAGCCGTAGAACCTAGTTTTCAATTCCTGTTGAGTAGACATGGCAGAAGGATTTGATAACGTTAACTGTTTACCAGTCAGATGGTGATGTCATTATGTAGTGCTACATGAGTACTTCTCAACGGGTTGTAATGCAACGCGCTTCTAGCCATATGTTCTACAATCAGCTTATGTCTTTTGTATCGAAAGGAACAAACACAAATTATTGAGGCTGTGGATGTGTATTCAAAGAAGTTTCGGAACCCGAACAAGACGAATGAACAAGTTGAATTAACGGTTGGCACCAGTACTTCACCACATATTTCTGCACACAGCGTGACCTTTGCCTGGAGCACAACGCCCAAACCTATCGCTGCAGCTCAATGAAAGCAGCAATTTGCCGTTGACAAATGCCCCAATGACAAACGTGCAACACGGAGCTCGAAACAAGTATATTTCACTGAATATAAGTGGGGAATTTGAAAAACTTTTCAAATCACAGGACTATCATAGCCGGATTATCGCCAATATATCGTTAATGAAGACCTGTGGTGGGAAAACAAATTTAAGCAGCAAACTGTAAAGAACTGAAAGGTGCAGGTGTCCTCGCTTTGATTAATTTGTGTATAACCCACTTCAAGTTACGTCGCACTGATCTTGTGCAGTATCGCGCGGTACAAAACTAAGTTGTGTATGCGACACTTCTCGAGGTTATATTCGTGCAAATATGTATGCTATTCAATTCCAAGTGTGCTAACTATTAGTCTTAAGTTGTTGCCTTGACCCTGACAAACTGTACAAACTGCTTACTCAAAGACTTTACTGAAATACGGACTTTCTGTTCTGCAAGCATGTTTGGACTTCGGAATGTGCTGGAGGTTGATGGATGATGAACAGAGAGCAGCTTGTGAACAGTCTGTACTCACGTTTCTTGGTGTCATACTCTAATGCCGACAGAAAATCGTTTCAGACCAAGTTCTTGAATTTAAAAGATGGTAGATGGTTAATGCGTAAGTAGCAGTCAACCGGTTAGCTTTAGATAAACCAGTGTCAGTCTACGTCGAAATAGAATATAGACATGTAGACACTGCAGTAAAATGGGATGGACTACACTGAATAATGTATACTTGTTGAAGAACTGGTTGCTTTCAAAAACCAATATATGCTACAATCGCGTGTTCGTGGCAAAAGCTGTTTGGTCCTTCAAGTAAACCACCGATCCTCTTATAAATACAAGTGAGTAAAATTAACCCAAGGCCGACCATCACCCACAAGAAGATTCGTAAAAATGACATCCACTCTCTCGTAATTGAAACGATTTCTGCTGGCAAATGTTGTTGTATGTATATTAATTCCTTTTTAAATCACCTTGTTCAACTTAGTGACATATTTCACATGTAAGTCGAACAATCGTGGAAACCTTCATAATGACCCCATACATAAGTTGCGTTCGGTGGTTTTCCGCATAACATTTCCGATGTTCAAATTTGTGGTTTGTAAGTAGCCTATTCATCGCATAATTCCAATCGCGATATTGAAACTTACAAACGTAGTTGGAGATTCTTCCAACAGACCAGTAGTTCGGAGTCAACGATATGTTGTACCACTTCCAAAAACTGCTACGATGCACGTTTCTTTCGAAACATAACAGTTATCTAGCTAGCTTTTTCACACAGATGGCTGATCCCTTCCTCAACTTTAGTGTTGGATTCGGCGTTTTTTATGAACTTTTACCAATAACATTGCAGTGCGACCTCTTCCAACTGTTCTGATAATTGATTCTTCATGTGCTAATACAAGTCAAATCTTACTTAACGATGAAGTTGCTCTACGAGCGAGAGTTATTCACCCTGACCACGCTCCACACTACGATTATCATTCACTTTGTAGGATTACACTGTATACATACATATCTTCATTCCCCCACATAATGTATGAAGTTCGAGTAAAAATTTAGAAGTCCATGTTACATTTGGTTCAATCATACATTGTCAGCCCACTTCGTGAAACATTAACGCCTGCAAACCGCCGTATTACTCCCTAGTTCTTAATGGCCTTCCAGAGACGGCTGTAAAGCTCTTAAGCAATTTGACGAAATGTACCGTCCGATGTTGTAAAAAGCATGCGAATACCATCAGAAACTTAGACCTGTACACATGCAACTTGATTAATGAACGAAATTCCCTCTTCCACACTTGATCTCAGTCCCCACCCTTTTTCTACTAAGTGGCCACTACCCATAGAAATCTTTGGTGATGGCAAACTTTCACGAATCCAGAACCTGTTTTGTTTTGTGTGTATAACGATATGAACCTCTTGTCATTGGACTAATGCACTGTTAAATTCACAACCTTGTGGTTCCATTTCTATTCAACTATATCAATACACATTTACGTGTGCATTCATTGCTGAGTATTCGCTCGTTTCTGTGAGTGTCATTCTACTTTTCTCATCGTTTAAACCACCTTCTTGGTTTATTGTGGGTAATATTCTCTCAGCCATAATCCACAGTCACTCATGTGTAAGGTCCGACTTATCCGGTATACCCTCAGTAGCCTTGTTACAATCAACTGATATCCATGCAATCGGGATTTAGCATCCATTTGCGAATCAGATGGTTCATACAGTCTACTACACAAGTTAAGTGAACTTTTAACAGGACAGTTACTTTGGCTTCTCACATCTGACGATTCAGTCGTGTCTAATGTGAAGTCAGTGGCGAAGTGGCCAATACGGTTGTCTCATGAAAGCGTGATCGGAGTTCCAGTTTCGGTCGTAGTAAGAATGTGTACTACTGTCGAGCTGTAAAGTGAGCAAAACTCAAATCCAATGCTTCTTTTCAACAGAGGATGACTGGAAGCTCTATGGTAATAGAGCATCTGTGATCAGTTGCGAGTGATTTTCAACTTCTTTGAAAAACAAAATCCCATACTACTCATCGGTAACTGAACATCGTTCAGCAATTTTCCTTTGTTAGGAGAAGTAGCATAAAAACGTGAACTGCGTTTAGCAGATGGTGCATTTTTCCAGCGGCTACCCTAGTTAATCGTCACAGCAATCAGACAGTGGTCGAATTTCCACGGTTGGAAAATTTCTTCTATCGATCATTTCTCTCGGAATATTTCGGCGGTAAAAATTGGAACACAAACCTTCCTGTTGGACTTTATTCAGTGTATCGGCGTTTAATTATCTTCGAAAGCAGATGTTTGCAATTTTTCCCACTTTTATGACAACAGTACTTGAGTTGAATAGGTTTTGCATGCTGCCACCGTATCTGTCTAGGTAATTCAATTAGAAGGCAAACTACCACGCATCTATGCCGCACTCGTTGAATGATATACACTTCCGAATGCTGGATATCAGAATCCTCGAATTATAAGACAAAACTTCAAAATGAACAAAGGCCTCATAGAGATAAAATTCGGAAAATGAAACCGAAACTCTACTTCTTATCCGCTAATAATAAATTGGTACTAACGAATATAGAATTCGCCAGTTTGGTAAATTTCATCCTGAGCCTGGTTCTTCTCCTAAATCAGCTTAAACGCTCAGTTCGGGGTAGAAAGTTTTCATGCATCTGAGAAAAACACAACAGTCAACTTAGGCTTCTAAACCGTTAATCGCTGGAAACATGCGAGGCATGGTTCTGGATGTTATTAGGAGTTAGACACATAATTCGGTCAGTCGCTTTCTTCTCTATTGCTATTAAATTATTCTGATAATATTTCATCTGATCTGTCGATCGGTTAGGTTTATTCTGTATATCGACCTAAGAGACCTATTACTAACACACCAAAATATTCATTTTGTTTGTTTCTAACCCCATAAAAAGGGAGGTTGCTTGATGCTACGTTTCACGATTATTTAAACGTCTTTTTCGCTGTTGGTTCGGTAGCCCGCCTTCCTATGTGGACTTTTCCACGTGGGTGGATTTGGTTGTGACGACAGAGTTGGACAGTGCGTTTCAATATATGTGCATCTTAACTGTGAAGAAGGTTTGTTTATTTCATAGCTTGCCTACTTTACAGCCCAGTTACAGAGAGTGACTGTCACGCATTTATTCACACGCACAGCTCAAGGGGTTCTGTCAAAATGCAGACGATTTTAAGAGTGAAGTGGACCGTCTTCAGTGTTTGTAATTCGTTGAGAATTAACTTCATTTGTCAGACTTTTCTGATAGGTTATTTCAAAGATTCAGTAGTACTTTTGTGGGTACATTTCTGTACACATGTGACACGGTCCAATTTCGACAAGTCCTCTGACACCCCTCAGTTGTAGACAAATTGTACGGCCACACACGATTAGAAAGGTTTCAAGGTGGAAGGGTTGACAAATTTGTTCGGAAAAGTTTAGAAACAATTTTAGAAAGATAGTTTTATTCATGAGAAATATATGTTGTAATGTTTTGTCTCATTCGAATGAATATGAGATGGGATGTAGCGACGAATATCACCAGTTTCGAATTAGACCAGCAGGAAAAAGATTGGAGAAAATTTAAAAGTAGGAATTACGCAAGGCTAGTTTTGATCGTTTGAGGAATTACTTCTCGTAAAAATCTGATAAAACTTCAGTCTTACAAATGTTTTAAAACGGAATAGTGCGTTTTCTTGGAGTTAGAAGGGATATTCGAATAATCTTATTACTAGTGCTCATGTTCCAAATTACTGAAAAAGGCATATTCAGCGATAAAATACAGTACATAGTACAGCGCCATTGGAAGGGTGGTTGTAAGACTACAAAACGATTCGGTGCAGCGGTCATTTGGTCGTAAGAAAAAAAATCTGCTGATTACCGAATTCTTTTTCACAATTTTTGTCTTATACTGTAATCTTCATTTGACGTACAAGTGGGTTTTCTTTCTTTTGTGGTCTGCAGTGAAAGATTTACAAACATTTGCCCTGTTGCAAAAATACGTTATGAGTACATACGTTTGAATGTGTGCAACGTCAGTGGTGGTTGCTTGATGTGATGTTTGCAGAGCAAAAGATTGTGTTTCTGTTGACTCACTGGTTAAAGGGTGACCGAGATCACGTTCCAGGCAAACTAGGTGCATGGATGCTGTACAGTCATTCATACCAGTGAATAACGGACAAGTTGATAATCCCTCATTGTCAATACCATCAAACTTTGATCTACCAAAATCGGAACTCCAAAAAATGATGTAAGGACGGAAGGGAAATTGATAACCAGCGAACAACCGGTTAACTATTATGACCACAGATTTGTGTAAGTAGTCAGTGTTCTTGGAAGAATTATTTCAAACACGCGTTCCTAATATGTTTTCACATTCGGCTACTCTTTTAGGAAACAACACAGGCGAAATGGAGACAAAACGATCTTTCCAGAAAAAGGCTAATACCTGGAAACTGGAGGTTTTTTCGACGATTTAATCAAAGCGGCTGAAGATTAAAGCATCACCTTGGTAATGCTGCATTACAGCACGAATATGCGCAGAAAAATTGCTCGACAACTGTTTTTCATTACTCTTCAGAAGGCAGCAATCGTTTCTATGTACATAACTTGTTATATCACGATAATCAAACTCGTAGTTAGTTCGGGAATTATTAGATGTGTTTGATGATAAACAGGCACACCAGTGCGAAGGACAGTTTGGAAATTAATATAGACATGATTTCAAACTCATCAGGCTGAATTTGGTTTGAGTTCCGAGCTATACATTTAAAAAGCCATAGCAATGAGCTCGTACACACGAAGACTTCCTGTTCATCATCAACTCACACACATTTAAGTGAGCTGGTAATAAACGACCTTATGAGACTATGGTTTAACTGCAAGAGATTATCCACGCTTCTGATACGCTCTTCTGACACTGGCATAGTGCGACGCGTGTCTTTTGTGCCGACTGCCAGCAACAGTATCCGCGCCACACACCTTTGCCAGACAAGAATAACAAGTTTGTATGGTTATAGTTTCCGCTTATTTTGTACAATCTTCTTTTACTATCCAAAGAACTTGTTGATGTAATGCCGGTGCATATAGGAAATTCAACTTTCGATGAAGATCTGTCCCTCAGTCCAACTGAAAGTAACATTATGACATTCGTGTTAGTTAACTGTACATTCGACGCTTTTGTATAGCACCCCCGCGCAACCTAGGTAGCTGTATTATGATACTCATAAACTGTCAGTGTCCACCGTGTGCATGTAAATCTTGAAATATGAATCTTGGCCGTATTCCCATTCTTATAGTCACACCTCTCGGTTCTACTATAAAACGAAGCCACAGCAGAATTCTTCTTGTTAGTTTCTTTTGGACAAAAGCTTCTGTTAAGTAGGGGGTTACAAGTAGACGAAAGGGTCACCGGCTTGAAAGATTTGACTTGAAACCGTGCGGGACACAATTCCGTAAAACGAACACAGAACACAATACGTTGTGATTCCACTGATCTACTGTCCATCTATTTTGGAGGCATGCTACATGCGTCGTAGTGTTCGCCTGCTAACACACAAAAATACACATCCCATATTCACAAAAAGATCAATTTCATTATTTTATTCGGCAACAGGTTTTGTTGATGTTGAGTTCTCATTAACTCTGAGGTCTGCTGAGCAAAAAGCACTTCCATTCATTGGCATGTGATATGAGGGTTAATTTTGACCCATCCTGAAATTTTGGCTATGACACACCAATTAATCTACACGCAGTGAGCAATTTCTCTTTGAAATTGTAATAAATTCTGGTTTCTGGTAAGACGTCGCAGTTTGCTCGAAAAAATGTAACATTTCCGTGAGAAATCATTAAACTTATGTTTATGGCTATATATGGTCAAGATTCACGAGCAATTTTATCGGATATTAAATGATAACATTTCACTTCTACCCTACTTCTCTTGGTTGATTGCTTAAAATCGTTGTAAAGTAATATTCTTCTGATGAGTAATCATACATTTGGTTTATTTTCAAATTGACTACCACTCACAGTTGATCGTAGCGTCCGCTGGAAGTCTATCTGAATGCGAACGCTGTGATCAAGTGTGAGTGATGATCAACTTGATAATCTTCTTCTGGTAGAACGATTCGGTTTTCTCTATAAATAATCGCACCCAATTAGTCTGTTTCAGAGAGCTATATATAAGCATCGTTGTATTGGTGTATACTGATCATTTTTCTACCAAACCACTATACCTATGGTTACCTTACAAACACATATTGATCGGCATGTGATTAAGGGTGTAGCGTGTGAACACTTGAGCTTTTGACTACTGTCGAATGCTATTCAAGTTCTTGGCACCTTGCTGTCCATTGTTTGTGTGAAGTAATGGCGTCAACAGACTTGATAGCTGTTGATAAAATGCTCAAAAAATACACATACCTCGTCTACACCAAGCAATTTTTCAATTACATCCTTGCTTGTACGTTCGCACAAAATTTGCGACTCATCCGGTCATGTTTCCAACCCAAGACAAACTAATAGGTGATCTCACAGCACTTACGTCTAAGAAGTGACTTTAAATATGTTGTTTCTAAATGTTCAGCTGCGAATGCACTAAGCCCAAACAAATTCCAAAAATGCTGTCATCGTTGTTGTCGTTGCTAACTTCGGCAGGCTTGTTCTGTTCGATTAACTTCTTTACGCGTGTTTCTGGCAAACTTTAATTTAGTAGTAAATGATAAGGTGACGCTTAGTCTCAAGGGTTCGGTTAATTTAGTAAACGGTTGAACGTACTCACTGATGAGGTGAAATTGTGTTCATGCGTTTTAAGAGATAATATGCACTTCTGGAGATTTTTTATAATCTCTCGTGAGTAGTTCTGGTGATCAACGGTTTTGTGTTTGGAAACTGTGATCCGAGTGGTGGCCTGATTACGGTGTATTTGTAGGTCACACGACCCTTGTGTTTGTGAGACCAACTTGTTAACCATAATGCCAGTAACCTGGCAATAGCGATGACCAAATGGTCTTATCTAAACAACCAGCCGCCAACTTGTGTGAATGATATTTAGAATTGTCCGACCATTTCGAAT
This sequence comes from Paragonimus westermani, assembly GCA_008508345.1. Classification (NCBI taxonomy): domain Eukaryota; kingdom Metazoa; phylum Platyhelminthes; class Trematoda; order Plagiorchiida; family Troglotrematidae; genus Paragonimus; species Paragonimus westermani. The sequence goes on from QNGE01000995.1 coordinate 98,636, forward strand.
GTAAACAGAATCCTCCCGATAACTCCACATAGTAATCCCGTAATCAGAACTTCTCAGTTAGTCTGCAGTTACTTTATTCATTGGGCCAACTCAACATGAGTGCATCATTGATAAAAGTCCGGGGATTTGGAGCACACTAAATTGAACACCACTAAGTGGATGTGTGGTACAGCTGTACTCTAATGTAATCGAACCTCGGATCCAGTGCTTCACCTCACAGTGGGTCAGCCAAAAGTCATATTTGAAAGCCTGAACTACAGTCGAACGTATATAACGTTCATCACGAACTAATCCAAATCCCCAAACCCCTGTTACCTATTCTTAATTTATTCATCATATCAGAACATTTACGCCTTATGAGCACAATCGCTTGTCGGTTCTGTTTCATGAAAGGCATTAGGCGGAATGTGGAAATACAACCCTCGGACACCGAAAGAATGGTAATCAACACTTTAATTACTGAAGGTTGTGATGTGAGTAAAGTATTATTATGCCTAATTTCTTTGATTTTCGTTTCTTACACATGGCAATGTGTTAAGTATTGTGTATAAATAGAACGATTGAACATCGTGGGATCAACCTACCTATTGTAAAGAACGATATCCGGTAACCATAGCTTGTCACAAGGAATACGTATAATTGACAGATTGCCGTAATCCACGGGATCCCAATGCAGTCTTTCATCTTTCCATTCCTTTGATACGGTTTTAGGGTGGGGGGGGGAAACAAATTAGTCCGAAAATCAATCAATTGAGTTTTGCTACTCTAAATCAACAGCGTAAAACTTTGTTACGAGTATGTTAGTGGTCAAATTAATGAGAACGTTTCATATATAAAAAAACTTTATGTATTATACAGTAATTGTGATAACGACTACCAAACTGTGTTTATAAGATTGCCAATGATAAAACCACACACTGAGAGATAGTTGGCAAATGAGCAACCACTAGTTAAAGTGGTGAGTGTGAATGGTTGCTGGTCAGTGTAGATTAATTTTCCGCACAGAGGTTGTGCAGTCAGATTCTTCTGACATCTGCCGAGTTACTGTAATTCGTAGCCATCTATTTACGGAATGAATATATTGGTTTAAGTGTTTCAATCACATCCCTGTTCAGTTGCGCAAGCTGATGCCCGTTTGCTCCATAGAACGTTGGCCTGCAAGAAACCAAAGAATGCGCCTCCCCCCCAAAAAATAAATGAGATTACACAAGAATCGGTTGTATATATCAGGTTTTGTAACATGAAAACGCAGACAGCTACACACAAATAGGTTGCAAGGTAAGTTGTTTCGAATAGCCACTCAAAATCTGCTTTCACACATTCAGCCACTGAAATCTTTTTAAGCGAACGATCAGTGGAAACGTTTGTAGATCAGACCCAACTGTGAAAAGTCAGAGCTTCGGCTGGATTCGAACCAGCGACAAACGTATAAAAGTTTTTGTGGAATGGGGTTTCTTAGATGATAGTCTACAGCCTGAAGTATTTTTTGAATAAAAGTTATCGACGACTAATTGTGTGCGAAAGGTTTCTATAGAACTCCCATCTCGGCTTACAATTCATTATTCGGAGGGACCATTACCGTACGCAAGATCAAGTAAGACATAAGGTTTCGAAATTTAACGGGATGATGCTCTCAAACTAAAGATATTGACAGTTCCGCATATCTCTTCTGTGCAAGTTTCGTTTAACAGAACCATTCTATTTCACTGTTCTTGCGAATAGTTGGGATCCAGTGAATAACAATTAACCGAACTCACAATCTACACGGTGATTGCCTATTTACTAGGTAGCACGTGATCTACAATAACTTTGTGAACTAGTTGTTTAACCCACAAATGTAACCATTTTAGCATTTACGGAATTTTTTCTAATCTGACACTCAAACGGAGAACACACGATTTTCAATCTTTTGGTGTTTACATTGATGAAGTTGATACTTTCGTGAGATTAATGGAATAACTACTCCAGCACTCAGGACGAGCTGAAAATAATATGCACCTCAATTTACTCTGGACTTTGTTGGCGAACACATTCATGAGGTGACATCAGTTGATAAAACAGATTTCCTAATTTGCTTGTAAATCTACAATGATTCATGCCACAGTACTGAACAATCATGTTGGTCATATGTTGCTTGTCCATCCGTTAGCTAATCAAACGCAAACACGATTGCCGAAATCTTTCTGGGGCGGTCACAGTGCTGTCTCTGGTGATCGTTCAAACTGGACTATCGATCCAGTGACCTGTTCGATAAGGAGACTCGTTACGTAGGCTTTGAAGCCAATGAAATTCTTGTCTCAAAAGGTACTTTTCGGCGTTTTAAGTTTTAAGTTCAAGGTACTGCAAGAATATTTATATTCTCACGGACACGGACTCAAGTACACATGTTCAGAGCAGTCAACATAACCGGCGAGTCGAATAAGATTGGTTAAAAGTCCCCAAAGTAATCATCGGAAAAATGGTGTAGCGAACAAGCTTGTTTTCGCCCTGACAACTCTGTTTCATATAAATGTTATGTATTTGACCTGATGATGAGCAACCAAAAACGAGCTTGTTCACTACACCATTTGAATAAGATCATCAAGCCAATCATAAAGTCACTGGAGCGTACAAGTGATTGTGACTGAGTGAATGAACATGATCATTTGGTCGTGTCTAATGTGGATTCCGTGGCGTAATTATCAACGCAGGTGATAAGATTACGCAGGCCGGAGTTTAAGCCATAGTCATGTTAGAAATGTGCAGTCCTCATAAACTCAGGATAGTTGTAAACATAGCATGAGTGAAAACATCTGCCACACTACTTATTATTAACTAGAAGTTCGTTGCGAACTTAGAAACTTTAATCCAATATATCTGATGTTTAGTCTAATAGTGGGCAACAGCTCTGACCATTCCGACAGAAAGTCAGTCCTATTACCGCCGCTCTTTTGCGTCGAAACTGAGTCACATATAGACGTAGTTGGGCGTTCAGTTATACTAATTCGGTTTTGGTAATGCATTGTCAGGTATGGGGTGGCTAAGACGATTGACTCGTGACAGCAAGGCCGGAGTTCACATCCTGGTCTTAGCGGAGATACATACTACTGATGAGCTGTAATCATTGCTTGATCCAAGCGTAGTGCTTGTTTTTAAAATGGGCTCACTAAAAATCAATGATGTCAGAGGTGCAATCGCCTTTGAAGAATGTTCAACTCGATATGGAAAATATCATGTGATTACTCATTGACTGTTTGTGGTTTCCGTTACTCATTTAGTTTTGGTTGTATTCACCCGGTATGGCATTTAATAAGTTAAATGCATCCAGTAACGAGTAGTTCGAAAATTAAACATTTTTGGCTAAATACGATTAACTCCTCTTAATTTAATTGCATGCCATCAAAAGCAAAATATGATTAATCTTAAACTGGATACTCGAAATTTTACGGAGAATAACTTAACGAATCTCGTGTGTTTCAGTCAGAATAGGAGAAAGCTTGTTGAGAAGTGTTTCATTTTGTTTACCTTCGGGTGAATCACACAACCAGTTATATCACTATGATGTCCATTGAAACAAAATCGAAAACAATTTCTACAATAACTAACCAAACACTGTTCACGTGTTTTGTGGACTAGGTTACGTCGCTAACGCCACTCAACACAAATATCCAAAAGAACCATAGCATTCATTTCACACACACTGATGGCTTACGGTCTTACATGAGGACACAGGTTTGTATCCAAAATAACTTCACGACCTGTCTTTTTGTTAACCTAAAGAAGTCAGTTTTTGTGATTTGGCCGATACAGAATCCAGTGAAACTTGGTTACGCAACACCCAACTGTGCCCTAGTTTAAAATGTATCCAAAATGTACAATTACCCTGATCCCCGGTATTTACCAGAAGACGTTAGAAGGAAGCTCACTCATTCAATTGTTTTGAATTCTAAAATCGTCTGTAGTAATTACTTGACAAACTACTTTCATTTTTCGCCTGCTCGAAAAGCAGTGTGGGTTGTATTGGTTTGTATGTGACTCGGCGGGAACAACCACTAGTTTCTCTCACGGAGGACGAATTCAAGGGAGACTGTCCAAGGAACTAAAAACATTCTACACCGCTGAAATCAATATATATGTGTATATACATATGTGTGATGTATATGTTTAATATAAATTGTAATTTATTGTTAACTACTCACAACTTTGCGGCTGGCTAGCATAAAGTATTTCATGTCGTGCACAAATTTGCACGTTGAAGCTAGATATTTGAATTAATGATGGCAACTATTTAAAACTGACTTAGATTCACTTACCCGCTTACCATTTAATCGCAAGTCATTTGTGTTGCTGTTCCAAAAATCTAATTCGATAAGTGTTACATTCCATCCACGCAGCAGATATTTTGCAAAATTGAAGTGTAAAATGTTCGGTACGACGAACCACTGAAAAAGAAACACCTAACAACCACACAGTTTTCCCTCCAGCCTTATGACAGTAATAGTTTCGCTATTAATCTCTCTTTAGAAAACCTAGTTTTAAAACGGAGACTCATCACACACGATTGAAATATGATTTACAAACACCCAGTTGGCAAATGTCACTCTTTTTATCTCATTTTTTCAACAATATAAAAATATTCTTTCTCAATTAAGAAGTTGAATAAGGAAGTTAGAAGATCGGTTTTCGAGATGACAATGCCGTTTTTATGTTCCCATCAGCTGCTACACATAACAGCGGTGAAAATCAAAAATATTCAAACGAATAATGCTCGTAAATCAAGTCAATGTATACACTAGCCTGCCATTGGTCGAAACCATAGCAGATGAAGGTCGACAGCTTTGGCACGCACAGGTCTGGCATGTTACGCATGACAAACAGCGCCTCGAGTGACTTGAAGATGACAGGTTTGTGATGACGCATGAACACTAGGAAAGCGTTCGTTGGGTCGACCAGATGACCGGTCACCAGTACGTGAGTGGCTTTCGAGGAAGCCAGCTTGCGCTGTTTGGTGGGTTCGCGTCAGTTCACACCACACATTAGGTCCTCAGTTTACCTGGGGTTCTGCTCCTTCAGCGTAAGACAGGGATAGATCACTTTTGCCAATGTAAACTTCACCGCGGCTGAAGGTGAACTGGTGAATACCATGCGAAGTAGACAGTTCTGGTATCCACGTCTTAATAGGACGAAGTGTGCGTCACTTGGTGCGATTGAGTAAACGCAGCGTAGTTGCATTGTACGTCCGCCGGATGACCTGCGTCAGCTGTCGCGTTAGAAAAGACATACTGCTATCTCCTTTGTATGATAACTAGAGGTGCACCGTCGCTTAATGCTCATATCTAGAAAGGTAAGCTTGTCCTCTTTTCCACACTCAGATGAGAACGTCAGTTCTGGGTGCGAACTCCTCAATAAATCTAATAGTTCTTCCACTCGCCATCTTGTGTGATTACTACTATGTCGTCTACATGTCGACGGTAAAACAATATGTTTATTGATGTATTCGTGAGGCGGAGCTCAACTGTAAACAAACAATTCAACCAAAGTCGGTCTTGGAGGGTTTTCTATCGCGATCTCGCCTATTTGTTCATATCTCATGTTGTGAACAAAAGATATTTCCGGCACACAGCAAGATGTTATTTGGGACATGAAGCTAACGTAATTGAGCGTTCACATGTGATACTTTGGTGGTGCCTAGTGTGAGGTCAATGACGCAGTGGTCAACACGGTTGCCTCATGATTGGAATGGTCAGAGTTCAACTTCCAGCCGTGGCAAGGATATGCACTACTGATGAGCTCTAATGAGAGCGAAACTCTAGTCTAGTGCTTCTTTTCGAAACATGTTGGTTGGAGAGTCCATCTGCATGCAACAGATGCCATCAAATGTGAGTGATGTTCAGTTTGAAAATTATACACATACATAGATTTCTATCATTAGGGCATACTCACACAGTTGGTCGATACTCTTTCCTACAACGAGCGCATCTTACCAGGAATACGCTTGGTATCAATTTTGTGTTTTGTCTCTCTCTTTCGATATAAGAAATTTATGACTGAAATGCATGGCAAGCGAACCGTTGAGAGTAAACTTCGGAGCATAAATGACTGTCATGAATGATGTCATTAAATAGACTGAGCATCATTTCACTACGTTCGTCAGGTTATTTCTGGTATGTTTGAAGATTTGAAATGCATAATAACCGAATAGCTTGTTCAAGTCACAACAATTAATTCTGAATACAATGGAGTTGTGTGATCAGCTCACGTTAGTCATTCAAGCCAAGCCAAAACATGAATGCAACACACGATCAAAATGGAATACGCACACCAATGGTGAAGTTTAACAGAATTGAAACTTGAGCTTAGGCCAGGTTAAAGGGTCGTTCGAATGCACAAACCGAAACTTTCGGATGGTGACCATATATATCATTTGTTCAAATTTTTGTCGAACTACCTGAAGTGAAACCGATTTTCTCGGGTCAGAAAATAAGGTTTGTGTGGAAGGCACTAATGTAAAAAATGAATGGTACTAGTGTTTATCCAAAAGCCTCGTGTTGGTCTGTTGACAAATTTCCTTCGCTTTGACTAATGGATGGAGAGCAAATGTTCAGGATGTGGGATCAGTAAGTTATTTCACGATGCCATGTTTTCTTCAAACACCACAAACGTGTTGAGACAGGCTAGAAGGAGAACAGATGAATTAACTGAAAACTCATTCACCCAACCAGTTTGCCACAACCAATAGTCATACCAAGAAAATTACAGGCGAAGTTACAAGTTGAAAGTTTTGGCGATAACGGGGAACAGGCGGTAGTGAACTACTGAGAAGAGCATGAGGTGCGTATCTCATTTTGTAGTAAAAGATAGGAGGTGACGACAGATAGACCAGATTGGACTATGAGTAGCACTGCGAGTGCCTGACCGAAACAGCCTCGGGCATATTTTTACAATGGAATTAAAGAAATCAACAACCAGCAGACTATTCATGATAATGTGAAAACCTACTGAAAAAAAAACAAAACGGAACAACGGATTAAGGAGAAAACCAACTGTTCCTTTCTACCAGATGGCCGGTCAAAGCAGAGAGACAATAAGTGTTACTGTACTCTACGGTAAATTCCTGACTACCGTATTTGGAAAGATGCATTTTGGAGAAGAGAAATATTTGAATCTTTCACCGAAAACCGATCGCTTCTTACAGAATGTCTGAGCTACTTCGTGCGATGGCAGGCGTTTTCTCGGCAAGGTCACTGAAATTCAGTCTGTCAGTGTACTACATTTTAACAAGGTTAGAGAGAGTGTACAACGTGAATAGCTACGTGTGTAAGTAGTTGGTAAAAAAAGACGTGCGCTCTGAATGCACAAAAATTCCTCCACTGAAATTCCCTATCATCCCAATTTGGTTTCATTGGACATTCAATATTTACTTCGCCGCTTGCCTACTAATTTCGAATTTTAACCAGACTTCTCTGTTCTTCCAAGAAAAAGACGATCCACCTTCAATGACTTGTCAAACTGTCTAACATGAAGTATACATTTCCTAGTCTGGTTCTAATGTCCTCAGTGTTTGTTTCCTAGTAAATGACAGAATGTTGCGAGAAATTTTGAGACCTGTATTTTTGGTTTACCGTTCACATGTCTTCAACTTCATTAAAATTTTGTCCGAACAATATTTTACACACGTAATAAATCAGAGTTAAGCACTTGACCATTTGCTGACGACATTCTCCAGTCGTGTCGGCGTGTTGGATTGGATCCATCATGATATGGATTTCTAGGGAAAGAGCGAACCGAGTTGTAGGTAGCAAGAAATGTTTGATCATGTGAGAAGTGGGATAACTTTTGATGCGTAACTTGACCTTGAGTGCACATCAAGCAAAACGCCTTTGCCAGTTACAAAAAAAGTCTCAAAGAACACAATATTGATCAATTTCGGAAATCATTATCTCATTTACTTCGCATTGCGAATGCAAACAGGCAAGTGTCGAATAGACCGGAACTTGATTTTGATGATTTTGATGCTGTTACGCAAAACACTGCAGCTTTGCGTCTATCACTCAGAAGTGACACAACGGCAGTTAATTCCAAACGTCAGTTTAACCTGACGTAAGTGATTAATCGCGTCCATCTTTCGCTCAAAAACACATTGCTTCTCTTATAAATCCATGAACGTATAATTTACGCTCAATCGTTGCGCAGCAGCACGGACAAACACGTGAATCAAACAGCACGGTTCTGTCTTTATCGTAATTTCCACTGTCTGATCGATGCCAATTTCGATGGTGACCCTGTACCCGTTTTTGTTTGGTCCACAAAGTTTCCGTCAGTCACTTCAGGTTTGTTACATAAAGGATACTAGTCTAGCCTGTTTACTGTAGCTTGATTTGAAATTCCAGTGGTTGTTAATATATAAGGCTGCACACGTCCCATAAATTCCACGCTTATAAGTCACTCTATCAGACCTCATTAACAACAAAGTGTTAACTCACTGACGGTATGAAGTAAGATGGTCCGAGTCGTTCAGTATCAAGGAGGCGTTATTCGAGCGGCTAGAGTATGTCTGTTGAAGTTTTTCTACTGTGAAATGCTAACCATCATTTCTAAACCTGGTAACTATTTGCTTCTCGGTATTCATTCAAGTGTGAGAGAAAATACACATTTGTCTTTATGCGGTGAATACTTTTAGGCAATATACCACCTGGAATGGGTGCTAAAGCTTGAGTCTAGTAAACTCGAACGGATCATCATTAAGTTGGACGAAGAATGGGAAATTGGGTTCGTATAAAGTAGTTTGCAAGGATACTGCTACGTCAAAAACGATCTTTTCCAGATCAACATGAGAAACAACCAGAAAGCCAACGCCGAACACCTCTGATGCAAGCTTAAATTACAGCGTTCAGTCCTAGGATAAATTTTATGGACAAGCTTGCGCAAGGATGTCCATAACCCCTTTGTGTTACTGTTTAGCAACCTATGAATAAACGCAAAATTTTTAAGAATCCTGGTTGTTGATAAGCTTTTCTTGTCCGTATTATGAGTTAACTTGTTCGCCAGCCGCAGAAGACCTTAGCATTAAGTCCATTTTCGGTTTATCAGGGGTTTACGTTACATTGCATTTCCCTGATAAGTAAATTTTTACTAACGAAATTTTATAATAACACCCGACGGGATGATTTTTCTCCCTGTTCTATTTGAACCGATTGTTTGAAAAGATCGCTGTTTCACACTTCTTGTATGTCATTTCGAATTTCAAACATTTACATTTCGGTATGTCTTCGCTCGTCCATTATTCCAAACGGGAGATACATACCATCTTGACAACCTTGAGAATAAACGGTTTCTTTTCCTTCACACTCGCTCGATAATCAACACGGCATAGTTAGTGCTTGAAGTGATCACCTGTATTTCCTAGCTTCGTGAGAACATTAGGATGTGGTTTATCTGTGATAAAACTGGAAAAAATATAGATTTGCAACATTAGAAATCAGATGGCTTCTCAAGCATGAAACAGGAGAACTTGTCATATTCAGTGACCCAAACTGAACTGTGTTCAACCAAGCATTGTTGACGTGAAATGAACCGATATAGGTAGAAGCACCCACAGCTTTTCACATAGTAATCGAAAGTGGTGACTCCGTTCTTCGTCGAATAGCCTCTCCTGTGTTTTGCACGCAAATCTGAATTTTCCATTTGTCATGTGCCTGTCTTTAAGTTACGCGATCTGTCTTAGTTGTATGCTGGCGTATTACGGGACCGAACGCAATTAGGAGGCACTGGCTAATAAAGGCAATGGGTATGCTTTTGTCCGTGTGTACTACAGTCGAAAAGTATGTTTATCACATGACTATGAACAGGTATGCCATTCTGCCATGAAACACATTCATGAGTTCTAGTTAAGTATGACTAACTGGTGACCCATAACTGCTAAAGAATAGTCATCAACACTGTTTTTTAGACCGACGAATGTAGATACTAAAAGTCTTTTTTTGTCCTCAGTGCCCATCTGAAAACATAACTTGTGCAAACGATAAGCTTCTAATGATCGGCGCAAAAGGTCATGTTTCGAGGAGCTAGGTTGTTACATAGCATTTTCTGGTTAAAAATCCTACTCTGCACTTGATATGGACTACAGATTGAAGTGTAGAGGGAAAACATTAAGAGGAAAGAGGGTTAACCAGTCTTCTAACCAGGATCGCTTCTGTGTTAAAACAATGGTTGGACCGGCGATGAGCGGTACAGATGGAGAGTAAACAAGAGTTAACAACAGATGTCTCAAACTGAATTATTACAGCACTTATCAAAGCTTACAAGAATCTGTGTGGCTATGATATCACTTGGCATTATGATGCAATGTTTGCAAATTTAATTTTTAAGTTCAGTGGGTTGTTGAATGGTACACGTCTTGTCGATGAACTCCGTACAAAATGCTTGACCGTCACTAGGAATTTGTCGACTTCAAATGGTCTCTCAGCCTTCAAATATTTAGAATGTGCACTGTTACAAAACTGAACTCGAGGAACCGGCCTTCGGTATTCACATATACGTGAGATCTCACATAGTGTAAGAAATAGGTAGCATCTAACATTGGAACGCGTTATCAAACCCCAGGTTTTGTTTTCAAAGCAGTCACCCACAAATAAACAACTACAACTAAAACGAATGAGTCAAAACATAGCATTTCCCCAAAGAAATGCAATACCATTTCAAACTTAATTGGTCTCCCGTGTGGCCTTGTTTACGTACTCATAAATACCAATTCAGCATAAATTTTCGTTCTCAGAATGACGCCTTTTAACGCATTTACAATGTTACCTAGAGTCCCCTCCAATTATCGTTAAAAAAATTCCGGCTCATTTTTTTTATAGTCGTTGAAGTTCCGTCAAAACTGGGATAAGCAACACATTCATCGGTTGGCCTTAAGTGAACGTAATTATAAGTGACTGACTAATGTAGAAAGCGATCGGCGTATATCAAACATTTGAATGAAGACGCTGGATTTTTAGTTTGTTGAAACAGTTGCGTTGAGGTGAGGAATAATGTGACATACTGCTGCTGGTGGCATTAGATGGAGAACGGTATGTGATCGAAAAGAAGTCAACACTGGTGAGAAAGACCAATATTGATGGTAATTAGGGTAAGTCAATCCAATTAGTAAACACAACGGTTTAAGGGTTACTTATCTCAATCGAGGCCTTTGTTCATTGGAGAGATAGACCTCGGGTTACTTTAGAGCATGGCAGGCTATTGGGACCCCTCCATTGCGGAAACTTCTAAGCAGAAACACACCTGTCCGAAAATGTATCTTATGGTATGCAGTATTTTTTTAAAATATAAAAGCATAACGCTCAGTGCTATCATAGGAAAACATTCTGGCGATTGAATTTGACTCGGCCAATCCTGGGATGCTACACTGTTGCCTTATTTGACCAGATACAGAGGCGTAATCCATATTGCAAGTTTGACTACTGAATTGCATATAACCTTTTGTGAGCAAAGTTCTGGTCCGTACCCACTGTAAGAGTCTAGCTGAATGTATGTAAAGTCGGTCTAAGAAAAGGGCATGATGCCGTGTTTTTCAGTTCCATGAACCAAGCAGTACACAGTACATTTGTACCAGTGTGTTTAGTTTATGTTTATGTCAGGTTTTTTTGTTTGCAGACGTATAGCAGTGGAATGCACGATCAACCAACTTTTATATAGCAATCGCTTGAAGGCATGAGTGATGCTATACGTTGACGAGATCTAGCAAATTCCAAAGTCACTATGAATGATATATAGTGTGTTTATCAGTGTTCGACGCAAAGCTCCTCACTCTCGTTGGTTTTCAGGTGAACATGGTCAATGATTCAACAATTATTCCTCACTTGCATGATTTTCACTTTCTTGTATAACCGTTTTGAATCGTGATTTTTATTTCCGCTGAATTGAGCCAAATGACCGGTTCGGTATGTGCAATAGTTTTTCATTTTATTGGGTCAATAATTTCACACTGATCTATGTTCAAGCTGTTATTATTTTCAAGATGCAAGCAAAAACCAGACTGAACAACTAGCAAGGACAATCTGTAGATTTTCGTGGTCCGTGACTATGAGTCAAGAAACAAAACGCTGTTATCGTTGATTACCGCATCATAGTTGAAACCGAGGAATCGAACTGGTATGCTGGTTACTGTAGTTCTGCAGTTATGTAGGACAACATTGAAAAAGGAGTACTTGTGTTAAATGCGAATTGTGTTGTAACCATTGAGGAAACACATCTCGCGCTAACATAAACGACAGTTTTTGTGTGTGGATGAAACGGTTCCAAACTCCCCCAGAAGATACAGTGAAATAATCTTGTTAGATCAAATCCAGCCTATGCAACAACAACAACAACAACAACAACAACAACAACAACCAAAGGCAGGACTGTCAAAGTAGGCACAGTTACTTTTGAACAGCATTTCGATATCGCCTTGAAACACTCGGTTTTGAATTAGACTCAGCATAAGAACCTAATCTTAGGCAATTTTATCCGATCATTAGTCCAGAATTGATTAAATTTCGCCTGGCCCTTTGAGTCTAACAAACAATATGCTGGTTCAGTTCGGTTTAGTGTGCACCTATGTTAGTGCATTTACTTGTGTAGCCAAGTTAGTAAAATCCACTATAATCTAACATCCATGATTAATCGATTCAGTCTATGGTCGGTCTTTCTCACTAATGGTTTTTTCCACATGTGAGAGAAGCGTACACATTTGTTTGGTAACAACACACATTATGGATGTACAAGTCGGATGTTTTGTTTTCAAAGTGTTACAGAGGAAATCACCAAACGCGGCAGAAATGAGTGATGAAAGGCAAAGTCGAGTTTGGGGATAGAACGAAACAGAAGTTGTTAATCGCTTGCATCATGTTAATGACAACCTTTGCAAAGTAAATTACTAGTCTTCATTATGACTAATGTTAAATTGCCCATCCCACAAAAAAATACTCCTCGTTAAAATAACACGTTTGCGCTTCCCAGAAGATTTTCAACGCTAGTGAGGGCACTTTACTGTCTTCACAATCTAATCGGTGTTGTTGTCTGTTAAAAATGTGAGTGTAACCTGTCACATTATTTGTTCAGCACAGATTACACCAAACATTTAAATGATAGGAATTTCTTCTCAAATGGACTGAGAGTAATACAACCCCAAGAGCAAGTTGTAATACTCTATGTTTCAACCACCTCGGGTGGCCATCTTTATGTGAGTTGTAGTCGGCATTATGTCAAAATTTCTTGATATGATTTCAAATACAAAGCACATAAAGAAGGCCACCTGAGGTTTTTGAAACGTAGAATATTACAGCCTGCTCGTAGCACTGTGCTATTCTGAATTCACTTACCAATAACTGAAGTCCAAACTGCTTGACTTCCTTCTTACTGAGTTTGGTGAGGACATCTTGCATGTGACGAAGCCATTTGCTCGGCATTTCCACGTACATGTGTGAATATCTTTCAGTTCCAGTGTTGAATAATTTGACATCTCCACTTGGAACGACTGTGCTGAAATTCTGTGAACGATGAGTACCGCATGTGTACTATCTTGACTAAGGAGTTGGGTTAGAAATAGCTGACAGCATGTAACAGGGATGTAACGTCAAAAGTGACTGTTAGTCATTGCTTTATAGGACCGGTAATCTTCTTACGAAATGCTTTTGTACAAATCTCCAGTTCATTAGTTGGTTTCATCTCAGATGGGTTGCGGATGGTGTTCGCATCCTACTGTAAACGAACTGGTAGAAATGTTTGCTGTTCCGATGAGATAAGTTGGAGAATTTTGTTGGACATTTTCAGAATTCTACAGCAGACGGTCACTTAAGATGGGAAAACGTGATTTAAAAAGTGTGTGGAGATTTATCCAATTAATTGTTTTAATAGGAAGTTCTTGCCTAACTACAGGCAAACTAGTGACCTACAAAGTTATCCAGAAGACTTTAATGAGGTTTATTGTCACTGAAGTTGCAACGAGTGTTCCGGCTTTTCTGTTTCCAATGCAGTAGAGTTTATCCACAGGTAAACTTCATTCGTGCACTTCTAACAAATTGACATGTCCGTGTTATGCTGAAAATAACTAAACTTACTAGCCGTAACCCATCAAACTGATGGGTCTTTGAATAACAGCGCACATGAGATCATTGTGTACCGTCATCCGTATGACCAGATGCCCGGAATTGTTTTCATTTTGTTAGCAAGTCAGTTCCGCTCAATTGACACATCGCTTGCGAATATCCGGTGCTGAAGAGACCAACATAACAGTTGACGGAAATTAGCTTCGGTCGGGTGGTCCTTCCACTCGATTCGCATAAGACGTGCGTGCATTACAGTTTTCAGTTTATAATATGCAAACCACTGCAGGGAACCTGTTTTGAACTACCGGCTTCGTCTGACGAAACTGTAGATGATTGAGTTGAGAACAGCCAGGAAAAATTTTCCCAACTACTCACACATAATTCTGTTACCTTTTAATTTCTCCTGTTGTCTATGTCATTGTCAATAACTCGAAGTCCAGACAATTCAAATGACTATTTTAAAATATAGAGCATCATTTCAGCGGTGCCCAAAATACCAGACATTACCGTGTGTTCGTTTTGCTCTAGGTCAACCATATGAGTATGACCGACAAGGACAAATTTTCAAGTTGACCAACACTCACATTTGATCGCAGCCTTCGCATTCAGATAGACTCTCCAACCAACCTGTTTCGAAAAGAAGCACTAGACTCGAGTTTCGCTCTCATTAGAGCTCGTCAGTAGTGCATATCCTTGCC